>JAVLVB010000846.1:1632859-1652006 GCA_032876305.1 Orestias chungarensis | reverse complement strand
GTGTGTGTGTGTGTGTGTGTGTGTGTGTGTGTGTGTGTGTGTGTGTGTGTGTGTGTGTGTGTGTGTGTGTGTGTGTGTGTGTGTGTGTGTGTGTGTCTGCCATGATGTAAATGCACATACCTGCAGGACAGTCTCCCTCTGACATAATAAGGACTTCAGACTGCAGTTTGCAGGCGTCTCTGCGGAGGAAACACTCATTCTGGTAGTTTTTGTTGTTGGAGCCACAGACTGGGACATAGTCATTGTTGCACTGTAGAGGACAAAAAAGGAAGACAAAAACAACTCATGACCTTCTAAAAATAAACTTTGCAAGTGTTTTCAGAAATGAAATAAACGTAAACAAGGCCTGCAACACTAGTTGGGATGAGAGAACTGAGCCAGAATCTTGAAGAATCCAACGATAAAATTCACTTTTTGTCATACGGTCGATTTATTAAACCTCTCCAACTCAGCACATAACATAGATCATGCTTTTTTTTAAAACATGTTGGTCTGTTAAAGACTGAGGTCAGATGTTTCCACCCATGTTCTCTCTAGCTTTTAGAATTTGTTGTTGTGTTCTGGGTCTTGGACATAATTGTCCATTCATAAGTTGAAATCTCCCTTTCATGTTCACGCTTCGTATTTTTAGTTGATGTTGTTTTTCTATTGGGATGTTTACATAGTACAGAGATTACCTTAAATTTTAATCTCCTTTGCATTTGAAATGTGCAACCTAGCAAGATGGAACTAACTTAGTATTGTCCTCAGGTAACAAATATCTGATTTGCAGGTATAGGAAGAAACCCCTTTTGAGATCTTTCACTATTTTACAAATCGCCTTTATTCTTTTGTGTTCCCACTTCCAGCATCCTGAATAATAAATATAACTTGAAGTACACATTGTTCCTTTCTGTGTCTGTTCTGTATTCTAAAATATTGCTCTTAGAATGATCAACAACTGGACTGGAAAATCCGTCCGGTCCAAAAGAAAACTTCAGAAAACCCCTTTGCCTTTTGGGAATTCATTGAGAGCTGGTGGTGAACATAGTAATAATTAACGTTTATCTTAAAGAAATCACAGGATTCATGTTTTGCAGCCTTGATATTTTTGGGAGGATTTCAAACATAGAAACTACAACTTCCCCTGATTTCGTCATTCTCTTAAATCTACATTGGATTGTTGTAACTGGCCGTATTCACTCCACAGAGTTCTGCAGAAAAATAGCTTTTAACTCACGCTGATCTCCCTGTGCTGCTCCAGTGGAGCAGTGGGAGGTTAAGTGACTTGCTCAAGGGCACTCAGGAAAATAGCTGTTAAGGTACAGAGGAACATTACTCATTCATATCCCCACATAGTTTGTTGGCTACAGAGCATGTCTGGATTTTTCAGATGACTGATGGCACTACAGGCCCTGAGTCTCGGCGTTCCTTTTTTGGGGGAACGGGGGAGAGATATTCATTTGATTTCATATTGATTTTTCTTGCTGCTACACTGTTGGAATAACAAACGTGATTATTCACTGGAAAAATATTACCCACTGTTCCCTTGGAGGAAGCCCCGGCTATCGGAGAGGAAGTGCTCCGCCACAGGTGCTGCACATTATCTGATCAAATTAAACAGTGAGGAAAATGTGATGATCGGTTAAAAAGTGTTCCTGCTGGGTTGGGACATCAGCAACTGAAGGTTTTTCCTCAAATGGATAAATGAATGAATAATGGATGCAGATTCTTTACACCTGAGATAATGCAGCACACCTGCCCTGGCAGACATGCAAAGTAATAGCTGGTAACATTCTGATGTTTATGGGGAAACCTTTTTAATAAATATGTCCCATGAGCATCAAACCACAGCTATCAGCATCAGCTCTCATAGGGATAACAGGAACTGTAATTAAATTAACAACAAGCAGATGCTGATGACAAAACTGTTTTTTTTTCTTTGTTTAGTTTTGTTCTCTTCTCTCTCAGCCAATGTAGAACCAGATTTCTCATAATGTTTGACATTGTCTGTCTCCCCATTATTATTAGTATCCCCATCTTCATATGTCTTCCCATTATTCTTCCCATTCAGTTCTATGTCAGTGTCAATAACAACTGATATAAACCGCATACCATGTCTGAAAATGTTTTATACATATTTATCACTGTGCTAGCTGCCAAAGTTCAACACTGCTGGAACAGAAGACGTGAAAAATAAATGCGCGTCTCAAATGCACATGAAACTTTAAATGGATAAGTGCTTTGCATCAAGCTCGTATTATGGATGGTTTGTAGTGGAAATCACATACAAAAGTGGTCAAATCTTAATCTTGTGCTCCACTGGTGTCCTTTGGAAAGAAAATAAATGTTTTGAAAAGATTATTATTATTTTTTTTAAAGAAACACTATCTAACCCTTGAATGCCAGTTTTAGCCATCATGTCTCTTGCTTTTAGTTTTTTTTCTTCCTATTTATTAGTTGTTTACATACAGCTTTTTATTCTCATCATCTGAATTTAAATTAGCCAAAACGTATTTTGTTTTAAGTCAGTCATTTAGGTCCCTTTTCACAAGGGAATAAAAAAGGATGCATAAATACTAAATATTTTATTGAATCGTCATTGGATTTAAAATGCTACACTCAAAAATCCAACGATGAGCACTAGCGTAGTGTTAGAAGGGGAGTACAAACACATTTTCATAGTTCAGAAGTTGTATTTTTCATGCAGATGATATAGCTAGTTAGCAGGAAAGAGTCTTGCATAGACACAAAGTTCACGACCAGTCCTCATTACTAAATATTAGGGATTTGATGTTGCTATTGGCCGATATGTAAAAGTGCGGCGATATTCACAAACAATTTTTTTTTAATCTTGTTGTAGTTCGTTGTTCTGAAGGAGATTGTGTTGGTCACGTGGTATTTTGTGGTCAATCACAGAGTGATGGTGTAGAAGCCAGGATTGTGGGATGTTTGAGTGAGGGATAAATGCAATGTTTCTTTAAGATGATAATATATATATATATATATATATATATATATATATATATACATATATATACATATATATATATATATATATATATATATGGAAGGAAAACAAATAAGGAAACACGCAACATTTGTTTTTGTCTTTGAATGATTGGGTAGCCCTGTTGTTAAGATTTGCTAATTAAAACTATAGAGGTCTGATAACCAGAAGAGATAAATATCTCTAGTATCATTTAAAAACCCTTCGGAATGAGAAACAGTCAAATTTGGAATCATGTTTTAAACGAGCTGAGATGTAAAAAGACAACAAATGCAAAGCGAGGAGAACAAGAAGCCGCTCTCTGGCTCCAGATCAAAGGGATTCAGAGAAGAAAACAGAAAAGAGTCTGATGAAATGATCAGGAGTAAAGAAAGTGAGTGACACCGGACTAACGAAAAGAAACGGGCCCACGTGGAAAGAGAGAGGCGTGCGAAAGAGATGTGTGGAAAGACAGAATGAGAGTCCTGGCTCAAAAAAACCTGGCAAACCATGAAAAAAAGCTGCAGCGCACGAAGAAGAGGAGGGATGCAGGGAAAAAGTGAGATCATGAAAGAAAAAAATGAAACAAGTACCTTACATGAAATACAGAGGACAGAAAATCATCTTAGAGGAGAGACGGGAAATATGGCAACGCCACAAAAGGGGCTTAGAAAAACTTCCTGCAGGCTTCAGTTTATTTCGTTATTTTTTTTTTCATCCTATCTCCTCTCATCCCACCCCCCTGTCCTCCGTCTCTGGCTGTCCTTAACTTGGGCGCTCACTTTTCTGCCAGGCATGATGCAACAGAAGGCAAAGCTGCCCAGCAGAACCCCATGGGTGTCTTTTAAGAGGGCCTTCATTTCCGTGACAACTCTCTGGAGCTCTCTGTTGATCTCCCTTAGAATCTGGCTCTCTCTCCTGGGGAAAGCAGAGGAGGGATGACAGGGCTGTAGATCTTAAACCTCTGTCTTTCTTCCAGAAGATGCTGGAAGGAAGCTGCCGATGTTAGTTCCATCTCCCCTAACACACACTGCTTTCAATGGTTGTAATAGGGGAGAAACCATATGGAAGTAGATAAATATATTCTCCATAAAAAGCTGCTCTGATCTGAAACTGCTTTTTGACTCAACTTCTCTGCAAATAGGCCGAGCTGATTTTACAGATTTCAGACTTCTTCCTGAGTCGTGTTTCTTTTTATCCGCTGGTCTTCAGACAGACCAGGACCATCGCAGTGCCTTCTTAGCCGCCGTCAGTCTGCCGCCGCTGCTCGATAACCAGCAGCGTGTGATGTTGACAGTCAGAGGAACATCAGCCTTGTCAGCTGCTGCACTTTGCTGCAACTCAGCTGAGACGGCTGTCATGCTTAATAGAAATGAAAAACACAAAGGTGCCGAGACAATCGGCGCGGCGCGATGTGAGGATGCATGCGAGGGAAGGATTGTGTAGGAAGCGCTGAAATGCAGACGTGATGATGAGAAGTGCTGAATGAGACAGAAGGTGAAACAATTTGATCCTCCACAATGCTCTGCAAACTAAGATGAGGTTGGTAGGCAGGACCATATGGCACAGCCATATGTCCCCACTGGCTGAGTAGAGGACTTTCCCCAAATATCTGACACAACTTGGATGACATTTCTGCCAGAATCAAAGTATTAGCACAAAGAACAAAAAGAGCCAAACTTGGGCACAATTTGATACTTCTGACTGATTTTTTAAATAGTTGTATTTATTAAGTCTAAACACAATTAAAATAGGTAAAACAGACAAATGCTTTCAAACCAGGAGGTTGCGAAGCTCCTTGGGGAGTCAGAGGGCCTTAATGCTAAAAAAAAAAAAGTTGACATATTAAAAACAAGATGCTTGATCAAACAAAAGCGGCTCTTTTTTAAAAGAATGAGTAAAAACCTGTAAAAAGGCTGATTTAGAGAGAAGAAAAAGGACATTACAGACATCAGGTCTTTGGTACAATAGAAATGGTTCCGAAATGACAAGAAATTGTTACGTAGAGAATTTTCCTCTAGGTGTTTTTGCACTTTTTTGTGCAAAACCATGAATGCGCACATACAGTAAATCTGCGCATGGGCAAGCTCGCATGTGGCCAGGAGCCGTGTCAGCCTCGTGTCTGTAGGGGAGCAAAATGCTGGTTGCTTCAAACAGAAAGGGCTCTCAATAAAAGAAGAAGAGTAGAGCATCAACGGCTACAGCAGGAGTGGAGCCAAGGCGTTGCCAGTGACAAAGACAGTCAGGCAGGACAGACAGTGAAGGTCATCCCACTCAGACATCGACATTAGAGAGCATTACCAGCATTAAATTAATATGCTGCTGTCAAACTGAGGCTATATCTTACGTTACGTCCAAACCGCACCATTGTTTCTTGGTGCTTCACTTTCAGTTTAACCGGGTTTGGTGAGCGATTGAACGTTTTCTTAATTTGTGTAAGTGGATTTAAGGTTAGCAAGTTTAACTGTGATAAGATTAAAATAAGTATGAAGAGGTAAACAGCTGCTGTAAACAAAAGGCATTTAAAACACTAAGGTCCATTGGTGAAGATTATTATAGTTTTTATCAGTGTGCAGCATAACATGTAGAGGTTGAAGAGTCTTAACAGTCTTAATTGTGCAGTCTTAACAGACACTTGAAATCAATGCATATTGGTTCATATTTAGGACTCAGATGCATCCACAGCCTTTGTATAGCATAAAATTCTCAAACCCCCAGTAAACCATGGCAGCTGACGGTTTACGTTAATCCAGGTTCTAGTTCAGTTAGATGTTTCTGGCTGTCAACAATCAGTTTTTAATGTAGCTTATGGAGGAGTAAATGGTGCAAATCCATGGAGGCTTTCTAAGAACATGTTTTAACTAACCTTAATGATAAACTGAACCTTGTGGTATTCTTTATCATATTTTAAGAACTATTAGCTTAATACAGGCTCCTATTTCTTGCTAAGAAGCTATTTGTAAGTTACTTTTGTTCTGTTTCAAGTGTACTAAGATGTTTGCATTAGACACTACACTAAAATACGTAGTAACATGGAGTACACAAATATACAGATAACAATAAATATCTAAAGTCTCTAATGACAACAATAAATAAACTAAACTTGGCAAAAACTTAGAGACATTAACAAATAACTAAGCCTATATATACACAAAATACCAATGCAACCCAAATCTAAGTTTTCTGGATATTTCGAAATAATATCCAACGTTTTCATACCCTGGTTGAAGCAAGCAGTGCTGAATTTTGCTATCTTTTTTCTTAGCTTCCCTCGTGTTTTTATGACCATGTGACAATATTGTTGACAGTCGTAGCTCAAAAACCTTAAAGTCAATCCGCAGACCGTAGCATCCAATGTTTACTTTACATTGCAACAGCGTGTGACATGTACATTCTATTGTGCATGAAGGTTTGTTACAAGTAAACAGTACACACAGATTTCTGATGCTGGCCTCCTCATATCAGCAGTATGGACAACCATGCAAAACCCCAGACACCCAAAAAAAGTTTCCAAAACACCGGAAATGTCATTAAAGGATCAGATTTTAAAATTGATTAGATAGTTCATGCCTGTACAGACAAGAAAAGACAGACATGTTCAACTTTCAGGTCAGGTGTGCAGAGAGGAAACATTTGGACAAAATAATCCAAAAATGAATTTTTTCAACACCAGCAAAGAAAAAATGTTTACCATTAACAAAATAAACCATGCTGGTTGCAGATTGGGTTCATGACAGACTGTGAAGCATGTGGGTGGAAGTATTGTAGTTTGGGGATGCTATGCAGCAGCAGAATCTCTTCAGTTCATGCTGTATTGACTAGATATACATTTCATTGTGTATGAGTAAGTGCTTGTGGAGAATATGTAGCCATCTACAAAAAACAAAGAATAAAATTAAAGCCAAAGGAGAAGTGGGTCCTGCAGCATGACATAGACTTAACACAAACAGAAAAATCAGGGGTTGGTCTACTATAAAGAAACAGAAGGCCGTGGGCCAAATCTTAGTCAACATCTGAGGGATGAAGAGGAAGAGTGGGAGAAATATTCCTCACATGAAAGATTGACATTAGAAAATAATCTCACTGAAAAAGGGTAGGGTGTTCTAACTTTCCTCATCAGTTAGGAAACTAAGCTTTTTTGTCTACTTGTAATTAAATCACTTTCTTTTGAAGAGATAGTATAAAACAGTAAAGAATTGTCTCTGAAAGAAGTGAATATATAATTAAGTCTACAGTGTTTTCACAACTGTATAAAAGAGCCCTTAATCATGTTTCCATTCACAGTTAGTTTTGCTGAAATTATGTTCAAATTACAAACTATATCTCTTTCTCTCTCATTCTGTGGTTGTTATCACCTGAATTATAATTTCTGCAAATCTCCTGTAGGGGCTGCTGTGGTTCTGCCTACACTCAAGTACCTCCATCCAGGTTCCAGTACCTAAATTTGGGACTGAAGCCAGGGCCTGAAGTCTCCCTGGCTGCCATAGATCCTACACAAATACACCAACACACACACACCCTAAAACATGTAGGCCAAGCTGTCGATGCATTCACTGTCAGAACAATTTGTGGGTCATAACAGACAATAAGTCAGCAGACCCACGATGATCCATACTGGGCCGCTGTAACTGGAGCAGACGCTGGCCTCAGCAAGCATCCAGTGGCTGACAGGAGTGAGACAAAGACAGGTGGGAGAGGAAACAGAAGGCTGAGCAGAAACACGAATCAGGAGAAGAGAGCAAGGAGGGAAAGATCTGCAGAGGACAGCGAACAAATGCTTTGAGGACAAAAAGGTAAAGAGGAAACAGAGGAGACTAGGATCAAACCGAAAAGTGAACTGATGAAGGTTGAAGGACGGTGTGATGATAAGTGGTGACGGTGAAGAGGGAACAAGCAGGGTAATGTTCGGGGTGGTGGAGGATCTGCTCAACGCAAACCACATGGGAGCAGGAAACAAAGGAGTGGAGACATAGGAAGTGAAGGCAGGTTTACGCATGGTTGGAGGGAAAGAGCTCTGCAAGGTGCAGCAGGACCAAACATGACAGAATATCAGCATTAATAAGCTGGCATCTGAAAAAAAACCTCCCCCAGCCAGCGCTCACCAGAAAATCATTGAACCAAGCAACAGTTAGTCACCTATTACTCACAGGAGTTTAACGGCGGTATGTGTTGTATTTGCATCACAGCAGGGGGCGTTGTTCTGAAGTGAGACACGTTCTTTACCAAACATGATTCATTACTGAAGTACAATAAAACAGTGTTCAACAGATGCATTGTGGAAAGATTTGGCTTTGTTGAAGCAAAGAATTGATGACATGAGGGGTCCACGTAGTTAATTCCTGACGTTCACTCTGAAATACACTCTATAATCCAGTGACAAGGTTTTAAAATATGTGACTGTGGTCCACGTAATACAGGGAAAAAGGCATTTAACAATGCTGTGTAATAGTCAGAATTGCAATTCCACTGTTACTCCCAGTGCTAAACCTAGTATTTGATTTGTAGCTTCCAGTTTAACCACATAACTTATTTTCTGACTCTGAGATTTACCTCACTTGATAATAAAAGATGATGAAATAACAAATCTGTCTAAATTAAATCCCTAAAACAAACCGTTCAATGTAAAGGTTTCACAATAGTTAAGTAAATCGGGACCTAAAAATGTATCAGAAAAACATACACAGGGAACGGTGGAATTCTCAAAGCCTATAAACAAAGGAAAGTCATTACTTGCCATTGGTGTTGTTTGCTGCTTTACTAACCCTTGAAATAATGTGTGTTGGAGCTGAGAATAAAAGGCTTTATTAGCTTTCTGAGGAAGCGATTACAGGCCAGAGGAACGGTTCTGTGTAAGGTTATAAAACAATTAATTTGGCCACTCTAGTAAAAGTATTTTAAAGCAATGGAGCTATTCTGATCTGCCTTATCAGGATGAGATGGACAAGTATGGGAAATTGTTTAATTTTTCACAGGTCACTCTTTGAACTTTAACAGTCAAAGATCAAAATCAACTCTGATTGTAAATGTTAAACTTAATTGAAGACAGTTGATGGAATATGTTTGTTAGAAGGTTTTTAATTGGTACAGCATTTACAGTCTCTATATGTGACTATCCTGCAGTTTAAAGGCTGGTGCGAAACTGCGAAAAGCATTTTAATGGTTACACAGAAATGTGTTTATGTTGGCAATTCTTACAATACTGTATGTTCTCTTTTTTCATTCCTTATGCAAACCTATACACACAGGAATGAGTAGGTGATATATTATAATTGGAATAGCACATAATAATGTGACATTGGTCATACTTATAAAAATAAAGTTACCATACCTTTTTTGTAAAGGGCTATCATTAACCCCAATTGCTCTTTGAGATGGTAAGTATTAACAGATTTATATGCTTTGATTATTAGTGAATATCAAACTGATTGTCTGGGCTAAATAAGCAGACAAGGCTTGGAACAATATGGAATCAGTTGGGAAAAGGCATAAAACCTCTACTGCAACTCATTTCATTTAGCTGGAACCAATGTGTTAGGCTTATAGTAAGCTATTTATTATGTTTTTTTTTTTTAAACGAGTAATACTTCGTCCAGTACTTTGGTTAGGAAGGGATTCCAATCCTGGGTAGAACTTTATGTTACACCAGAGTATTTCTAAAAAAAAAAAAAAAAAACCTTTCCCCAAAGTTACCACAACACTAACTGATGATTTATTGGTCTGCTTATTTAATAGAGGCCAAATAGATCAAGATCTTTTCATACATGAAAGTACAGCAAGAGGGCTAGAGAGGGAACAAAAGTTCATCTTGAAATAGTGGATAGAATCAAGAGTTTGACACACTTTTTCAGTCCTTTTCAGTCTAATTGTATGATTGCAAACAGTTTGGTTGATTTCTTTTGATAAGATGAGTGTAAAGCTGCAATTGTGCCATTTCTCATTTTGCCACTTATGTTGACATACATAAACTGTCACGGTACATAAACCTGAAGAAATTAAGTGCATTTTGTGAAACTTCCACATAAGTTAAGTCTTTAAAGTATTTGCTGCTCCTAATGCTCCTACCACCATCTTTCTCTACAATAGTGTGTGTTTGGATGAAGGCTGTAAAACATGTTCGGATATCTGAGTTACCATGGATGTGCCGTCAGGACCTCAGTTGATGTGTTTTTATATATTCAAGTAGAGTTTACGGAGTGCCCCAAATTGATCAAATAATGAATAGGTGAACTGATTCTTCTTAAGTGTACCCAAACAATCTGCATCACATCGCATTGGTATGTAAACTACTTTCGATATCCACTGATCCTTGGTGGTTTGCAGGGGGCTGGTGCTTATATGTTCTGTAGGTGAAAGCTGTTGGAAAGACTGGACAGGTCACCATTACATACAAATCCATCTTGAGTTCTAGTAAATCTCAATTAATCAGCCTGTGCTAAATGTATAACTTTCTGCTTAGATGATATGAAGCTGAACGTTTTTCAGAAACCAGCATATCAGCAAGGACCAAACACCACCACAGTAGCAGTCCCAATCTAAATATTATATATGTAAATGTAGTAGCTGAAAAAACAAAAAACTTGTTTTACAGAGATTTTTTTGTATTGTGAAGAAAGATGGATTCACAAAATGTCATGAATGTGGTCATATCAGTCTTGATTTTGTCAGAATAACGGAATAATGTGCAGCAACTAAACGAGGGTGGACAACAAGAGACACACTGAAGCTTTTATACTGGGAGTGTGAAAGGTGGTACAATAGCAAGAACTGATTGCTAAACAGGTGCAGCTGTGAGAAATAACAGGGAGGCAGGTTGTGGGACACAGACAGAGTTGAGAGATCAGGAGGAACTAAAGAGTATGGGGGTAACAACACAGTACAACAAAAGTCAAAGTAGAACATTAGCAATGGCTAAACTAAATGTAATGAAATAAATAAGGAAAACAGAAATCTTATATATGTGTGGTATCTATTATATATTTATATATTATGTATTCATATATTCTGTTTTGGAAGCAAAGACACCTTTCAAAATCTCCACACATCTTTTCCGATTGTGATAACAATGTAAAAGCTGATGTTTTGCCAACACCTTCTATCAGCCGCTTCCACTCTGCATCAAAGTTGGTGAGCAGCAGCAACTGCATCTACTGAGATCAAGTCAATTATATGACAGACTCAGTTGTTGCTGCCTTGTTATCTCAACAACATATCGAAGACCAAGCAGGAAATCTGGCAGATTCTCCCAAAAGGACGTCAAATTGCACAGGCAGCCTATCAAATAGATAACTAAACTCCCAATAAAAGGAAAATAGCTTTATCACTAAACAGATATCAGTTAATGCAGATTACCAAATGATCCAACTATATCTGTAAACATTCAACCTTAAGCTAATTTAAGTTCTACATAAAAAATCACCTCTTCTTTTACTGTGATGAAAAACTCTGTCATGAGTTGTTTTTTAACAATAAAATTGCAATTTCTAAAAACAGCTGTTCCACTCTTAGAAATAAAACTATTTTACCTTTTTAAGAACATACATCTGTACCAAAACAGTACAAAAAAAATGATAACAAGCTTTCCCTTTTACTTTATAACAAACATACCCTAATATGTGTCAATACAGACAACGAAAACCGTCTTTGCAGAACTACAGAAACATCTGTGGCAAATAATCTTAGATTTAATCTCATTTCTGTTTGCACTGTGAACTGGTTGTTTAAATACAAATCAGTAGTTCCATTTATTGTCAATCCAGATTTAATTGTTTAGGGATATTTTGGCCGCACCTTTAAAACTCCAAACTTCAATACAAACCTTGTATTTAAAGTATTTAAACATTTCCTTATTTTATTCTTTAAAAATTTTAAGTTTTCCCATTTGGTAGTTTTGTGTTATTAGCTTAGTGAGTTTGTTGACTGAAGTATTTTTTTTAAAAGCTTTTGTTTATTAGAGAGAAGCTGATGTGTAATATCTACTGTGCAACAGTGCTAAATGTATTACCTTCATCTGATGTAATATAAATACATAAGGCTTACCAGAAATATATCCATTAACAATTACTGAGACTAAATTATTATGGCTTTTTTTCGTCGTAATAATCAGGAAGTAACCAGATTCGGTTAATTTAATCTTAATTAAGAATTGTTTCAACAGTTCTTAAAGTATTAAAAGCAAACTCTCATCTATTTTACAACAGTAAAAATACAGAAGACAAGAATGATGTTACAGGTACAGTGTTATTGAAAGGGACTTATACACTAGCTGGGTTTTCCCAGTCAGGCAGAATATTTCTATAAGCAAACTTAACTCTTCCCCTGTTGTTATCTGGACATGTTTTACACTACTTTAATGATAAATATGACAATTGAAAGCATAGAAATGTCTCCCATCCCACCCCCATTGGTTCACCCCCACAGGTTTAACTAGTGATATCTGTATCACTGCCCTGGATCTTACAACAAAAGGTACAAGAGACAGTGTGTTAAATATTATCCTGAGAAATAGGACACCTGTTCCAGAAGACCATTTGTCATAAATGGTCATGAACTCCTTTCATGTACACAGATACTATACATTTTGCTGCAGTTCAAAGATGTAGTTTAACAATGACACATAATCCCGAGTAAAAAAAAACAACACAACAGACCAGTGCTAGGCTGGTTTATTGGAATATAAAGTTAGTTTTTCTGGTGATTCTGTGGCTGCTGTTGGATAGTAACTGTAGAGGAAATGATCAGAGAGAATGAGGGGAAGACATCAAGATCACCAGCTCAGGAAACTCTGGGGGCTTGTAGCTTCTAGATATGGGGGCAGATGTTCCGCTGCAGCACACTGCACCACCTTTCAAACTGTGTTAACTGAATGAATACTTGCAATACTGAGTAATTGACTTTCTCCCAATGCAAAGCCAAACATAAATGTAGGACTGAACAGTAGAAGAGAAGGGGAAACATAGATCTACCAATATATATCCACTAAACCAGATGAGGTTAGGCTGCTGTTTATAATTCAAGGTATGAGTGCTGCATGCAGATTGTGTTAAGTAATTTATAACGCCATCACAATGCAAAAACATATTCCCAGGCCCCCTTCTAACTTAACAAAGGCAACAATAAAGGAGCAAAAGAGTCTACAAAACATTGTAAGTACCATACCAAGGCAAAGTTGACGCTTCTCCAGAGAATGCCTGAGTGTGTGGGCCTTTTCACTGTTCTCCTAAATACAGAGTCAGTGGTTCAGAACTGCTGAAAGGGTTGTTTTTTTCAGCTAAAGGACACTCCTGGGAACCTTTTTGCGCAAGCATCTCAGCCACTAGCCAGACATAAAAAGGAGTATGAAATGCTTCACTACGCCGCTCTTCCTTCATCAGCATGTGTGGCATACAGAATGAATTTCAATGACAACTTTGACATTTTTCCGCAGGAGCAGAAAACTGTTTCAAAAGGATGATGCCCACTTATCTTCACTGAAAGTGAAGGTGCTACAACAATTCATTACTCAGAAACTTCCTATGAGATGTTCACGTGTGTATAAAACTATCAAAGAAGAGACCGAGCTGAGATGAAATGAGTGTGTCAATCAAGTTTAGATATGACACAAACAAAAACTCTAACCTCCTACTGAGTGCCCATTCTTTTAGTCTCAGCGTTATTGGATGGATCTATTAGAATCTGTTCTTATAAAGTTATGAAAATCTGAGACAGAAATAAGATTACAAAGACCATTTCACAGAGAGATGTATGCAAGAGAGTTCAAAATGTATTGTATTCCACTTCTCATTATTTTTCCCCAAAAAACAATGAAAGAGTGCTACATCTTGGTGGTTAGCTGTGAAAAGTGTATTAGACTTCACTGTTGTTGAAACTGTGGGAATAAGTTGGGTATCATCATCTTATGTCCTTTCTATTATCGTCAGCTAACTGCAAGATGTTAATAGTGTATATATGGTGCATTTGAAGAAATTATTAAGAGTGTGATATATCTAAAATACAAATATACAAGTGAAAATATCTGCTAGCTTGATGCTAATCTAAAAATATTCCTTAAAAAGTTGATTTGTTTAACAACATCAGATAAAGTTCGGAACTTGACTTACAGCCATTTTTTTTAATTTGTTGTTCTGATTAATTTTGTGGCCGGTCCAGCTAGAGTCCTGACACGCGTCCATACGCAGTCTTCTAAAAGATTATTGTGATGACAAGAATGCTTTACAGGCTCAAAGACTTGCAGCTCATAACCAAATAAAAAAGTCAAAATACCTCTAAAAATAAGCACGACTGCAATAATACCACTCATTTTACTAATGGATTCCATCATTTAATTTTCCTATCAAAATTTTGTGTATTGAAAATAATTGTAAATCTAAATCCGTCAGGGTTTATCAACAATTTTCGGTTCACTTCAGAAATTACGTGTAAAATCATATTTTATTACAGCAGCTTTTTCTCTAACTAAACAACTCAAATTTATTCACATTTGTTTGGTGGGAGAAAATAAAATAGGGACTTGGGAGCTGTGTGCCTGCTTAGCAAATGTACATGCAGTTTTTATTTATGTTTCACTTAATGTAAAATCGCATGCAAATACCAAGATATATATATATATATATTTTTTTTTTTTGCAGATGATGCACTAGAACTGTGCACTGTGTGGTTACATGTACACAAACAAAAGTAGATGCTGCAGGCATTCATGAAAACATGATTTTAAAAATGCAACAGAGAAGCTAAAAGAAAATGGAAGTATAAGGGCATTCATAAAGAATCAATAGATACCACCAACAATACTGCCCACTCAGCATGTGCAGCTGCTTTCTGCAGAGCTGCCGCCTGGACTGACTCCGGGTTAATAATGTTTTAGCCTTTGTCTTTGTGGGGCTAAGCCAGCAATTATCAACTCTTTAGTAGAATGTCAGTCTTACCTTAGTGAAAAAAAATGCCTTCACTGCCAATTATAGAACTTTGAAACACAGCTTATATGAACAATGAACACACAAAATCTGTTTTTCCTATATACAGAATACTGGTAAAAAAAAAATTCTTAAGCCCCCCCCAACAAAAAAAAAATCACATGACATATGGTAATTTTTCTATCTTTATTTACTCAGAGCAATGAAATGTTACTCACAACTATTATCTTTCTGAGAAGTAAAATCCCCGTCAGTATTGGACGTTTTGTCGGCTCCCAAAATTAATTACAACACGACGGCTGCCCTGACAAAACATAATTAGAGGGCTGACAGTGGTCTGACATTTAACACAGACTCAGAAAAAATCTGAGTTGATTTCTTCTCGAGATTGCATTGAAACATTGGACATGAACACTGCAGCACATGGTTGGCTTATGATAAACTAGTATTGGACATGCTTAACTCAAATTCATTTTAAAGCCACATTTCTACATATTTTCTTCCAGTTTGTAGCACAAAAACATGAAGGCATTTGTTTGTCTATTTATGAGTTATTATAAGAATCTCCTCCAAATATTCGATGTGTTCATTGTTTACCCACGCTGGTGTTTGTGCTCATTGTACTTGATAGGATCTCCTCTCTGGACAGTGTGGGCGTCTCAGATAACATGTTGTGCCGTTGCACCTGTTAGGGGTGGGAACATTCCCTCATTTAAATTGCTAATATCCAGAATTAATTTTTATTTCCAATCGAATTCTAAATAAGCATATCACTAATTAGAGTACATGAAAATGCATTTATTCACTTGCCCAACAATGATCCGTTTGCTATTCAAACAGGATGTAAGGGTAATTATCCCTTTACAGGGCATTCTTGGTGCTGGAACAATAATTGACAAACCACATAAACCATAAACTGTAATTATTATGATTCAACTAAACCCTATTATTCAAATGTTTACATCTTATTCAAGAAAAGGTTTAAGTAATGTTTAGAACATATTTTTGCTGTAGTTATTTTCAATTATTTTTTATTGTTTCCCTTGTAGTCCATGAAACACATTTCTTGCATATCACATCTCCACATTGCAGCCGGTCAGTGCTCACTGGCTCTTCGTTGGTAACTGAGCTCTCTCTTCACACACGTCCGTGCACGCTTGCAGAAGGAGAGCAACATACAAACACAAGCACATCCCTCATCCACAGAGACCTGACAGATAGCCTGATCCATTTCCTGTAACCATTAGAGCCTGCTCTCGATTATGCAATCCATCCCAAGGCTATCGTCCACCTCTATCAATAATAAAAATCTCCAAACTAGGGCTAGCCTCGGAGGATGGAGGAGGCACCGCCCAGCACGTTCCAGTTCGCATGAAAGATTGCGCCTGCTCGGACCATCGCCAAATCTGCCACTGAATCTGCCGTTCACCTTGATTGTTCTCAGTTGATGTTCAGATAACCCCCCCCCCCCCACACACACACACACGCACACACACACCAGCAAGAAAACCTTTGCTTCTCACATTCATCAAAGCTGCAGCTTTATCAAGAGTGACAAAGACGTGTCTGTGCCGATGGTGGAGGCAGGGAACACCTGAGGCTTACTGACAGAACACAGACGCTCAAGTCTGCGATTCCTTCATGCTGCATGATGGGAATCTGACAAAGCGTGTTTTAACTGACCACACAAGGAATGGCTTAGAAACATTAAAATAGTGCTAATTTTGTTGTTGTTGTTTTTTTCTAAAAAACGAATAAATAAATAAATTCATATAGCTCTTATGAGGTCATTTTTCCTTTCATCTTTTCATCCCAGAATTGCTGTGTTTGTATTTTTGGCTTTACTCGTATAAAACTTTTGAACATGAAGGACTAGCTTATACCTTTTTATTAGCATGAAATAGCACATGGTATGCTAGAAAAACCATAGCTACAAAGGTAGATTTGTTATAATTAAATATGGGTTAAACTAGGGGTTCAGAAACTTCCTACTGAAACAGCTTAGTTTAGCTAATATCAGGGCACATCTGACCTGACTTAAAGAAAGTCTTTTGTACAGAAGAGTCCTTATTACCATGTTGTTAAAATATTAGTTGTTAGTTAACAAAAAAAAAAGAGGAATACCATTCAAGAGAAATGAAAGACAATGTGTTCACCTAGGTAACAGAACTGCCGGTGTACCACCAGGGTGTATATTTAGTCCTTTGCTTTTTAGTTTGCATAATAATTTTCCAAAATGTAACTCTGCATATTTATGGGGATGATATTTTTTATATATCTACATGAAAGAAAACAAAAACCAACAGAGGGTACATAAAAAAATTGGCAAAAATACTAACTGGCTTCTTGAATCATTAACAGCAATTCAATTATGTGTTTGTTTCCCCAAAGTCTCTCTTTCCAACCAAGTTATTTTCATTCCTTTCCTTTGAACATTAACTACTTAGGGGAGTTAAATAGGATTTGACCAAATTTAGCTCTCCAGTAACAAAAGTGCTGCAATCTCTTAGTTTTTTAAATTTATTTATTATTAATATTATAAATAAAAACTTCCTGCCCAAAGAAGCAGAATCAAATATGTACATCATAATGCAATAGGAAATCAGTGTGCATATCAGCAGTAGTAGCAAGACAGAGAAAGTCTTTTTCAACCAGGAGCAAGATATAAACTGATTGCTTGTGACTGAGTGTATAGCGAGGAAACTGAGGAAAAGATTATTCATGTTAAGTATTTTGTGAAACTGAAGCATTTTGTTCTGTGAACCAACATGTCTAGTAAAACTTTTAATCTTTGCAGATTAATTGCCTTTTCTCCATTTGTTTGGTCACTTGTTGAATAATGTATAAGGATGGAAACACCAAGTCAGAGCCATGTTATTAATTATTTTAGTCTCTTACCAAGATAAAGACGGAATAATGTCCGATATAAATTCACTTCATTTGGATTTGCTGGGACGGCAGTCTGTTTATAAATGAAGATAGATTACATTGGGTTTGTTTCACAACTTTCAGGACATTGTTTAAAATTAGCTTTCAGTTGAAGAATGTGCTGTTAGACTTATAAAGTCTGCAAACATTAGTTTAGGTGAGAAATAAGCTGGATCTGTGCTCATCTAAGCTTATCTATTAGAACTTTAGAACACTTTAGAAATGCGACCAATTAAAACCTTCATAACTCATGAAAATTGGACGCAATCAATAAACCAAAACTGATGGGGGTTTTTTTTCCTGGCAATTCTGATGAATTTTACAGCAGCCAAACCTAAACAAAATATGTATTTAGTGAGAGGCCAACTTTACCAATTTCAGTAAACCAGAGCAGCAGATGCAGCTGAGATCAGGGGAGGATACAGGGAGGAATACAGCTGCTCTGTGCCTGACACCGTTGACTCTCCACAGGCCTCCTGGACGGAAATGTGTCAACTGCTGTCTGTGCAAGTGACAAACTATTTTCCCATGATGCCCCAACATGTTTACAGACACTGGCCAAGCATTTCCAAGGAAGCAAAACACAAAGAAGTAGGGGTGGAGAGGGAGCTAGAGCAGCTCAGGCTGAGGAAGTTACTGTGACAGCGGGAAGATGGAGGAAGATATGGGGAGATTTGGAGGTGCTTTGCCTGTGCTGCTGCTCTTTAAGCGTTGGCAGTCTGCTCTTGATTATGGCACAGCCTGCCAGTCCTTGAGGAGTCTGCCCAGGCGAGTCGCTCGAGACGCTTTCCTCTGTAATGGTGTCTGACGGGCCAGCCCGAGCCACAGAGGAACTGACACGGATGCTCCTTTTTTCCAAGAGAGGTGCCCGACACAATTCCTCCTCAAGTCCAGCATCTCCCTTCTTGTTGCCTGGGTTAAATTTGGATTCCTCTACCTTAAATCCTCTCCTGCTGCTGTAGCAGAACTAAAAACATGTTTATTTTTTTAAACCAACACATAGCTTTAAAACATTTCATTCGCATCAGATCTAGTGGGTCAAAAATCCAACTTATCTGCGTAAACAAAACCTTTCCAAGCTTTGTTTTGAAAGCTTCATTCCATACTGAGGAACTGAATTAAAAAGCTTTTTGTCTGTGTGTAAAAAAACAACTTCTTCACCCCGGCTATGTTTCAGCTCAATGCTCTCATACTCTCAGACCTAAACCTTGTTTCCTCACACGTCCTACTAGCTGTAATTAGTATATTTATCTCTCACAGACAAGGAGAGGTGACTGCTGCACAGCAGAGAGCCTGCGATAGCCACCTGACAAATGAACCGACCTATATCACCTAAACAAAA
>JAVLVB010000846.1:1609683-1632759 GCA_032876305.1 Orestias chungarensis | reverse complement strand
ATATATATATATATATATATATATATATATATATATATATATATATATATATATATATATATATATATATATATATATATATATATATATATATATATATATATATATATATATATATATATATATATATATATATATATATATATATATATATATATATATATATATATATATATATATGTATATATATATATATATTTCATGTTTCAATACAAGCAGCAGCAAGATGTCACTCAGACTGGGATGCATAACAATATTGGAATACAACTTTCCAAATGTTCCAGTTCAGGAAAACAGAAACTCGTTTGAACATGTTTTTTATCTGAAACAATAACAAGTCGTTTTACAAATAAAAATAATAATAATAACAGATCAATGCAGATAGATAGATAGATAGATAGATAGATAGATAGATAGATAGATAGATAGATAGATAGATAGATAGATAGATAGATAGATAGATAGATAGATAGATAGATAGATAGTCGTTATGAGCTTGCTACCAAGGCAGGTACAGATAATGCATGAATAGTTGTTATTGTGAATTTTGAGTATACATTTCTTTTAATACGTTTCATTATTGAATTATTTACCTGCAACTCTATTCCTGACTACGGGAAAAACATTGCAGTTCCTTCTGTATGTAACTACAGAACCGTTGCCCTGACAAAATCCCAAGCAGCATGTTCAACAAACAGCTGCATGACTTCAAAGCTTCCCTCAAGAACAGAAATTAGATCAGAGCAGAAGCAGGCAGCTTCTAACTAATAACCCCGGGAATCTGTCTGTCCGTGTGGCTATTATCCGCTTCACAGTCTGCTTCTAACTCAGCAGGTTGTTGTCCAGGCTGTACACGTGTGCATTGTTATTGGACGCAACATTTTGGGGGTCTGCTCACGTGTGAGGATCAGACCTCACATCGTAAATCCAACAGGGATACTCAGTAGTAGTGATCAGTAGTAGATCACTATGGACATTTTGTCATGTCTTTAATGTCGGCCAGTTTTTTCTTTTATTTATATCTTAGAAATATGCTGAAATAAAGCATTAGTTTGAAGTTAATTTGTTTTTAAATAAACGTGGCTATCTGCTGTCATTCATTGTCCTAAGATTTCCAATCCGTTCACATAATCTTGACTAAAGAATAATAAACTTAATAGAGCTGAAACAACTTATCGATTTAATCATTAAAAATTGATTATTAAAATAGGCGACAACTAATTTATTAATCGATTAGTTGCTTTATAATTATGTTCTGCTGTAAACGGTATATTTGTTAACGTAATCTGTCATATGTGCGGTCAATATGTGGCAGTAGTGAGCTACATAACACTGTGATCTATCGGTGGAGCACTAGAAGAAGAAATCAGCCAATCGTTAGCCTTGTTTTGCTAGCGCATGGCTCATAAACACATTTGCCTAGAGTAAATTTGCGGAGCGCTAAAACGTAGAAAAGTCTACTTTAAGTGAACATCTGGGACAAAAAGCAGGAGAGGAAGAACCAGCGCAGTAAAATAACCTAATAAGAAAATAAATGCGCTAAATACTGTTAACGTATTCAGATAATCATTTAATGTAGGTGTTGGAACAGAAGCTATGAATGTGTTAACTCATGTGTGTGTGTGATCTTGAAAAGCGACAGTTTCACAGTTTCTTGTTTGCTGCGCTACGAAGGTCGCACTGCCCTTGCACCAACCCATCAACATCATATGAACCCACAACAGTTTGCATTCTAATCGAACGAGATGCGAGCCCTCCCCACTCAACATTAGGAGGCGTCAGCTGGTGAAAAGTGGGAAAGCAATTTGAGGTCAGGCTATACAGTGAATTGTGGCCACATCAGAAAAGCAGCAGGGAGCTTTCTAAAGGCCACATATATTGCCAATATTATGCTGACTTATTTTACATAAGCCCACTGAATACTTAATAGGTTAAGTTGGTGCTGTGAGTCAGTACAAATTTGATCGCAGTGCTTTATTCCAAAAATGTTTTCCAGAAATAAAAACACCTTTGCCTTAACATTGTCATGTTTTCGCCAATATTTCCTTCATAAGACAAAAATATGTCAGTTCATAGGCTAGGAATTTATCACTGTCCACGCTCATGGCACAAAGTTATAAGATTGCAATTAATTACGGTCAAGTTTTTGTGCACTACTAACGAAATATGTAACATGTGACTCAATAATGTATTTGGTAAAAGGTACGTCTAACCATGATGCTAATTGTACTGCATATGGGCATTTTATCAAAAACTACAAACAGATACTGATAAAAAAAAACTGACAATGAATACATTTCCTTTTCTAAGTATTAAGTAGGGTCACCCGAGGGATTTTTGTGGTTTTCAGTTCCAATTCCAGCTAATATTATCAAACTCATGTCATTTTATTATGTACCAAAGGGTACAGCAGTAAACAAAGTTCTTAATATAATGTATATCATATAGTCGGATGCATTATTCCCCCTAGAATATGAAAACTTTTTTCTCTACCAGCACAAATTGTTAGATGGTACTTTGTTGCTTTGAACAATCAAAACATGCAAGCTTAAACCAGTAAAACAAGAACATATCGCATGCAACAAGAGTGCAACCTAACAAAATGTAATGCAATGTGATCTACGGTAGTCTATACAAATAAAATAAAAATAACGTATTATAATGTGATCCACTTTTGAGAACATTTTCATTTGAAGCAACACTAAAGTACTTTCAGTTTAGGTAGATTTTGGAGACACGTGTGGACAAACGCGGTAGTGTTGCGACTGAGGAAGACAGCATTTCCCATGTGAACCATGGTAAAAATCCTGATCTACCGGTCACCTGCAGTTGAATTGAAGTACATTTCTGTTTCCACTGTCTGTGTGAAGGATGAACGGCCATGAGGTGATGAATCTAATTGTGGAGAAACTATGTCATATGATGATATTGAAGATAAGAAAAACTTGAAGTGCCGTATGCAGTAAAGCAGTCAGCAATTTTGTTGTTGTTTTTGAGTGGCAAGGTTCCTGCCACCCTCCTCAAAGTTGCTTAGTGCAGGTTAGCGATACAGAGCCCCTTCGGGCCATGACAGAGTCGTCATTCAACAGGCTGTAAGTCGACATATAATCATAAAAGTTAAGAAAATAATTTCTGAAAGTTGAAAAGTTAGTTAGTGTTGCTTTAAGAGTAAATTCCTTAGACCAGGAATACAAAAGCATAAAACTTATGAAATTTTTCACGAAGAAAACGATTTAAATTAATGATTTTTTTTTTAAACTAAGTAAATCAACAGAATATGAAGAGCTGTTCGATTTTTTCTTTCTGAACATGTTCATATACAGTTTAAACAAATACATTTAATGGGAATATATTGTTCAATTTGTACTGGTTTTCCAATTGATAGCCCAAACATTTGTCTTTTTTGCAGTAAAATTAAAATATAGTTAAAAAGTAACGCTTAACGTTTGTTCAGAAGTTGTTATTGGTGGTTTTGGGTTGATTCTGAAAAAATTAGTTATCAAAGGTTTGCTTAGCTTCGTCATATTAATTCAAATTCCAAGAAAGCAGTAATCAGTCATAGTAATCTCATCCATATTGCTATGGAAACATGGGAGTAACAACAATTACATTTTATAACTTTTTTGTTTTTTGAAAAACAATATTTGCTTCGTAAAGTCTATTCTCAGTCGAAACGTAATGAATCAAGTGGAGTACCCTATGTAGTTAATGGGTGGTTCAAAGATGTTGTTATGAGTCACAGCTCTAACATTAAACTACAAGACATCATCACAGACTTGTGAAATTTGCTCTTTATTCTGCGGCGGTCTGTTTCGGCTGAAGTGCTCCCCAGCTCCCTGAGCACACATTTTTTTAAGAGTGGACGAGCCCTTTGGGAATCAGCAATGTGACCTGGCATTAACATAGCGTAATCAAAAAACGAAAGCTTTTCCCAAAAGATGTTATGAGAGGAATTAGGAGTAATGCTATGTGATTACTGCAGGTTTCATGGGATGTGGTAAAAACAAACCAATTGCATTTAGATGAAAGTTACGTTAAAGTGTATTGGATTCAAGCCGTGTGAGAAATTCTTGCATCCTTCCAGGATCTGTTTGTGTTGAATCTAATGCGTTTTGGCAATGAATAGTGTCCATTGATTCAACCACATCAAACTCACTTCCTCTTCACAGAGCCTCCTGCATGCATTCTGAGTGCGAGGAAGAAAGAGAGGTGAAGAAAGTGCGAATGTGTGCAAACATTCATAGCTTTGGTGGAAGCAAAGGAAATCCATCGGGCCTTCGAATTTATCCCACTCTCATGTCTCCCCTGACAGGCCTGAACAAACTGCCAACAGGAGAAAAATCTGGACTTATTTATCTGACACTGATTGAGAGGGATCGATTACTTTGGGGCGTTGCATCACTTGCTAGGCGAGGAAAGTCACGTTTACTCTGCCTGATGAAATAAAGACAGCGACACCAGGAAGCTCCGCACAAACAAAACCAGAACACACAGCGGAGTTAACCTCAGACTTATGATGTCAAGTCAGAAATTTTTGTGTAATCTGCTCTTTTCCGAGTGCGCCTCGTAGGACAATGACACCAGTATCAGTAACAGAGGAGAGGAGAGGAATGAAGCTGTAATGTCATTTATCTGCAGGCCTCTGTTCACGTTTGCTCTCAGGGAAGTACGAAATGGAGATAAAAGCTGGCCAATCGAGTGTCAGCGTTCCTGCTGCTACTCGCACTGATCACGTTCTGATAACGGTGATGGATCGGGGTGCGTACTATGCCTTTCAATCTCGGTGGCTTCATATATCTGTGGCTCTTCCTCTGCTAAGCTTGTAGACCTTAAACCAGAATCAATACTAGGCTGACTGGATTGCTTCCCTTTTATTACAGGTTAGGTTGTAATATTAAGTATGGGTCATTATAAAGACCAGCAAAGTTTCACAAGCTCCTGCCGCAGGTCCTGCATGTGGCAGTATTTGTTTATGAATGTACAGACTGTGAAAAGTCTACAGGGAGCCATGAACTAGGCTTATACTATAAAACTATCACCTCATGGGTCTAATAATGTCTGATGCAGACAGCAGCTTTAATCAAACTAATTGTCTTACTAATTGTATTTCATAGAGAAAACGCACCGATCAGCCATAACTTCAAACACTATGACAACAACAATGTTGAAGGTTCAAAATAGGTTCATGTGAAATGTCACTTTTTATAATTATCAGTCCATGTGAAATCAAAGTTAGTCATCTTTAGCTTATTTATGCAAGGATGTCTATTCAATGTGTTGTTGTGTGCCAACATTTTTTTTCTTTGAGAGATATTTGCTAAATTGCAAAAGGACAAAAAAAGTTCTTCACCTGTTCCAGAGAACAGGTCAAGGACTTTAAGACTGGCCAATCTTGAGAGGCTACATCCCAGAGTATCCTATGGGTCCAACTTAGTGGTACACCTTGACAACACAAGGATGATTTACACTGCAATTAGGCAGACGGATCAATAATACTACCAACCATTCGACTCCTGTTTGACAGCTGTTCCTGATGTGTTTGGCAGGGATTCAGTCTCTTAATGTTTTAGTTCTGCGGTTTGATAATCTGGTACTTGTGCCTCTGGTGGTGCCACTGGTACCCAGACTTACAACCTGCACTCAACAATCGAACTAAACCAAATACATACATACATACATACATAAATAAATAAATAAATAAATAAATAAATAAATAAATAAATAAATAAATAAATAAAAATGGATCCCAACCAATCAAAAATGAATGCTGGAGGCAACTTAAAGGTGTGTCACTAAACACGCTCAATTGATTATATAACATTACCAACGAACATCTATCCTAATGCATAGTATGTAGCGTCATAGAATGCTTTATGTATAAATTCACATAATTCTCTACTTTAATGCACTAAAAAAATTAACATCCTTTGTTCTAGAAAGAAACAATTAAATGAAATAGTCCAAGTCAGTTAACTCTAATGTATCTTTACAGAGAAGGATCCACAAAGCAGAATATTTAAAAACTGAAAAAGAAAATTAAACAGCACCGAGCAGAACGCACTGATGTAAGATATCAACATAATTTAAGGTAAGCTTGGTACAACAGACAATTCCCAGTTATTAACAGGCTGGATCTCAATTGACAACCAAAACGTCAAGGATGAAGTTGAGACATTTCTGCAGGATCAAAGTGACTCGTTTTAAACATAAACTTTTCCCAAAGGGCTTCAGAGGAGGAAATATTTGACCAAACTAAATATGTATCTTCAGGGTTAGAAATAAATCAAATTAGCCTCTTACCTTAAAGTCACAAATGCATGTCACCATATTCCCAATTCTTAGGCACTCCCCGTCAAACTTGCAGGTGTTGGTGTCACACAAGAACAGGTCGGTGTCCCGGTCATCAAAACCTGAAACACAAACAGCAAACAAGAGATGTAAGAGGAAAAGTTTTTTCTGACCACCTCCTACCTGAGCCTCATTCAAAGAGTTAAAAAAAGATACATAAAAGGTTTCATATTTACAAAGGATTCCTAACGTTGAGTATTTGTGGATTCTTCAGTGACGAGTAAATTAGTTGCAGAAAACTCGCCTTTTAAGTAAATCTTTTTTTATAGAGCATATCCAAACTATTCTATAGAAAATGTAGCAAGGCAAACACAACTGTTGCTATTAGCAAACTATCAGATCCAGGAGGTGCATCTACTGTCCTTATCTCTGATTGGCTGTACCTCCAAGAAGATAACTAAGGAAAACGGTGAATATGAGCTTCTTCAGTATTGTTAAGACAGTTTCCAGAGGGAGTCCTAAGATTATTAATGCATGTTTAGGTATATTTGGTGTTTGAACTACTTAAATAGGTGATTATTTTTTGGGAGGGGGTTTTAATATCTGTGGAATTTTATTTCTTGGACTACTGTGGTCTTTAACTCCACAAATTTATTCAACCCACAACATTATTTATTTCATAATTCCTGAGCACCATTTCATTTTTCATTTTTTAAATAATTTAAACAAGTAAAATTGTTGCCTTTGTCACTCATTGTATAGGTCAGGATTGTGCAATCCAGTCCTCGAGGGTCGGTGTCCTGCAAGTCTTAGATGTGTCTCGGTGTGTTAAGACCAAGGATAAATGTAAAACATGTGGGACGAGGGCTGGAGTTGCCCATCACAGCTATAGGTCATAATTAGAGGCTGACATTTTTTCGGAAGTCCCACAGGAATCCAGTAAAAGTTATGATTTATTTTGTCATTGGGAATGAATAGAAGCAGGAACCAACCAATTAGACAAAAGGAACTCTGGACAGGCGCCGCCCTTTTTTAATTTTCTCTAATAACCCTAGATTGTAACGACAGTTCCTCCAGTCGCACTGCTGCAACTTCATCACTGTATTTAGATGTTGTCAGACCTCCCTAGAGATTTAATTCTTATTTTCTTAAACGAGTAGCGACAAATCTATCAGCTTTTCTTCTGTGTTATTGGAGACGCATCTCTGAAGCAGGCAGGAGTGCGGAGGAGACCAACTCCACATTACAAGTGAATACCGCAGGCTGGAGGTGCTCTGGATAAAAAGTATATGAATATAATGTGAATCACATTCTTTTATGTTGCCCCCATTTTTTTTTTTTTTTTACAGAAACTCACACTATCACCCTGAATTTGATCCACACAGCATCTGTCACTTATTCACTTCCTCTGGGCATTTTTAATTCAGTATTATACTAAACTGATGTATGTAATAGCCTATAGGTTCAGGCAAACTACTTACAAGATGAAATCATTTTTATGTGATTTGTAGTTTTAAATGTTTAAAGCATTTTTTCCTTACCAAAGTTGATATTCATTTCTTCTACTGCCCAGATCAAGGATGGCCAAATAATAATTAGGTAATGACATCAACTAGCAACCTCTAGAGACCTTTAGATGGTCAATAGTTACTTTTCTTGCAAAGGAGTTGGAGGGAGTTGCAATAGCTGTTGCATTCTGCTGGAATTCAAAGATGAACAGCAGCAGGAGGATCAGACACCAGCGGCAATACCGCTGTGGTTAGTTCATTTGAAACGCAAACTCAGAAGTGACCTCTCTGTTCAGTTTTCACAACTGACAGGAAAGTCACATATATCACAAAATGTCACAAGAGTAGAGTGTAATAGATATTTCTTTCAGTTTTTCTAGCACTTTTACTTTTATTACGCTTTTGTCCGTGGGAGAGTTTTCTTGATTGTGGCATTTTTTCGTTTAAGCAAATCATAAAACATCATTGTTAAAAGGAGCAAAATGAAATGATACATTTTATGTTATTTTTAAGGGAAAATTATGGTTTTTACAGTAACTTATCTACAGAAAAAAACTAAAAGCAGGGAGCTAGCAGTTTTTTTTATTCAGATTGAAATAACAAAGGCCTTTGTATATTACCAAGATTAACTATTCTTGTTGCAACATTTCCTTCAATAAAACTGCCGAAAAAACATCAATCAAAAAACAAATACGAAGAACATCAAATTAAAATTAATGTATTTCTTAAAGTTTAGCTGCCAAAGAAAAACGCAAGCGTGGAATGATTGGGAGTCATTCTGCGTAATTTTACCAGAAGTGGGAAAAGATGTTTCCTGTGGAAGTAGGATGGGATAGGAGTGAAAATCCACTTTTGTTTCACCCTCTAGTCTGGATATCTGAGATGTTAATCCACACAACAGTTTAACTGTTAGCCCCACCCACTGGTTTAAGAAGACAAGATTCTGAAATGTTAAATATACATTGAAATAATTACACATTCTTATTAACACATATACAGTAAAATACCTTGAAAAACTATATTACTGATGTGACAAAGTATTTTTTCAATTTCTTAATTTATGTATTTAAGAAATGTTTAGAAACATTGACCTAATTGTACATAGATAATTAATTATTTTAACCAATCACATACGTTAATATTTAACATCTTCTATAACACCAAGCTTAGGAGGTTTGTCTGTTGATATTGGATGCTAAAAAAGGCTTCTGCTGCCTTATAGTCATGTATTTCTTCTTTAAGTTGAATGCTTGTTGGAGGGTGAGCAGGGCGGGCGGACTCTTAGGGCATGTTGTTGGGACATGATCCAATTCAGGCCGTGTTATGAATCTCAAATGACATTCCGAATCAAATCACAGTCATATGAGCAGGAGACACTGAGCTCAGGGCTATTTTTCTACCTGAAATGATTGCTTACAAGAACCCACCCAATGTACATGAGGCCATTTCGAAAGTAAAATGGTTTGCATTCAGACAAATTCCAGCTGACAGGAGATGGAAATATCTTTCTTGGGGCAGAAGCAGAACATATCGGGAAAGAAGCACGTCGTTCACTTCTGAGGTAAAAGGGGATAGAACTTATTTTTAAAGCATCATACATCTGTTGCAGCCTTTCTGTCTTAAGTTTTGAAGATGAAACTGCAGACAGTTTGCTGGTCCATCATACAGCAAATACAGAGAGACAGACAACAGGGAGCAGAGCTAAACTACAATAGATTCAGAACCAGAACACTGGTTTAACATTCCCCCAATGCCTTCAAGTTCAAGCCTGCAACATTCCTTCTAATGGCCACTGCAGTATTGTGGAAGACAGGATGATAAGAAAGACATTTATAAAAACTACACATAACCACTAACATGAAGAAAAGCTCTACACATGAATATGCTTATTTCTATGTTTATTCTTTGGATGATATCACATCCAGTGGGTCTTTAGACAAGACCCTTAGTACCAATGCCTACTTTGTAAGTCGCTTTGGATAAAAGCGTCTGCCATATACATAAATACTAAATTCTAAATACTTTTATCAAAAACTACTTACAAAGTTGACACAATGTTACACTTATTATCAATCTGACCATAAACTAGAGAAAAATTATTTGTCAGAGTCAGTGGTGACAGTGAAGAGATAGAGGGAAATACAGAGAGAGTAGTAGATGGGATATTGAGCTCTGGGTAAGAGATAGGACAGGAGATGCTCTTTGAAGAGGTGAGTCTTCTAGAGTTTCTTGAAGACAGACAGGGACGCTGCTGTTCTTGTGGTGCTTGGTAGATCATTACACCATTGTGGAACAACACAAGAAAGCGTGGTGTAGGCACTGCTAGACGGTATTCCATTGATGACCGAAGTGACCGAGCTATGACAGAAGCCTTTGCAAAAGTATTCAAGTAGATGGGAGAATTACCCTTAATCACTTTGTAGGCTATCATCAGTGACTTGAATTTGATGCCATTTTGCACCAGATAATCTCCTTGGTTTAACAATCTACTTAAAATTAATAAAATTTGTTGTACGATATATTTAGAAATCTAAATGTTAACCTATCTCTTTAGTACAATAAGACATTTTAAAAACAAAGCAATTCTTATATGAAGTTGAAACAACTAAAGAGATGAACACGACAACACCAAAAGCTTACACAAATTCCCCAATCGAACTTTAGGCTTATTAAAGGTTTTTATTTTTCTGTCTCTACAGTTTAAAAATATGCTTTTTGTCATAAAATTGAACAGTTATGTTCAAAGGGAACGATTCAAAAAATACCAACAAAGCAATGAAGTGTCACATTTTGGTGATTTTAGCGGAAGGAGTCATCAACAGGTGGTGATCAACCAATCAGAAGCGTAGGGAAGCCTAGGGGTGGCCATGTTGTGAGCTAGAGAGCACAACAAAAAAGCATAGAACCTGTTTAATATTCAATTTTTACAACGTATCATTACACAATCCCTCTACTGAAGTAGTCCAAATTAACGTTTAACAAAGACACAATCTCATGGATTATTAAAACTAAAATGTACAAGGAAAACAATCTTATTATCAGATATTTGAAAAAGACACTGCAGGACATTCACAGGCTGGCGACTCAGGCCACAGTCGGCTTGGGAACAGCTTGATTACGAATATTTTCAATATGCACGCTTCAATTAGTGTCTGGGAGAAAACAAACCAAATGACTGCAAGAAAGGTGGAAGTAAAGCTGTGAATCCTGGCTGACCTCAAGATGTGATTATATTTCTTCATTTACCGATGCATCTTAATGCGTTGCATCCTCCAATTACAACCATGGACACTGAAACTTTGTTTTTCTCTAATCCCTCTGATTACGTAATTATATTTATCATGCATGACTTCAGAAAAAGGCATCAGACATATTGCTAATGTGAGAAACAGAAAATCATCCGCCAAGTTTTCTAAGAAACCAAGTAGATCCAAACATCACTTCTTTTTTAAATTGCTAGTCATCAGACACAGTAAACTGTGTTGCAGGTGAGACGCTTCTCCTCCTGAGCTGAAGGTTTCTCTTCTAACCTCTACTTTGTTGTGTTAAGGCACTATTTTATGCTGATCTATACATTCGGATGTCAAATAGCAGAATATATGTGACAGGGCTCAGACGCTACTGATACATTTTGGATTAAATAAATATGACAAGACACTTTTATATGTCAGAGTTTATGACAGAAGCCATTTTTCATTTGCAGGCTTTGCACAAATCTCCTGCTTGAGGCAGGGGGGGGGGCAGGCAAAAATTAAAACCTCTCCTACTTTTCGTCTCCTCAGTGACTCCAATAGCTCTTCATGTTTGTTGAGTCTTGTGTCTTCCAGAGACAGAGGGACGGCGTTGACAGCGCCTGTTAATACTTCTCTCATTAGACAGGCTTGTGTTTCGGAGGCAGAGGCTTATATCCTGATATCAGTGATGCTAACAAAATGTTCAGGTTTTGTCAGGAGGATTTTAGAACTCGAAGAACATTTAATTTTTTGGCTGTATTGTCAGGATAAACTATAAGACATGTAAAATATGCAGGGCAAAGACAAGGCATTACAAAAATCCCCAGATGACAGCTAAGATTTCACTGAAGGCTGTAGACTGATTTAAGTTTAAAGGGTTTCATTCCCAAAGTTAGGAAATAAATTCAGGAACAGTATCAGTTTTATTGCTTGTTTTATTAAGACATCCTCTCTCTATAATGAAAAATGTTCTCATTTTACGCTGTTTTGTAAGCCATTATAATAACAACGTTTTTTTTTTTGTGTAAACGCATGTTTACAAAACATTCCAATATTTTAGGTGGATTGTGCCAAAAAGAAGGCTTGGCATGAAAATCTAGAACACATCCCAGTATTTGACATGAACATCCACCTTTAGCAGCAATCATCCTCAATAGTGACAGATTCTTACACTGCTGAGGAATTTTGGTCCCCTCTGCTTCTCTAACCTTCAGAATGGCTGGATGGTCCAGGCTGGTCTGGGTTATGGCTGTTTGGGCAGATAGTCTCAGATTTGACTCAATAATACCAGAAGTTAACGGTCCATCCAGTGACTACAAAGTGTCCACATCCTACAGCTGCAAACCGTCCAATGCATGACGGTTGAAAAGAGATGCTGGCACTGATACGGTTTTTGGTTTTGTGGTGAAACCTTTCAAACTTGCTCTGACATTTTTAACAACATTCTTCCTCAAGTCATGTGCTCCATTTTCAAAGCTGAGTTCTGCTGTTGTATTCCTTTTAGAGAGAAGAAGCTTTCAATTTCAATCTTTCTAAACCGCTACAATTGTTTAGCCTTTTTCTCCCTGTCCTCTCATGAACTTTAACCTTTAACTGAGCACCGTGGATTCTCAGATGGAGCTCTTGCAGGATAGTGATGTGGTTGTTATAGGTAATTCTTTCTACTTGAAACTAATCTTTCACTCTGTAGAATGATTAATTTCAGACTACATAGAAATGACCTTATAAGGCTTCACAGATTGTCAGGCAGTGAGGGGGTTGCTTTTGTTTTCTTTCTGCCTTAACATTTTTCTTTAATCATGCCTGCAAATTGCTGAATAAACAACAGAAAGTCCTGGTTTCACTGAGTTGTTAAAACTAAGAATCTGCAGCAAATGAATGCATTTAATCGATAATTTCCTAATTTTGAGTTTGTTTCAAGTACATACTTTCTGTTATTATGTGCCTGCTCCATCGAATACTTTGGAAGCAGAGGGGTTGTACTGATTTTGTTCACTAGTTTTATTGTATGTATGCTGTAAAATCTTTTGTTCTTGTTAATAAAACTAATTACTTTCTAACCCGACTTTGATTCTAACATCCTGGAAACAGTATTTGGCTCGATATGATCATATTAACTGTCATTACGGACTAGCTTCTGTTCATTTCCACAAAGCAACAAGCGACTGCAGTAGATAACTCTTTGCAATGACTGTTTAGGTATTTCACCTTATATAACAGCAACCTCCTGAGGCCTCGCAGCAGCTTCTAGACCTGGCAGTGCTGAAACGTTAAATGAAGCACCAGTTTTCAAAATACAGTACTCAGGAACAGGTTGAAGTCCAGAGGCCATGGTCCAATTAGAACTTCAAGCTGCATATGAACATCAAAGATGCTCATTTTTCAAGTTCATAGATAAACAGTTAGACTTTTGTTTCTTTATTTGTCTCTGCTCATGTGGTGTGGCCTCCAGGCAAACTGTTTCAACTACTGTAGAAAGAATGGCAAGCAAGAGTCTTCCTGAGCCGCTCCGAATAAGATCATTCACACTGAAAATGACAGTTGCTCCTAACTATATATATTCATATATATATATATATGTAAATCAAATAAAACATTTTGAAACCCTCCTGTCATAGCTGGATGTCTGGCATGTTTTAGAGGAGTATGTTGCTGGTTTCTGGTGGTGCGGGAATGAAAAGAGCAGATTATTGTCACTATGCTCTGATCCAATAAGATAAAACCCTAGCTGATAACATCCGGTTGTCTAGCAGGCAGACATCTTTTCTCTCATGAGGTTAAATGTTTCCAAAAATATATTTCTGGCTCTCCAGCATCCACCTCAGTTCTGATCTAGTGAGACTTTTATTCAGTATTTCCTATTCTGCAGGCAGGGCTGTGCGTCCCTCCTCCTGTTAAGAACATCAGCACTGACAGCATTTTAAACCAGATTCGGTGGAGTCTGGGTGAGGAGTTAGACTTTAACTGGCTAAACTTAAAGGCTATTACAGAAAATTATTATTATCTTCAGTGGCGCCCTGCATACTCGTGGTTCTGGAGTTACAGATATCTCTATGGAACGTAACATGTAATTATTTACAGAAAATGTTTCCACTCAGTGATTTGTGCACAGAGCACATGTAACACATTCAAAAGATTGGGGAGCTAAACTACCAAGATGCAAAGCTACTTGATATGCTATTGGCAAGTTTTTGCAAATGTGGAATTTTCTTTAAAAAAAAATTATAAACATTTTAAACCTGATATTTTTGTGGAGATTGGCCATAGAAAGAAAAATGCAAACACTGAACATAAAAAGCAGTCTGTATAGTCAGTAAAGAATGCAAACTGATGAAAACTGTGAAAAGCTGCTTTTACATTTTATCACAATAATGCAAAATCATAGAAGCCATTCAAGCCAAATGTTCTCTTGTCACTTCTACACGCCTCTCACTTCTACATGTCTAACAATAGGCACTCATGCGCATCAACCTTTGTAAACCAAGCATACCAATCGATACCCCTTTCCACTCGTAAAAGCTCTTGTTGGCATGGAACAACCTCATCAGGCAATAATACCCTATGGAAGAGAAGCCGGTGCTAGAAACGAACCAGCCATTTGGCGGAGTCCTGAATGACCACTGAGTGTCAGTTCTCTGTTCAAATATACAATCATCCAGCCAAGAACAGTGACATGAGAGGTCTCAACGCTCAGAGTGTTGCGGATGGAACAAAGCCCTCAGACTGGAGAGGGCCACATGAGGCAGTCTGGAGAGCCACCAAAAAAAAAAAAAAAACTGGCGGTCACGCAGCTGGCATGTTGATGCTACTCAATGGAGTGAGGCATTGTTATGATGACATTCATACTGCGAGCTTTCCACAGAGAAATCCCTGACAAATCTCTGATTCCCTTCAGGCTAACAGCTTGGAAGCATTTTCTTCTACATGTGATTAAACTTTTCATTTCTCTGAGAGGAAAAAATATATATGGAAAAGAATGAAGCAGTTGTCTTGAAATGAAAGGAAAAACAAGAAAATGTTACTCCCGCCACAGGACATTAAATCGTCTTTAGTCTCCAGAACCAGATGTGCAGCCTAAACATTTTCTACAGCCTAGAAAACTACAGTCATACTTCCATTTCTTGTAAACAATAACGCTGAAGGATTCATTACCGCTGGAGGCACTGTCATCATCTTAGCAACAACAATCCAATCACAGCTTACACAGGAAGTCAGTTTTTCTACACTGGAAACACAAAGAAGCTGTCTCTGTGAGGTGTTGACAAAGGAACCAGCTACATGAGCTTTTGTTATGGACGTACATCTCTGAGGACTTGAATGAACCAATGATTAAAAACGGTGACAACTAAGTTGTTTTTTTCCAAAATCAAAGACAAATAGAAGGTAGTCTGTGAGAAGGAACTGAGAGACAGTGAGTATGGCAGTAATTTAAGGGTTGCTTTCAGCTGGGCTGTTGATGCAAAAGAGAAATAAACAACTAATTTATGTGAAAGTGTAGTGTTTGTATTTATTGATAGAAATAATACAATGTCAATTAATGTATCCTGCCAAATAAAGTAGTAAGTCTTAAATGCTATATTTCAGTTGTATTGTCAATTTGTATTGATAGCTGGAAATTTCAGGTTAGCTTGAAGGTGTTACTATTTGGGGAGGGACTTAATCTCTGAGCAACACCCTCTCAGGCCATGTGATGTTAAACAGGTTTTAGTTGCACTTATATTCTTTCAGTTTCAAGTTCATAGCTGGTTTAAACCTTGGAGTTTCAAAGGTTGTTCCTGAACGTTAAGAAACTGAATACTCCTAAATTAGTTATTACACAATAAAGCATCTGGTGATCTTTGAGTCTTTTACGGCTAAAAAAGAGATTCTCAAATGCTTTGCTATGTTTTCCTCCAATCCTTTAATGCAAAGTTTGAGCCTTTTTTTAATATAATAAGTAAAGAAAAGCTAGACATTTCACCTCCACTATTTTTAGAGTAAATCGACCAAGCTATGCGACCTCTAGTTTCATCAGATATTGCCACGCATGGCTCTAATAAACATAAAGTAGAAGGACACAAATCTTATTCTGCAAAGGTATTAACTTTTTTTGAAAAGCCAAAATCAATTCAAAAAAGTGTAAAAACATGTTGTAATTCGATTCGCATTAAAACAACATTGATAGAAGTTAAAATCCTGTCTTAACAATGCAATACGAATCGTTAACTGATTTTGCTAAGTTATGTTTTATGTTATATATTTGAGTGAGAATCTATATTCACATAACCCTGTTTGGCTCACAGTAATTTAAACCTGTTTTTAAAAATCCATTTGGGAGAAACAACGTCTCAGATAAATATTTCCCCTGTGTCGTTCTCAGTTCTTTCCACATATGCATACATGTTTGCTTTTCATCGCAATCACATCTTTTAAGCATAAAACAATCTTCCTGCAGCTTTACTTTCGATTCCCTAAAGAGGTAGCTGTGCATATGTTTGGAAGACATCAGTAGTTGAAAACCAGGCCAATTTGGCATATTTTACCACTGGGTGGAAACAGAGATTTGAGCATCTTGTTCAGGGAAAAAAAAACATGACTACAAAATGAAAACATAAAAACTATGAGACGATAAAGGAAATGTTGCAAGAGATTACGTCTTCCCAGAGCAGGAGGTAAGAAGATCAGCAGCTTCAGTCGTGTCAAAACTTTATCCGGAATCTAAGTGATGAATCAAAGAAAGCGTCTGCTTGTCTGGGCTTCATCTGTTTGGACAATAGTTTGTCTGGTCCACTTCAAATTTGGCAGGTTTGTTACTTGAGGCATGTTTGCGGATACTGTAATAAGCTCTGCTCTCATCTGGTGGTCCTCGCCTGTTCTGCGGCTCGATGTTGGTGTTTTTTACAGAGCCCAAGTTTCCCTTGTTTCTTAGCAACATAACAAAAGGTCACGGCAATGTGACACTCAGTACGGAGGCTCTGAGTCCAGACGAATGACATTTCTGCAAATGATGCAACAGGTTTAGAAAATCACCATAAGAACACGGTGTTTATTTTAAATAGATAGAGCTTTCCAAGTCGATCGGATCCGTGGCGAGTCGCTGACAGGATTCCAGTTACGTCTTGTTTTGCTGATATGGAGATAAGATACTGAGCAGTACAAATATTTCCTAGCATCCCACACGAGGTTCCCTGCTGTTTAAGCAATTATACGCTCAGAGATATTGTTTTTCAAGAGATTCACCAGACCGATTAGAATCAGTTAATTTTACTTGGATTAAATCTGATCAGTTTTTCTCTCCATTAAATGTATCAACAAACATAGATGTACTTTTCTTGATTCAAGTAAAAATCAGCATAAAGCTTCAAATGGATGCTTTGCTTAAGGTGAAGGGAATCCTCTTGTAAACTTCGCATCACATTTCAATGCAACAGTGGTTCCTAGCCACACCCCTAATCCCTGGTTAGTCACAGCTAACCACTAATAGCTAAAGTCCTACAACACTTGAGACCCCCTTGCATATAACTGCCTATTCTTTTGTTAAAAGTCTAAATATTCCTTTATTATATTCATATAAGCCATTAATAAACCATCTTGCGCAACCAAAGAAGCTAGAATCCACAGTTTTCCTTTTATCTGCTTATGAGAATTGAGGCAATTAGCGCTCCTGGACTGGCTAATCACTGGAATTTATCACAAATAAATGTGTAGTTAACCACGATCTACTGTACACTGATGTATTTTTATTATCTATACCACCCCAGACAGCCTTATGAAATTCTAAGTCAGTCTTTCCTATTTTGAAGAATGAAAGAAAAGCAGTAAGTCAAATGAAACCTTCTATGTAAAAAGAACATAGTACAAAAAAATGCTTTTAGTTACACTCAGACTGTATCCTTGCCGTTTCAGTTATTTTGTCAAGAATAATTATGTTCATTAAACAATATTTTTTTCTTACTTAATAAATCCATTACATCCAGGCTATTTTAAATTAATTTTAAATGTGACATTATGAAATTACAAATTTCATTAATTAACATGACGGGTGTTGTATTTCAAAGATTTGACTTTTATTATATGAGAGGCAAACTGGCAGATATGTATTAATGAATCCTTACTTTTAATTTACATTTAGAAAAATAAACAAATACTCAAATAAATCAGGACCTTTAGATTCTTTGGAGCAAATGAAAATGTAGCTTTAAAACAAATTTATTTCTAGTTATAATTAATTAGCATTTTAAATCAAAGTGAAATCCATTTGCCCTTGAGCTGCGCATAACAATTTTACCTAATTAGGAAAAAAAAAAACTCATTTCTGACAAACATTCTTGTAAACAGACATAGCAATCAGAACTCAGCTCAGTTTAGGTCTAATGCCTGAATCGTGTTGATATTAAATAAACCAAGAAGCCACAAAGAAACATCCTGATAACATTTCTGCTGCACCTCCTGTTAGACGACTGCATTGCATTATTCAGGTGCAATAAATTAATGTCTAGTTTCTGCTCCTCTGCAGCGCAGCTGGATTAGAATCGTTTTACCAGAGCAGATGTCAAAAAAAAAAAAAAAAAGCACAATAAAAATAAGCTGCAAGAAATATGAAATGTGTGGGTTTTTCTCAAGATGTTCTTCTACTACGTCATGTTCCTCAAAATATTAGCGGACACACATGAACACGGCTCCCGCACGCCGTGTCAGAGGCCAGGAAAACTTATACTTCCTGTTCCTGCTCGGCCGCTCCAGGAGGAGATTACAGTCAGATGAATAATTAACGAAAACAAGCTGCCAAACATCAAATATTGAACAGGTAATGTGTATATGTGAACAATTAAGAAGGCAAGTGAAGCACTTTCTGGTCTGAAAGAGACACATTGTGAGCCAAATGCACCCCCTCCCATCTACCTGGAATTCCACTTGGACAAGAAGATCAAGGAGTCCTGCTTTCGTGTTTTAAGCATCGTGCTGATCAATAATGAAGAAAGATAAATGAATAATGAAGGCAGAACAACCACAGTGGTTACATCCTTTTCAGACCTCTTTCGGATGCCCTTTAAAGAGAAGTTTACAACATGTTCTAAACTGACAGCCTAAAATAACCATAAATGTTTGGGATTTTATTTAAAAAATTGACATTTTGAGCTTCCATAATATAGTTATCTGCTATTGGAAGGCAGGTCTACCATCCCAGTTTTATTCTTGTTGGTCAACCAATCACTTCTATTATTGGCTGAGAACAATCTCTGGTCTTTGATGTTTGTTGATTCTTATTTTATCTCTACAGTATGTCCCTCATTTGAAATCAATATGTTCCACTATTTGAACTGAACAGCTGAATGTGAAAAATGTTCAACTATAACTTAAGTTTACTGACCGCCAAACTAGATATGGACATTTATTGAGATTATTAACACATAGCAATAAATTCAAAGATTTGATTGAATGCAGCTACTGTGTTTGTTTATTAATATTCAGCACATTTTTTATATAACTTCTTTCCTGATAAGTGGGTATATTTTATTTATTAGCAGCATTCATGTTGTAGAGCTATGAGTGCTGTGACCTTCAGTCGCAGCCACGCTCTTACCTACACAGACAGAAAAGAACTTGTTAATTGTCTTTTTAACATCTCTTTTATCGTTTTCACAATAGTAACAAAATAATATGATTACATTTTTTTGTTCCACACTTTAAAAAATAAGGAAATTGCATTTTTTTTTATAGTTGAATTTGTTATTTCCAGGTAATCTGGATTTGAAAAAAAACTTTGACTGAGCAGTGTATCAGTACTACTAACAGTTGGAGATGCAGCCTCTGACACAGTTGTTAAACTCTAGTCCCCAAGGCTTGTGTTGTGCAGCTGTTAGTTGCATTTCATGCAGCACATTGAATAAGTTGCAGGACGCTTTCCCTCGAGGCCTCCTGTTTACGTCCCGCAGCGCATTCCCTGCTGAGGTCTGATAAATCTCAGGTTTAACAGAGAGATTAGAAAGTCCTGTATCTGTGTTGAAAAATGATTGGAACTGAATCTGACTGTATGGTTGGATAATGGAGGAACGACTTCCACTAATTTAACCCGAATCATGAAATATTTTGAATAGTAAATTTGTAAATGTGAATTTTTGTTTATGCTTTTTAACCTGTGGGTGTTTATAGTTGCACCGCTAGTTATTGAGCTAGAGACTACAGCTTAAGGAAAAATGTTCCCACAGGTATTTTTAATCACTAATAAAAGTAAACCTCTATTCTATTAACTTATATAGACATTACATTCACTTGCTCTGAATTCCCGAGTGAAACAGAAAACCGTCAAGAGATGCTGGCTACAGCAGTAATGTTAAGTCAACATTATTTAACCCAAGATTATTTCTTGCTCTTGATGTTGAATGTAAGCCTGTTGGCTTCAGTTAATCAGCTAATTCAGGCAGGCCTCACAGTTGATCCCAAATGATTCAGCTCGAGATCATCCAATAACCTCAGCAGGACAGTAATCCCCAACAACCTTAGTAAAGTGGATGTTATTTATTATCAATACAGGGTTACTTTGAGGGTGAGGCCATTTAATATAAGAAATGGAATGAGGGGTAAAATCTCAGCGCCTGCTTTATTAATGAAATCCAGTCAGGAATCATAAACTAGTATTATCAGTCGGATAAGATTTATTTGAGCTAATAGCAGTCACAGGTTTACATCACCAAAGCAGAATTTGACATAAAAACCTTCCATTATATCCAGAAATGCTCTCTAATAGTAGTCTCCCTCCTCCCATCTCGAAATCACTGCACAAAATCTGAGAGACCTAAAGACTGAGCTCACTAAGAATACATATAAATATAGGCAAGACATATTTAGCTATGTTAGGTCAACATTTGTTTTGGACTAAATGATAAATTCTGTAAAAACACAGATTTTATCGAGGCTTTTTCGTATTTGTGGGGAAAAAAAACACACTATGTTAAAATTGTCAAAGCTTTTCTTGGCCTTAGAATTACACAATCATAAAACCAATTAGCCTGCTGTACAGTGGATCTCTGGTATTAAAATGGGTCACCTGTTTCAAATACCCGAGCCCCCTTCTAAGACACTGTCTATCCTAATCATTCAAAAACTAAATAGATTAATAAACAATAATATGCACGGTTGAAACCATGCAAAATATACCATTTCCAGAGTTCCTTATCTTGAGTTTTAGGAGTCCAGCCAATCAGCACCAAGGGAAATGAATGGTGCTCCTTGATTGGTTGCTTTGCAATCACCAGCAGTCACTTACCAAGCAGCATTACACTTAGGTATTTTAACCTCCCAAGCTGTGCTTTCTTCTCTTTAATATACCAAAATAGTGCAATTTACCATGAATAATTCAGAGTTATGTGAAGGTAGTTCAGAGAAAATGAAACATTTTTGTTCTTTTGAATCTAACTTTGTCTTATTGAAGTAATCATCACTCTCTTACTCATTACAATGTACAGAACACGATGAAAGTAACATCAGGACCGGACAACAATTTCCTTCTTGGGATTCATTCAGTTAATCTCCATGTCCTCCAAACAAAAAGCAACTTTTCCATCTGTGCACACTTAGTGCCTATCCAGCCCAAGCAAAATGCATTTCATACCACATTCATACTCTGGTTGTTGAGTATCCCTGAATACTTACTAACACAGCAAAGAAGGTAGCTGAGAAAGCAACACAGGTCCCCAGAAAAGGCTGAACTAGAACCAAATTTATTAGACGCCATTATGAAAACGATGGAACAGGTAAAACACCATATAGTTTTATGAAGGCTGCGGAGACAAATGTCCACCTGACCTCCCAACACGTCACCAATTTGCCACCAGCTAAATTGTTTTTCAATCCTCTACGTCGGTGACATACTATGTGAACTGGAAAAACCTGGAAGTAATGAGCTGAAATAGGGAATATTCCAACTGCAACCTGACAGACTTCCCTCAATAGATCAATTTCTCCACTGTGCTAACGTAGGGACCGGTACAGTGGTCCCATTAAATGGATTGTCCGTCCATTAACTGTAGCTTTACTGAAGCTTGCATAGTAAACTGCTGACTCGTTCTGTTTGTTCTTGTTAAATCTAATAAAAAATGCACCAGCTCCTCGGATCCTCCGCTGTAGTAACAATAACACATTCGCATTCATTTTTTGTCGAAACAAGTTGCTAAGTTTCTCATGTGCCTAAACACGAAATTGGTTTTAGTTCGAAACAGGGTTGTGCTTTATCGTATCGTTTGTTGGTATCGTGATGCATTTCTCTTGGGGTTTATCATCACAATGATAAATGGCGACCAATTATGTTTGGTATCCTGAAAAATTGTTGTTTTTACTTATTTTATGACAGTTTGTTCCGTTAGAGTGAGATAAAGAAATAAATATGATTAAACTGCAGTGACTGTGTGCAGTTTAGTGATAGACATCGCATACGTTTGTGTAACTGGTGTCCTAAAAAAAAATATATTTGTCACAATGCTACCACAAGCAAACATAAAATTCTCAACCCAAGTTCCAGAATCTCCAAATTTCTTTCTCACATGGCAGCACTTGTTCATGCAATCAGGATTTGTGTATGATGAAGGGTGTTAGTAACCCCCACAGACACAGAGCCACTCATAAGTAAGTCTATCGTTGCACGAAGAGGCAAGCGAAGAGTCACTTAGTGTCAGAACTATTATTGTAAAGAAACCCTGTATTTCCCCTTCAGAAAACTCTTTCTTACAGCAACATTTAATCTTACAGGGTTCAAATTTGATGCAAATCTCAGTTGAGCTAAGATTTCCTACCCCTTTATTGTCATCAACACAAATTTTCAAGTACTTCTTCAGATCTTTCTGATATATTGAATGTGCTTTGGAAAACATTTTTGCCTTAACCTCTCTGTCCCTGAACCAAACAGCCGTGATTTTGTTTTAAACTTGCATGAAATTAAAGAATAATTACGCTTCACAGAATTACTGAGAATTTATTATAGGGCTATGATTGTAACAGGGAAGGTTTTTATCTTTTCCTCTGGTGGACCGACATCCTCTCTTGTCACGGTCTGCTCAATCCAATTGATCCTC
>JAVLVB010000846.1:1597405-1607508 GCA_032876305.1 Orestias chungarensis | reverse complement strand
GAGAGAGGGGGGGGGGGGCATCACAATTAAAATATCTAAGTTTTAGAGAAGAGCTACAGGCAGGAATAAAAAGAAAAGAGAGGAGCTCTAAAAGGAAAGGCTGCTGCCCCGCACACACTCATCAAACACCTCCTCTGTTATCCAGGCTCTCATGCGTCCTCTCTCTCTGCCTTCCAGCTCCACAAATAACTCCACGCTGTCCGTTTATTTCTGGGAAGGATGATGGGAGCGTGGTCGCCATGTCTGTGTCCCACATCTGCAGGAGTTTAAGAGGTCAAGTCTGCAGGTTGAGAAGCACTCAGCGTTTGATTGGACTAAATCGGAGACATGCTTGTGAGAAAGACCTGTTTCATGTGGGGTGGTAGACAGCAGGGCTGCTGCAAACAACCCGTCATGGTTAGGAGAGGAACTTGACCTCATGATGTTCCGGAGCAACAAATGCCTGGAAACAAACAATTCTTTCATTGCTCATCACTTACAGTCATTTCATGGGTTCTCCTCACGTAATAAGTTTTATGAAACAAGTCAGACTCAGGAAATAAAAACAGCTTTTCATATACAGGTAAACACAACAGGACTTAATGACACTCAGTCTAATGTCTCCAGTGTGTAATATGCAGCCAAAACATCCTTAGCTCTTATAGGAACCCTGCTAAAAGGTTAAAGAGGATATTTATGCTAAAAGTTAACAATCAGTTCAAAACTGCATTTGTGCAGGAAAACACTGATGTTGGACTTTGGTTTTCCACTGCTGAACAGTCAATTTGGAATACAAAGGGGTTATTTACATAGTGTCCTATCCAATAAATCACACTGTAGACTGAAAAGTATTCAAACAGCTGAAAAGCATTATAAGTGTACACTTTCAAACTAGGTATGTACTCAAACATTTCCTTATCATAGATGACTAAGGGGTCAAAAGCAATGTCCAAGAAGTTCAGAAAACCAATCAGTGCCTGTACCAACAAAGAAAACAACAACTCAAAGTAAGATGGACTGTTTAGGTAAGGAGCCACCAGACTCTTGATTAGACAGGCAGTCAAAAACTCTTTTTAGTGCTCCTTTGTTTGGAACATTTTCTTGTTAATAATTCAGCAGCAAACAATGAAGCATATTATGAAAGCAACACCACACCCACTGGGAAGCATGGCAGTGGTTCAGTCATTCTCCGGGTCTGTTTTGCTTCCCCATAGCAGTGTTTAAGTAATGTCCTGCCGCCTGTAAGGAACCTGAAGCTCATACATCAATGAATCTTTAAGCAGGTCAGTGATCTCAAACATACCTTAAAGCCCACCAAGTCTATGTATCAGAAGAAAAGAACTGGATCACAGTCACATGAAGTGAACTTTTCATAAAAGTTCTGCTAAAGTTTTCACATACTTGTCATAAAGGGTACAATCCAAATGTCATTAATAAAAGTGGCATTTGGTTTGAAACTTCCCACTCTGGACAAGTGACTTACACAGAAATATTGAACTATATTGTTTATTTCAGCTTTTTAAGTGCACTGGCTGAATAGAATCTGTTTAATGTTAGTTGGACTATATGCAAACACAGAAGAGGCACCAGATAAAAGTGGAGGCTTTAAATTGCAGATAGAGGCAGTTCCCTTAAGACGAGACGTATTAGAAAGTGTTTGTCTTAAAGGCACCGTATCGTCTGGCCGAAATGCCAAAATCCGTTCTCATTGTTGCAGCAGCATGACTAACATGAAGCCATTTTGTTTTCAGAGTCTTGGTATTCACCCCTTCCTATTTACAATAGCACTTTGTGATTGGTCATGGCTGTATTTGTTTAAAGGTCTTGGACAGTGTTGTTATCTATTTAACTCCCTGAAGCCGGTTTTTAAGCAGGCATGATGGATAGTTTTAAAGAACAATTGTCCAACGCCAAGAGGAAGTACACATGTACAAGCGGCATCCTTCTGTCGCATAAGTGGGACCAAAACATTAAACTCCCCTGCTGGTCTGATGCACCAATCACCCCACTGACGCATTCTGATATATAATTTATTCATATTTGGTTTCTTATAATGTAAAATAAGATTTCCAGCTTTTCCAGCTCGTTAATCGTTAGTTAGTTTCTCTGTACCACAACAACTGTGTTGTAAAGCACATATAAATATAAATACATTCACTCTGCAAGAACTTTCTTGCCGACCTTGAAGACCATGCGCTAACATGAACACCGCAACCACACAACGACAATTTAGCTTGTGTATGACAACGCAGTTTACTTTAGTTTGATAGTTCTCATATTTTGGGCTTATATAAATAATACCAGGTTTTTGTCGCTGAGGCCCAAATTTGGAGCAGGATGGTTTGCGAGCACACCAGCAAATGTCATGGGCAAAAGGATCCAAGACAGACTACACCCAGGGAGTATCGCTGCACCGACAGAACCCAGTGATATCTGCTGCTGGTGTGGCGTGACACAACATATGTGTGAGTGCCCTCAAACACATGCTGGTAGCTATTTTAGGCCAGACAGTGGAATCTTAAATTACATCGATGTAAACGCTATTTTTTTTTACCTGCAAACTCAGAATTTATTAACAGCATTTATTCTTAGCTATAGAAAAACCTAATTCCATTGGATAAAATTATGTCTATCATATACAAAACTGCTTTTGACTGTCTTAAACCATTCAATCGGTCAATAATAAAAACTCTCTGTCCTAATAAGTAACCATTCAGAGTCAACCATTGTGGCGCCTAAAATATATATTTTTTTTAGGCTGCAAAGACCTGGCCTTGTTTTTCAGCTGTTATTAAAGTACCTTTTCCAGGTTTTTACTCAGCTGGAAACTGTTGAAAATGTAGATGCTCACTGGATTCTTATTTACTTGGAAAAATGAATTTAAATATCTCTGGAATTGGAGAGATGCATGGATATTTAAAAGCTTATTGGGCCATCTTGTACATAAACAACATTTTCTTTACACCTCTTGTCCTTCCTCAGCAGACGGGAGTCTCATCAGCCCTAATGTAAAGCCTGAGGTCCTTAATAGAAGGGGCATTTATGAAACTACGGTCAAGTGATTTCTTGAGAGCCTCTAAAGCATTAAATGATTACTTTTATTTTAGTCAGCTGAGGATGAAAATTAAGTTTAATGGTCTGCCATTCTGAAGGTCGTTGGTTTGATTCCTAACTTCTTCTTTTCTAAGGTCTCCCTGAATAATATGCTGTAGCCAGCTTTTAGTCCAACTACATCACCTGCCAGGTACTGTTCAGACCGAGTGTTGTGTCAATGGGTGAATATAGTATGGAGTGTAAAACACTTTCAGAGGTCAAGAACGCGAGTAGAGTGCCATGTAAATGAAGTCCATAATAGCATTTACCTTAGTCCTTTCACTGAAGTGTAGTATAAGCTGAATAAATATCCACAGTGTGGGCTTAAACAGTGGTGTGGTAGCAGAAAGACAAGGCTAACAAACAGAGAGGTAGGAAAGCAGCCGAGGGTTGTTTTTGTTCTGGCTTAATTTTAGATTTCAAAGGAAACTCCTCTCTTTGCTTTCGGCAGTGTTTCTTTCTCCCCTGCATCATTTGGGCACACTGAGCTGCTTTTGCTGGTTTCCGCTCAACCTCACAAATAATCTGTAAAATACAATCACAGAGAAAACCACCAACATTTCAGCGTGAGAGACAGCGTGAAGTGGCTTCAATCTATAGTTTCAGAAGCTGTGAAACACTTCATTTGTTGTGAATAGAAAGTAGAAAATGCTGCCAATCTTTGCTGAACCTGAGCTCTAACTCAGCTTTTAAACTTCATGGCATCACATCTCCTTTGATTTCTTAAAGTGCAACAAAACACGCCACTCTCTTTTTAAACCCAACAGAACATGCCTTCTTTCTCTAACTCTTTTCTCATGGCTTGTTAACAACATTAGAGGATTTCAAGGATTCCAGGCCAAGCTTCCTGTTTTAAAAAAAAGAAAAATTCAGGTTGCCCCGATGGAATATTACTTTTAAAACACGGAGTCCTTTGAAAGTGACGCATGTGGTGCCCTTGCACAGTCAAAAAGTTTTTGTGTCCAGAATAGTAATGTTTTTTTTTCTTTTTAAAGCTTAAAACAATGGAATGGTAAGTTTTCCTACCTCTAACACAGCTGAGTGAGAGCAACATGTGAAAGAGAATGTTAAAAGTAAGAATGTCTAAGTTGCACAAGAAGATCGGAACCCAGATCCCCATGTGACCGTGGACAAGTAAAACCCTCCCCAACCCATGGCCCCAAGTGAGTGGTGGTGTGAAAGAGCAGCGGAGAGATGTGGCCGGTGATGGGGAAAAAAACACTGGGGGCCAAATCACTGACACGGTGGCCAGCTCCCCCATAAGGCACCCTGATTCATTAAGATCCATCAAGGGTGGGAGTCATTGGTACATCTGCCACCGGGCAGATAGCAGCAACACCACGGGGCCCAGGGCCAGGGTTGGGAACAGATCCCAAAGGCCAGCAGTTTCAGCACCAAACCAAAAAGCGGTCGAGTCGCAATAAGGAAGAATCAACCAGAATTCCACCAACCTCACATTTACCTTAAAACCTCCTGATGATTTACAAAACATTTGGGCTGATAAAACAATCCTTAAACCCTTACATTTGGTATAGATCTATACAGAAACAGAACATCAAACCATGAGTGGAACCTAGTGGTCTGGGGCCAGTGATTCAGGATCTACATGACCCGCTATACTGGACATAATCATAAATTGTTGACTTCACCATAAAATCCAGAACAACTATTTATTTGTGCAGCAGGAGAACAATAAAATGCACATATGCAAGATGTAGGTCATGAAGTGGCTCAGTCAAAGTCCAGAAATATTTTTTTATGCCATTGTCTTTGCTTACTTTACAATAAATTATCTGGAAGCAGTTTGCCTGTCAACAACGAATGAAAATAAAAATGGTAATTTTAGCAAACATCGGAAGGTTTATTTTTGATTTTGAAACAGCAGGTAACGTAAACAAGGCATCCTTGGATTACTCTAATATTCAACAGGGCTCTAAGGACGAGTCAAAGAGCCAAGACAAACATTTGAAGAGTCTTCAGCCTGATTTAGAGGATTGGGACCAGTGTGACAGCACCTGCCTCAGTCCAATAAAAGACAGGACCAGAAAAAGACTCTAACAGACGCACACATTATGAGGAAGAGGCCAGCTGTTACATCATTATGAACAATATAGAATCCTAGCTTTTATCAGTTTCCAAATGCTCTTCATAACAGTGTTATGTAGTGAAGTCTTCACTCGCAAGGTCAGTTTGCAGCAACCAAATTGGCAGATCGTTTGAATTAAAAAAAGGTTTTTGCTTTTGTACTTCAGATGGTTTAGTGGGTGGATAGCTCAATTGGAATGTCACTAGATTTCCAATCCAAAACTCATGGGTTCAAATCCAGCCCAGGGCATAAATACACCACAGCATCCAGTGTGGGTCCTTAGGCAAGACCCTTTGTGCTACTGCCTACCTGGCGCCTGCAAAATGGCTGCCTCAGTGTGGTTTACACCAAAAACAATTTCCTACAGGATCAATAAAGTATACATTATTATTATTATTTATTTAGTTCTTAACACATCACTTGCAAGTGATGTGTTAAGTGGAACATGGGAAGGAATATTCAGTTAATGTTGATTGCTGTAGAAATGATGCAGTGTTGAAACTGTTGTTCAAAGTTTGAACTCTGATCCTGTCCCACATTATGGGTTTTTAAGTGTTGCTTTAAATGGATGGATGTGAAAAAACCTGTAAAAACAAAATCTTGTGTGAATCTGTTATAACTTCATAGCCAGAAACATAGGTTTCCTTTAAAATGCAAGAGTTGAATCATATTAACGAGGTATAGAAGCACGTACAATTAGCAGTGGTATATTGTCATAGAACATAGTTTTGTCTAATATTTTCAAATCCATATCAAGTTTCTCCAAAAATACAAATCATGTAAATTTACAAATACATGAATTATTAAATGTAGTAACAACATGGAATAGAATGGAAGTAAGAAATATTGAAATCAGAAATGATTAAAATCTTTTGGGAAAAAATAACATTTTGGGTATTGACAACTTCAACTTCTTAAGCCTCATAAAGCCTGACTATCCTTTTCAGGTGAGCAAGGAAATACTACAAAGTGAAAATGAGGGATGTTGGTGGGCAGCTATGTTGGGAGACAGTATACTGACAGTTGATCAATGGTGGTTGAAAACTGTATTAACTTAAGGGTTTTGCAGAGAATAAAGCTTTTTTCACTTTTTTGTATTTTCCTATACTACTTTTTTAGTTCAGTTGTAAAGCATAAATGTCACATTCAATGGGAAAAGGTTAAAGCATCTTAAGGACAAGGCTGTGGATTTGTTAACTGGACATTTTTTCCTTAAGGAAATGTTTTTAACGGAAGTGTTTCTGATATATTTTCTTTAGCATGATGCAAAGTTAAGCTAATTTATCATCTGTTTTCAATCATTGTGTCCCTGACCCCCAAAGAAATGGTTCCTGCTCTGATGTCAGACACCTTTCTTCTTCCTGCACCTTCACTGAAAATAAAGTGAGATGTAAAATCCAACCTTCTCTAAAAAAAAGATAATTCGTTCTCTAAATATGTAAGGTGGTGTGCACAGAATATTGTCATTGATTGTGAAACAGTTATATTTTTCTTCCCACCTACTTTTGTGCTCAAAGTTGACCTTTTTCGTATACTCGTTTTTATATGCCAACATTTTGCTTACAGCTTACTCTGCACACAAAATAAGGTTTTCTTTACTCGTTTGTGTTTTTCCTTTTACAACTTTCCACTTTTGTTAAGCGGATCTGGTGGTGTTCATTTCTTAACGTCTTGGCAGTTTTCAGCAAAAGGCTTCTGTCATTGATGTATGTTGCTTGCTAGGTTGTTTAAATTCTCAACTGTAGACTACTTAGCATTTTTCATTACATCTGATTCTTTACGGCTCACTAAAAAGTTTAACTATATGCAGAAATTTGTGGTTTGCATCCAAGTTTTAACTTTTTTTAGTGTTGTCTTGCAAGGTTTTACCTTGGAAGGCATGTTAAAACAGAATCTCCATTTTAGCATTATTTGCATTTTACAATAATTCACATTTCAGCTGAACTTCAGTTTTAGCATAACTCCTGTATCTAGTAGCATAAATTCCATTTTAGCATAACTGCTGTAGTAATGTAAATTTAGCTTGATCATACCTTTTATTTTAGAATACCTTCCTGTTTGAAATACTTTCAGTTTTCACATAACTTTACTTTTAGCATTCTTTGGTTGGAACATAACTTCCATTTTATTATAATCTCTGCTTTATCATAACTGCTGTTGTGGCTTTTGTTGTTGTGTTATGGCTGTTGTTGTTTCGTTTTGCTTGCTGAATTTTTAATAACCGTATGGGCCACTGTCCATTTGAATCAGGGGCTTAGGTGAAGAGAACTCTCAAGCCCTGCAGATCCTTCATGACTGCACTAGTTCATCAAGGGTGCAGTAACTTGTAAGCTTTCATAAAAGTGTTTTATATTTTCTGCCAACTGGTTTAAAATTGTTAGCATATCAATACTGGCTTTACAAATGTTGATGTTGTTATTTAGAAATACTAATAATAATAATAATAAACTTTGCATAAGGGGCTCAATCCCTAACTTAGACATTGTTTTAGTGAGTGAAGCAGTACATTCGCTCCTGTTCTTCCTGGGTTCACTTATGGAGGAGAGGCAAAGATGATTTTACTATTAAATTGCCATCCGTTTTTTTCTTTAAGCTCTAACTTGGCTAAAACATAATTTTTATTGCAGTCACATGAAAAATTCAGACCCCATCTTTGTTCTTTGACTTATTTATATTTGCATCAGTCTGACTAAATACGAGGTCTGGTATCAGTGACATGCCTGCTTACTGAGGTCGACCTGAATGCATGCTATAGCCCCCAGGCGAAAGGCTAATTACATCTCTGACTTACTGAAATAGACACCGTCTCCTGAGAGAGCGTTATGGAATAACACTCAACCCTGGATTGGATATCTGCTGATTGATTTTTACCTCATAATTACTTTGATGTATTAATAAATCATCCATTTATTTTGAAAATCGTGAAGCTGGCCATGTCTTGGGAATCAGTCACTGGTGTACGTTACCCGCTGCAAAGGCTGAAAGGTTAGAGTGCACATCGAGCAGTATGGTATGTAATTGTGTCATTTGCTGCTGAGACACTTCATCACAACTCGATCCTTGGCTTTTGAAACTGCATCTGTCTGTTTGTGCGTGCCCGCAAAAATAAGACGCAGGCATGCGGCCATCACATCTTTATTGTTACAATCTTAGAAATAGAGCCTGCATGTATGTGTGTCTTTCTGTGAGCCCTCCTATCAGTTCATCCTCTCTTGACAATCATCAGGAAAACTGTGGAAAGGCTGCACATATTGAACTCCTGCTGCTCTGCTTGCACTTTGTCTTTCATCTTAACGGGACATTTGGAACAGAACAGTTTTTGGTTGCATCACTCACTTCATAAAAAAAGCAACAAAAAAAAGCATTCACATTTTAGAATGTGTACTTGCTGTACCTAAGTGACGAAGCAGAACGTTGTTGGAAAAAGTATCAGAATACGCTTACATGGGCCTTTTAATCACAAAAGTCTGGAAAAAGACTCATCGGTTAAAACACGCCTTTCAGTAGGTGATATTCAGCGATCAGTACGGCAAACATACATGCCTGAACACATCCCACCAGAGCTTTTTGACTGTGATCTGAAACCAGGAAGCACTTAAAGAGGTTTCTGCTGTGGGAAAACCACAAAGCATGTTGGGAAAAGCAATGTAGTGACATCATTAAAGGTTATTTACCATAATCATTTAATAGGGTAACTGATATGTAGCTGAGGGACTCACTCAAGCTCAGCAGAGGTTAGGGTCCAATCACAGCATCATTCAAATTAAAATGAATTCTTAATACCTGTTGTTGATTTACTTATTTTTATAAATTAAACAGCATTTTCATGGACAAATTTCTTGTAGCAATTTCCTCACAAAACTGAATACAAACAACACAAACCCGTTTTTTTATTGTTAAGAGGGAGAATCAGAGAGGAGCTGAAACACTTCACAAAACTTAATGGTGTTCCAATCAGAACTGAGTTGCTGAAGAAGTAGTTTAACAATTTATGTAACTTCTGTTTGTGAAAGATGAAAAAAAAACCATTGACATGAGTTACTTTGGTATTAAAAGTCACATTTAAGTTAAAAATAATACATTTTAACATCCACACAGTCATTCTGCGCTCAACATCTCTGCATTGCAGGTGGATCCAGTGATTAAACCAGAGCAAAAGAGAATCTGTGTGTGCTTCAGATTTCAGATCTCCTTGATGGATCCAGGAATGTCTGGCCTTCACCACCATCAGATGAATGAGTGAAGCGGCGATGGGATGAACCAGGTCCATCAGCTGTAAGCAAAAAGGGTAAAATATGCAAAAAATCAAAAGAGAAGCATGTGAAATGTGTGTGGGTGCATCAAAGGTTCAAGATACAATCCATCCACAATCTATCAGGATGTTACATGTTTAACAGCAGGTGAAACCTGGGAAGAAACTTGGTGAATATGAATATTAAATGGACAAAAAATAGTTAAGATAAACTGACTATACCCTAAAGCACTTCAATGTCCGTTTTTGAAGGCTGGGTTTTTAAAACCTATATATTCACGTTTTTGTTTTACTGTTGTGAGTAAATATGAAACATGGCCAACAACTGAAACAACATGCTGTCTGCTTCACTTGCTTGATTTTGGCTATAAACGAAAGAATCAGCATACCCTGCTGTAATTACATTCATATACCTGTGTGTGTGCATTCATAGGCATATGCTCTGAGGTAATTATATATGGACAGATGTTCACATTTACGCAATCTATGAAGCTCAGTGCATCAGCAACTTTCACATCTACTGAGCCAACTAGATACAACCTAATCCAATCAGGTCTTTCCTAACTATGAACAGTTTGTTTTAATGAGAGTGTGATAGGGAGAGGGACAGAAGGCAGAAAGCCTGCAATGTCAGTCATACCTGCGTCTTCAATAACAGGTATTAATGCAGCAGCAAGGGCTAGTTATATAACT
>JAVLVB010000846.1:1581845-1597305 GCA_032876305.1 Orestias chungarensis | reverse complement strand
CCCCCAGCCAAAAGTGAATGGTCCGGCGTGTCGCGTAGTGATGTCATCACCTCTGTGCGACACCATAACGAACACGATTTGGTCCAAGCAGCGGCGGCACGTCAGCGCGTCCGCCATATTGTAAACCAATAAAAGCAAATGGACTGAAGTTGATCCAGCGTCTTACTACAGGAGCTTTAGTTAGTTACGACAGACTTTGTTCTTAGACATATTCTGGATTTCAGAACTAAGCAATGTTCATATTTAGCTCATACTACGTTATAGATGACCTTAAATGGTCCAAGACTCTAAGTTAGCATAACAGGACTAAATAACTGGCTCAGCTATGCTGCTCTGTTCTTTCATGTTTGCTGCTTCCAATATGTGGGAAAGGCATGTTTATTCTCCTACATTTGGAAACAACAATTCCCAAGTTTTTCACAATTTAAGCACATTCTTGCACTTTCCCACATTTTCATTGCAAAAACAGGTCGAAATGCTGAAGAATTCACAGCAAAATCAAGGTTTTTTTTCTGGGGGGACTGGTAATAGCTGTTATCCTACTATGTTAGTGTGTCTGTATGCGAGTGAGTCTTTCTGTTTCTAAGAGTATATTTTCAGGAGAGTGGGAAATGGCTGCAGACCCTTCAAGACAATTGCAGAAAGTTCATTCAATGCTTAATGATTAACCTTTACTAGTAGACTAAAGCCTTCTGTGCCATGATTTTTCTCCTAGTACTCATTTAGTTTTCTATGCAAAGTTTATTGTATGCTTACCTCTGTTCTTTTATAACTCCAGGTTGAGTATGCCTCCCTCATTTGGAATGAACTTTCACCTACCTTCCTTTGACTCCCTTATCCAGAACTCACCTGCCTTCACGCTCTGCCTTTTCCTCTGAACCTCTGGACTCACAAATCTGTTCCTAAGACACCTTCTAGGATTCTCCACCAAGCTTGCTTGGCAGGATATTTAGCTTCACCAAACATCTCTTTTACCTGTGAAGAGTCAGTTTTCTTTCCATTTCATTCTAATACCATTCATCAAATTTTTCCTTTCAGATGTCATCAGAGCCAGGACCTGAAGAAACCTTCCTTTTTCAAACATTTTCCTTTGTACATATAGAAAAAACTTTCTTTCATTTTAAGCCTGTGTTTAGAGGTCGGTTCTGCATGTGGGTTGAAAGACTTCCTCAGAGCATGATGACCAATAAAAGAAATCAACGGTGAACGTTATGACAGGAAAAAAAAACACATTTGTTTGTGACATAAAGCATGCTTTTATTTAACAGCAAAACATTAACAAGGCTCAACAATATTAATCAATCTCAAAATATAAGTATTGTATTGTCATACTTTTATAACTTTACATTGGAACAAGGTTTGCAGGGCCCCTTCTTTGTTGAGTGACGGTAGTTCTGAGAAATCAGTGCAATAGTCAATGGCAACAGAAAAAACATATTGAAATTCAAAATACTGTATCTATGCTACATTACTGATGTAGGCGGAATGACAGTGAAAATCATAAACCGTATCATGATTTTCTCCACTGACCTAGTTGATTAACTGGATCCACTGTGGCACGTTAGGAGGAGTGGAAGCCTGAGAAGTAGAAGGTTTTCTGTTCCACGAGTTAAAATGTCCTTCAGCTATGCACTTAACTGCATTCCAGTATCATGTCTGTGAGAATGTGTGCAACACTTCATTTGATGCCGTATGAAAATTCTTTATGGTGACAGTAATTATTCTTTTTTTCTTACCATTCAAACTCAGGAACAATGCAGAACAGAAATGGGTTTTTATTATAGTTTAAAGGACAACCGTAGATGGTTGAGAGTAACATGGATTTAAACAATTTATTGTCATAGAGAAACTGAGAAAAAGAAGAAAACAATGACTCAACACTGGATTTCGAACCCAGTTTGCTTGGAAGTGATTTTTAAGCAAAACCTTAGTGACATTTTTTATTTCTTTCTTTTCCTGGAGAGCTGATTAGAATGAGATATTATTGATAAGTGAATAAAACACATGAGTATAAATGGTTTTAGTTAGATATTGTAAAGTTGTACCATTACAGTATTTGGACTTGATACACAATTTAATGTGTTCTACCAGGACTTGGTACCACTAGCCATTTATTGTATGTCCACCCTTGGAGCGGACTAAAGGCTTTAGATATGATCCAAATCCTACACCTGTCACCAGTGAGGTGAAGGTGTTGGTCATAGTGAAAATGAAGCTATGTGGAGGATTGAACTGTCTAAAGAGCTGTGAGACTGACACTAAAACATGTCATGCTCTGAAAAGTTCCCATTGGCAATCGTAACTTAAGAGGTCCACACCCTTACCAGGTCTGCACCAAATTATTTAGTGAAGCAAACAGTGTATAAAGCTTTGTTCAAATGTTAGGTTCATCCTGAATCTCCGAATTCGAGTTTCTTTACATTTCTCCTTCAAAAGTTTTTTTGACACGAGTAAAAATCTTTAGGTATGAAACTCATTTTAAGCTTCACAAGATTTATTTTTTTTGTCAAATGTAAAGTAGTGTGGTCAGCAGTCTTGACAAAGCCATTGTTATACAACTTGCATTGCCTATTAATGTCTTTTCTTACCATTTCTAACAAGCAATCAGGATCTTTTTCCATGATATCTGAGAAAACTATGTCTTAGGACTGTTTCTTTTGAAAGCCAGATATAAATAAGGTCATGTCCATAGAGAATGCTTTTCTCTTAGATTTAATAATTTGTTGGAGGCACCAAAGCCAGCAGCCAATGGGGAAGAGACATGTTACACTAGGGACGAGTCAATAAAATGCAACTAAACCCAAATAAACTGCTTTTCGAAAGAGTTTTCATGTGAAAGTTTGGGGCTAAGTAGTTCTTCTCTGTGTCATCTTGAGTGAGGATCTGAGTGTAAATTGTTGTTGATTAGTGGTAAAACAAAAAATTCAAAAGCTTGATGGGTTTTCCTCATAGTGTCAGTACCTGTGTGATGTTTCCAGTCAGACCCAAACCAGAAAACTATAAAGATGTGACCTGCTTAATCCGCCCAGATGTCAAAGCATTATAGCAGACGGAAAACATAGAAACTCTGTATTAAGTATTAAGAGGATCTGACTGAAGTTATCATTTACATCTTATTTCCTCCAACAGTAAATGACCTTAAATTTGTTTATGCTCCAAAATATCTGTATAATTGCTTCTGGACTTATTTTAAAGCAGTAACTAAAACGTTTAATGTTCTTTTGGTGTCTGATGACTTATGTCAAAAAGCAATTTGAAAAATTAAGCATATCTGATGGAATCAAAAATTAAAGCAGCAACCAGAGCTTGTTGATCAAATGCATTTTTGTTGAGGTAGATCATCATTGATGTGAGCATACCTTTGAGGCAGGAGTTAAGGCAGTTTGTAGATGTGTAGCTTACAGTACAAGAAAAGAAAAAATCTTAACAGTGACCCATAAGAAGCAACTATTTGTTGCGATAAATATGTAAGGGGTTAAAGTGTAATTTCCAAACTCTCCAAACTATTTCATTATACAGAGACAAAGCTTAGGAGTGAACAGCGAATTTACCATAGGATCAGAGTTTGAAATGAACAGAAAATTTAATAATGGAGTTGATAATTTAGACTTGTTTTGCAGCCATAGAACCTGGAAACCTTGGATCCATAATTAGGGTGTTCATTGGTCCAGTCAAAGTCCTGATCTCTTACTAATTTTATTGCTAATGGAGGGGCTTTGATAAGTTAATCCTGGCTTTCGTTCATACTTTTATTGTTTAGGCATTGGATGTTTTACAAGGATGTTAGAACAAGTGCTGATTTTACAATTGGGAGCAACTAATTAGCATCTCAAAAACTGCCTATATTAACCCCAACCCCAAATTCCAGAGCAGAGCCAAACAGCAGAGAGAGAAGAAGATATCACAAACCATCTCTGTCAATCATCAGGCCAGGATGTTCTGCTCCCCTGCTGTAAAATTTCTGGCTCTTTAACACGATGGCTAGTTGGATTATCAGTGATTGCCAACAACTGATGGTATCCTCCAAGAAATATGACTATGGATGGGTGAACACATGACTATCATACAGCTACAGTGTTCAGTCAGAAGCCAGATTAGATTTGTTGCACGACTGCCGGCGTCTGGGAATTCGTCTTGTTGACAGCATCAGCATCCTCCACATTTGAAGACACTTGGATTTTATACGTGAAGACATTTGATTTTCCAATTGGATAAGAAGTTTTAAATTCTATTTAATAAAATTGCTGCCTAAATGATTTGAAGACTCTCTCTAATGTCATGTTTCCTGGTAACCTGTCAGGAATTCCCTGACTGACATGCAGAATCATTAACAGGAATGGAAAGTTACTGATTGTTTTAGCTTAAATGAATGGATGTGGGTTTAACCAGAGTTTAACCAGAAGAGAGGGGCAATAAGAAATGGCAAAGGTTCATGTGGAGATCATTTTTGTTACTGCGGTAGATCCTTTCTGTACATAGCTTAATTTAAAGGTAAATTCTCAAGAGGCTTGATGCTGCAGAAACTGCAGATAATTAGGCAAGACCCGTCATCACACAGCTTCTTCAATTCACAGCAGGTAATCAGCTGATTGCTGAAAGGTCAAGCAAATCCTGAGGATTTTGTACAAAAACAGCACTACTATACAGGTCTGCTACATTAAGTTGCAACATTTTGAGTGTTATGTTTTTATTGATTCTTAAAGATGAATTGATTGTTTTTAGTTGTTCTTCTTTTTGCTTAAACCTGGTATGTTTTTACAAAATTCTTAATCAATGAAAATTACCATAAAAAGTAAAATTACATATTCAGTATCCACTAACTTCTGAATAAAAAGTGACTCACAGGTTTACAGACTACTCAGTATGAGACTATTACAATTTGAAACAATTTACAATGAATTTTTCACCAGTACGAAGCATTTCAGGAACCACTTTCCTCTTCCCCTCAGGCTGCTGGTGGACACACAAAAAATAAGAAATGAGGCCTTTCACCTGGTGCTTAAACCACCGTCTGAGCTGCAGCAATATAAGACTGAATTGTTTCTGTTAAGTATATGTGACAGTCTTCTCTCAACAAGCCTTATGGTCATTTAAAGATGTTCTGGTAGTGTTCTTTTTATCGTCAGCATGTTTAAATCTTCTGCTACAGGTCAATTGAACAAAATTCAATTGTGGCCCGAGAGGGCGGAGAGGCTACATCATTCTCCCAGACCCCTTAAAGTAATTAAAGCTGCAGTTGGCCCAGCCTCTAAAATGCTTTTTAAATCATCTCATCTGCGAGGGAGAGACGGCACAGACCTTGGGGTTTCAGGCAGCAGCGAAGCAACCACAGACATGTCATGTCATTTGCTTGAGCAGCCCACTTGGCTAATTGGTTAGGCAGAGTTAATTTGGCCCCCTCTTTAATTCGGCTGGCCACTGGGGACAGGAAGTGAGAGTAATTACGAAGTTGAATTAAATGTAGCTTTCATAAATGACTCAGAGAGTTCTTATGGCACACAATCTGTCCACAGGTTGGCCTAATGGGCGGTGAAACTCTCCTCATAGCTAAATAGTCGCTTTCTGTAATTTGCTGTAATTTCAAAGTTCGATGGAGTCCGACGTGGTAATAGTTTGGGACAGAGAAGCGCAGTTTGTTCCTTCAACAGTTTGCCTGAAATGAGTGCTTATAATGATTTTTACAAAAAGGGAAACTGGACTTCAACTGTAGGAAAAAGACTAAACGGCCAAAAGGTTTGTGGAGAGAACATACAATAGCTGCTATTTCCCAGAATACGTTCATGGTCAAATACTGCTAAGGTCTATTTAATTCCAACACTGAATAAAAATAGAGCAGGATAAGCAAAAGAAGCAAAACAAGACAAAGTCAGAAAAAAAGGGGGTGAGGAAGAAAACAAACAACTTTTTACAGATAAAAAAACTTCAGCATTAGCAGGAAACTAGAAGTTAAATCAAATCTGGTTAAAAAAAAGAAACAGAACTAACAATAACAGAGTGAACACAGAGTAAGACAAGACATAAACAACAAGGATCTGATGAGGAAAACATGAAAATGAGGAGCATTCAGTAACTAAACTTAGAGTAATGGTGTCCAAAGGCTCAAACGACAGTATGCTGCATGTTTTAGTTGTTTGGTTTAACACACCAAAATCAAATAATAATTCCTTAGCAGAATCCCATCAGAACTTTGACATGTTAATTAAGTATATGGACTATTTGAATAAGCTGTGTTTGCAGAACTCAAGGCGTTCAAGAATGGAACTGGACACCCATGACTTAAAGAGTAAAGCAATCACGAGGCAGGTGTGCAAAAACAACAAACTAACCAGAAATCTAGTGATCATAACAAAGAACCTTTGATTACCTAAAAAAAATGAATCACAACAGATAAACCCACCAAAGATTTGTAAACAACAAACAGTTATGAAAAAAACCAAAACAAAAACGAGAGCAATTAGTAATTACATTTTACTTTATTAAAGGAAAACAGAAACCAAGTTTGATGCACACATGCATTAATATTTAGCCATATCTATGATTCATCTTTGATTTATCAGGGATTGGTTGAACTACAAAGTGTTGAAATACAAATGTTACCTTGCTTTCTTTTTCCATACTGAATATAACATGGAAGGTTTTCAATTTCAACACTTTTCATGCTGTTTGAGACAAAACGCTTTTGTGCAAAAACGCTGTTTTCTGCTCCAACACAAAGGTCTCAGAGCAAAGAGTTAGCTCAGCAGCATTCCATCACCATCCTCATCATCATCTGTCAGATGTGTTAAAGGACAGAAAACAGCAACTTTACGACAACACTGCAAAGCGAAACGCTGCTTTTCTACTGCAGCAACCCTTCATGACTTTTTTCAGTTTAAAAGCACCAACAAAACTAACATGCAAAAAATTAAACGCAAACTTTCTGTTGGAACCTTCTAAATAATTATAAACTCTCCTAAACAGGAAGTTGCTCTGATGGAAAACCAATCACATCTGGCTTCCAAAACATAAAACATGTAATGATGCTCGTGCACTAAAGCCATTTCAGTTCGAAGGATCTGACTGGTAAAAATAGTAAAATCAACACTTTAATATACTCAGGTTATTATGAAGTAAACATTTCAGTAAGAACATATCAAGATGTCCATTCAAACTTTACAGAAAGATTTGTTTGTTTGATTTGTTATTCGGCTATTTAAACTCAAAGTTGCTGGAAAATTGAGCTGAATAGATGTGCTTCTCACATTCATTTCCATTTTCTTCTCTCCCCACAGCCTCAGAGTGAGATCAAGATTTGTGCTACTCTACCTCACATTTTTTAACATCTGATGTCTTGTTTTCACAACAGCTTCAGCTTTAAACCCCAGAAAAACAATTTGTCTTCTTATGCTGGTTCATTTTTGGAGCCTGCAACAGTATTTCTAAGCAGTATTTCCTGATTCATCCCTTATTTCGTTTGAGTCCATTTCCAATTAGACACACCTTCCTGTAATTGTTTAAAGTCATATTGAGAAAAGTTGTTGGATTTCTGAAGGACTTTTCTATTAACTTCCATTTTGTTTAATATGAGATCCTCTATCTGTCAATCAACTCAGACATCTAAATGTTTTGGACATCAAAATGCAGAGAAACTCAGACGGCTTTGACTTGCATTCTTGGCGATCCACTGCCACCAGCACAGAGTAGGAGTGGGGCGCGCATTGCTTGGCGGTCATGCCTGGTACGCTGCCACTTTTGTTGGGAGTTTAGAGCCGGCGTGCAGATATGAAAAATGTTTTCAATTATCTGCCAAATAGACTGGGGAAACAGGCTTGGTTGTATAGCTGGATAAACAGGTGAAAACTATGAACGAATGAAAACAACCCACTCTAGTCGCCAGGATCATGACAGATGTCACGGCATTGGACATCTGTCATGTTTGACACCAAAATTAAAACCCAAATTTTCATGCCCTGCATTCATAACACCATCTAAAATTAACAGAGACATACATACCTGCTTTAGGAAGATAGATTTGTTTGTTCACTTTTATATCTGCACTAAAAACCATTTTGTCGGGACTTTTGGGGTGTAGATGAGCTTGTAGGCTTTGGTGGTGTAACGTTTGTGTGGAGATTGGGCCATATTGTGCCAAGGCTTGCTCCTTGGTTGCAGAAATATGATTTCCAAGGCTTTATTTGTGATTTTGAACCTCAGAACTTTGCTCATTTGTTGTCATATCCTCTCTGCCTCCCTATTATGATCTCACCACTCAATGTTTCTGACACTAGAAATCGCTGAAGGTCATAGAAATACAGATTCCTATTTCTGTCATTTAGAATGGCTATGATAAGGCCAGCAGCAGCGTGGATTTTAATAAAGTCAATTAGATAAGTAGGGTAGGATATTTAAGTATTATTTTTTGTGGAGAAAGGCTTCCCTTATGTATTGGGTGCATACATGCTAAAACAGGACAGGTAAAAATAGAATAAAAAAATCAGAACAAAACATCTGCATGTTAATCAGTTTGAGAGCAACAGATGCTCAGCAGGCTATTCTGTGTTTTTTCAGTTGTAAGAATCCCACATATTCACGATGGTGAAGTCCTAGACACTCTTTTAAAAGAAGCTCTATCTGGCTCTAGTATTGCAGAGTTTTGAACCTAATCCCATTCAATAGTGTGAACTAATACACAGTCTCTAAAATCACCAAACAACCACAAATCACTGAACTTGAGGCTTATGACAAAAGTCTTCAAACTGTGAAACAGTGAAAAAAAAATGTTTCAGTAAAAAACAGAGGAGGCGAAATCAAGCAGGGGTTCAAGTAACATACATTTTTTTAATGAGCAGACTGACGACTTTTCCACTCAGTGTATTTAAATAGAATGAACGTAAAAGGAGGTCCCAGAATATGTACAGTCAAGCCAACAACAAAAAAACAACAGATTTTATGAAGAATTTAAGACTCTTACTGTTGACTAAGATGATCTATAACTCCCTCTACATGCTTGTAATGGAAATAAACAGAGCTAAATAATAAATAACACATTTAAATTCAATCATTTTTAAATTGTATTTAATTCTAAATAATTCAATTCAATTCATGCCGTAACCAAGAAAGGATCTTTTTTAGCAGTGAATTTTGCAACAAATCTAAAGAGTTCTCTGTAAGATGACTGGAAATATCTTTTCAGTTGCACAGCATCCAAAGCCAGATAAAACTTATCCAAAAAAGCAGCCCCTGAAACAAAATACTATTTTAAAATGTTTAAAAAAAGAATCAGAGCATTAACATGCAATAATATGAATGGCAATAGCTAAAGCTTCAATGTTTTTGGACGATCGTGCCATCATTTTGTTTGATAAAGAGAAAGCAATCACTGACGTCTTTGTATCAGAAAGAGACTTGAACTGGCTAATCATTTGTTTTTATTTTGTTTTCTAATAGTGCATTGTCTGTTTTACTTTTTACATTCAATTCCATAAAACTTTATTTGTCCCTTAAAGGGAAAGATTGAAGATTGAAGAACAAGCAGAAAATGGTTGCCATTTCAATGGTAATGTAATATAATTAACACACATCCCACTAAACTGTATCTTTATAAAATCTGTAATGCATAAAAAATATGTATGGATTATTTTTCTGAATATTTGCAGGTTTAATACACATTGATCATGTTTGCTTATACATGGATGAATTTTATTCCATAAAAACTTGGCTCCTCATAATATTTTTGCCCATTTGGACTCCAACATGCCTTAAGACCAAACAGCATCCTGCACCTCCTAAAAATAAATATCTAAATCAATGAGTGGAGATTTAAAAGATCAGTTCTTTTTGCTGGAGTTGCCTCTGCGGGCAAAGCTGAGTACGCCCCTGCAGCCCTTCCTCAGTAATCTGACATATGCAGTGCTTTGCACCATTACAAGCTTTGAGGCAGTGATCAAAGGAGAAGGCTCTAACTGAGCCATGAAACAAAAATGGAAACAAAGGAACAAATGATTCTGTTCCCGACCCAAGTTTGATGTTTGATCTGTGCCTCATCACAGGATCTCCGCCCACCATTTGAAATGCCATCTCCCCATTTTACTTTTCTCATCAGTTCCAAATCTAAATTTCCTTCAGCCTTTCCGTTATCTCTTAGTAAAACTAGATTTACTCCTGTGTAAAGTTTGTGCTGTTTTACAAAGAAGAACAGGAAAACCTCAGTCTCCTAAAATGTGAGACAGCCAGTGAGACAAACAAATATGCTGATTAGGTGGTTTGAGTTTAGTTATGTTTATTTTCTTCTAACATGTAAACTGACAGAAGCTAGGATAGTTCTCTTGTATCACTAAGAGTTACATTTTTTTCCATGAACAAAATATCAATCATGGCTTCTCCAATTGTTCAGGTTCTGTAGAGAACAAAAATTAAGAACACTTCTTTATATAGATATTTATTGATGTTATTTGTGATGCTTCACCTACATCATCTATAAATTTGGAGCTGGCTGTGTTTGATGAGATCGGGGATCGATTACTCCGCCCTGTGATGTCATCGTCACAATTTTTTACTCGTACCCACAAAGCTGAATTTGTGTCCTCAGGGAAAAGAGGAGGTGGTATTAGAGGTAAATAAACATTAGAGGTGTATTCATAAGACTCACAAATAATTCAGCAGAACTTTGGGTAGAAAAACTTTATTGATATAGAAATACGAACACGAATGTTAGAGTTGTGCCTACACCTTTTGGACAGCGATCTAACTCCATAGTTTACACCCCTGTCTGTTTTGTTCTCTTACCTACCATGGTCTATTTTTGCACGACTGCAGCAGAGGTTCCATCATCAGGAAACAGGTTAGACATTTTCAGGACTTTTTCCTGACACTTATTCTTAATGTCAACTCTAAACCTGTCCAGTCTTACATTACAGTTTTTTTTTTGTGACCTGTTAAAACTGCTTATCATTTATTTTTTGACACACTTCCACAAATGTAGTGACACCCTGTTGCGTTTGACAAAACCTGACACTTTCTGCTGAGTAAGGATTATTTCCAAACAACCATGCATGACAAGATTCTTGTAAAAATAATGACTGTTGACTAAAACCTAAACAAAAATATATATTTTTTAAATAAAACAGACTTAAAGAATAAAAAATAGTCAGTTGATTCATGTCTAAGTTTGTGCAGTCAATCATAATTTTAGGATTGAAAGACTTCAGCAGTAGAAAGCCTGGGTTGTGCAGTTTAGTTAAATAACAAAAATAAAAAAAGACATGGTACTTTGGACCAAACCCCAGTCCATCACAGATAGTGACCCTGTTACATCAAGACAAACAACCATGCATGCACACACACACACACACACAGACACACACACACACACATACACACACAAACACACACACACACACACACACACACACACAGTATGTTTCTCTATCTTTACCATTGGCTTCCATTAGTTTTTGATGAATTTCTATAACCTAACCCTAAACCATTACCACTATATACTTAACAATGAATCTAACCCTAACTCAACTCACACCATATCTTTACACCGAACCTCTAACCAAAAAAATAAATAAAAATTGCCGGTCCCCAAAAAAATAACTTTAAAAAAATGGTACACACAATGTAGAGAATATACGGCCTAGGATATACGCGCATCCATGTTATACTTCCCTATTCTTGTGGGAACTTTCCATTAAGGGTCTTTCTTTGTAATGAATTTATGCAGCCTAAAACAAACTTTAAACCTAACCCTTACTACTTTATACCTACACCTAACCCTAATTATCACCTAACCTGTAAATCTAACCCTAACTCAATTCATACCATAGACACCTAACCCCTAATCATACCATAGACACCTAACCCCTAACTCAAAACAGAATTTGCAACCATATTTGGATAGTATTTGTAAAAAAAATGGTCCCTACAATTTAGTCAGCACATACCAATCCATATGAACTGACCTAAGGACAATTTTGGAGCTCAATTAACCTAACTGGCATTCTGGGCTGTGAGAGGAAGCTGAAGAACCTGAACAGAGCCCACAAACCCACAGGGAGAATTCACAAACTTTGCACAAAAAGAGGCAGGATTTCTACTCAAAATAGTTCCTTCTGCACTGCTTCTAAATAAGTCATCATATACCATTTAAATGTCATGGCTATAGAAAGACTTCTAACCCACATTCAGAGAATTCACCAGAGTAAAGGAATTAGTAAAATAATATTTATTTACAAGGATATGAAAGTGCAGTGATGAGATTGTCCCAATGAACTGCAACTGGGAGGAAACAGGACCTCTTTAAGACAGATGTTAAAGGTTGCAATTGGCAGAAGACGTGCAAAATATGATGTGATCTTACATGCTGAGCGGGATGAAAGCGCCAGGGAGGGATTAATGTCTGTAGTGGCACTTGATTCCACAGGGGACCCCTGTAGACGACGATAAGTAGGAGTCAACATGTTGTATGTAGCTCGGTTGGATTTGAAATGAATAAGAGCTGCTGCTTGATGTGGAAGGTGGAAAAGGGATGGTGACGATGAGCAACGTGGACTATCCCACAAAGGGACATCGAACTTAGGAATACTGGGAGGAGCTAAAGACCAATGAGGGAAAGACAAAAATATACAGAAGAGGACTTGAAGTTACCATGTGTTAATAATCGGAGACTGGATGTCTCACGACCGGCTCCTCTTATATTGCAGGTGATCATCATAACTTTCAGGTGTGTTTTTGGTCGCACTTGCATAAAAGGGGCCACCAGCACGGCAGCAACTCTCCTGGTGCTCAAATGTAAAAAGAGCAACTAGAACAACACACAGAGCGACCCGATTTCTTGATACTGAGCTGTGAATCACTTTGTAGCTTTTCTAGATCTACCATAGGCCCCTTAGCTATTTTCCTTAAACATGTCTTATTGGCTGGCCTGTAGGTTTATACGGACAGTTTTTTTTTTTTTGCAACGTTTTCATTTATTTAGAAAACCTATTTGCTAGACTGCAGTCATCCAAATGTGAGATCGGTGGCTCTTGTGAGGAATGTACGAAAGGTACATCTAATTCATATTGATGTTGCCTTTAAGGGTTGGTGGCAACCTTCCATGATTAAAAGAAAGCGTTTAGTGTAGCAGAGCTTTAGCCATAGGCAGATGTATGTTGTCTTGTTTTGTGATGTTTTTGGTGACAGGATCCAAATTGTTGGGTTTGGACTGTAAGCTAAACTGGAGCATCATTGGCATTTTGTAATGTTCAAGTCAATATAATTAAAAAAAAAGTGGTTATGAACAAACAGAAAATATCTAAAGTCATGCCGTTCCTTGATTAAATGCCTTTCAGAAATACGGAACAAAGGAAACGGATAAGAAAAGGTAACTTACTTTTAATGTTAGTTAATTCTTTCATGCTTGATATTAACCTTAACATTTCCGCAGCTGTATCCCACAAAGATGTTACTATTTTTGCGGTCCTTTCAGTTTTCCAGTGACAATGGTTTAGACATGTTTGAAGAGACCTGGATAATGGCAGGGCTGTAAGGAACCTGCAGAATAGCTTTTATTTTAAACCAGGGTAAAGAATTACGAATTAGGCCACTTACAGAGATGTGTGGGAGATGCTTGAATAAGCGGGGATGCACAGAAGGACAGTTTGACGGCTGCAGGATTGATGATCAGAACTGACTAAGAACAAAGCTAGAGGGAGACAGAAATAACTACAGAAGAATCAAAGCAGCCAGAAACAAAGTAGCATCAGCATAAAACCACATGGGAGCTGCAGAGATCAACTGTGTACTGGACAAGCAGCTCCAGAGAAGTAAGTTCAGAGAGTCTCAGTGATCTCAGGAGATCTTGGCCTCAAGGAAGAGCAAACAATAAATGGATATTATGCTGAATATAAACATAAACACAGTCATTTATAGCCAGAAAATGTACTTGTAATTACTTCTACATTTCAAACTGAGTCCCTGACTGAAGAAAAGTCTAGATGTGTAAAATATTCTGCCTCAACTTTTACAATTAGTTACAAACATTTTCAAAAACTCAAACGCTATGTTCCTGTTTCTTAATCCTAAATATACATTTAAATTTTAAATCCTTGAAATTTAATCAGAAGCCTTGAAGATACATTTGTTGTCATAGTAAAGCTAACTCTGTTTCATTGCTGTACTTGCATGTTCTAGGATGTAGAAAAAATCCATCTGAGGTTCTTTACTTTCAAGCCAACCTTAAACAAAAACACAAAACACATTCTTTAGTGTTGTAACTGTATTTATTAAAAAAAGATTAACTTAAAATGAAATCAATGTGATTTTGATATTCCAGTACAAATACATTTTAGCCCATGTTTCTTTTCAATATTGTTCGGTGGTTAAATGTTGAAGTTTAGAACAAACTTTAGCCGTCTCACAGCTATGGTATCCAGAGGAGTTCTTAGTCCAGTTACTGCTTCATGCTAACATCCTTTGGCTGGTTTTACATTTCATTGCTTGCTGTTTATTTAAGAAGTTTTCTTTGGGTTACTATGATTTCAGTTTAAAAATTTTTTTTGAGGTTTTATTGACATCATTGATGAATTTATCTTTGTAATTATGGATATTTCTATTGTTTCCTTTCTCACATATACATGGTTGAATTTTAATCTGATATTTGTGAATTTATTTTATAAACTTAAAGTTACCATGTGTCTATTTAATTTACAGTTAGAGAGTTAAAGTTAAGCTACTTTACTTAATTTAATTTATATTTATATAATTAACCTAATTTCATTATTTCTAAAGTTTGATTCTCCACACAGGAGTGCTGGTGTTACCAAACTACTTGGGCAGAAACAATAGATAGAAGATAGAATATATTTGTAGGACACAAAAATAAGATTTTAAATGAAAATGCAAAAACTATACTTAGCTGAGATTTTTCTTAGTTTTACACGCCCAATTTTGAACAAAATATGGGAGGTTTTAACAAACAAATATTAAATCTATTTTTTTTTAGTAAATCTGTATTTTATGTTTGAAGCAAAATAGAAAAAGGGTCTTACACTTTTGTCCTTTCAAAAGAAACACAATTTTATGAAAGTTAATCCTAAAAAGTGCCATAAGTAAATATTTGATTCATTAATTGAAAACTTTTGTTTAGATCTTATAGGTGAAAGAAACCCTGCAACCTAAATTGGGTGTGCTTTCTATCGATTGTGACTTTAACACTAGGCTGTAAAAAAATGTATTGTCACAGAAATTATAAAAATCTTTATTTACTCAGTTTTTCACTGAGCAAATGTATACATGCACATATTTTCTTAAGGCTGATGATCCAAATTAGAACAGCAACAATTTTGATCTCTGATCCAGTTTTACCAAATAATTTGGTCAGTAATAAAAAATTAGTATGATGAATGATAATCTACTTCAGTTTTAATTACAAAAAAAAAAAAAAAAGTAAACAAGAAGTTAGACACCAATCAGTGAGATATGGGTTCATTTTGATATA
>JAVLVB010000846.1:1548222-1568181 GCA_032876305.1 Orestias chungarensis | reverse complement strand
ATTGCCTTTCCAAAATATGTCTCCAAGCAAATTAGGACACAACTATTTAGTTTCATAATAGCAGCAAAGGTATCCTTTTTCCTTCACTCAAAATGCTTCTTAAATGGGGCTTTTAATAAAAATGTATCTTCCTTCTCTACATTTCTTCTCTCATGTTTTTTTTCCCTTCTCTATACTTTTAGTAACAACAAAATAGTTTAATTTGTTTGTGCTTTTTTTCTGCAAACATTCAAACTCACTGAAGTTAAGCTGCATTTTGCAAGTGACCCCAAAGTTTTAAACCTCAATCAAAATCACATTTCCTTTCCATCATGTTTATTTTATTCTGACTCAAAAATAGATGACCTATCTCCAAGTTTGTTGACATGGAGATGGTGTGCATTTCATTGTCTCATTTCTGTGATGCTTAGATACTTGATGTCTGCCATAGTCAGTTCAACCTGTCCTACCCAATTACACACACCCAGAAAGGTTTGAGGTACATGGTCATATAGAGGACACTGGAACCATACGGTATCAGAGATTACATGTCTTATGTTATTATTAGCTGGTCATAGTTTGAAGGAATCAAAATCATATTTGTATACTTGCTGATAAGACAAGTTCTGACATTGTTTAAATAGATAGTTAAAAGCACTAATCCCAAAAAAAAAAAAAAATCCAGAAAAAAAAAATTACTTGAGTTTGTGAAAACAATACACTACAGCATATACACATGGTTTATGAAAGATAAACTAATTAGCTGCCTACTCAGTTTTACTTTGTGTGACTTTTATGATACAAGCTAATTTAACAGTTGACTCATCAAGACAGTATATAATAGGAAGCACAAACACAGAAAATTTTTTGCTTTTAAGTAGTTTGGTGAGGTGTTCTAAGTCATGTGTCTTTCTTGTTGTGAATTAAGGTGATGATCTTTGTTTTCTCTTTTATGTTGTTAATGTGCTTTTAAGGTTTTTCTCCCAAGTTTAGAAGTGGCAGAACAAGTAGATAAAATAGAAAAGTGGACTTTGTTTTGTCACTTAATGAAATACCTGAATCATTTTTTTGAAGGAATTCATCAACATCAACATGTAGTGACAATGGACAGAAACACTACCATAACAGATTGATCGACCGGTCCTTTAGCACAATCGGATCAGATCATGAAGTGTCTGACCATGTTTCTGTGCCCTGACTACCTATTCCTGCAAAGCCATTTGACCCTGTTGCCTTATCATGCAAAACATTATAAAACATTCTCTTGACTAAGAAGAATAAATAAGTTACAAATCATTTTCTAATTTGCATTTCTTATCCAAAATTTTTGCTAATCAACTAAGAAAGCATCTTTGCTCAGGTTCAGATCAGGTTTCAGAGCTCACCACAGCACTGAATGAACTCTACAGAAAATCACTAATGACACTCTCAGCAGCTCAAAGCTAGCCTCAGATGACCGCTCATAGTGAGCCAGGTTCTGCTGGGTGGTTCTTGATGTTTAAGGGGAGTATTTCAGCTCCATTCTCACATATGCTCATTCTGAGAAATTTGTACAAATGACACAAATGCCTATTAGTGCTGCATGCTGGTTCAGGAGGAGATAATGTTGCATTGCCTTGGATTGAAAGCTGATCTGAATGATAGAATGAACTTGATGCACTGTTCAATAACTAGGGTTAATTGGAATGTGTCATTACTAGATTAAAACGATTCTTCTTGTAAAGTGCTTTGAGATGACATGTGTTCTGAATTAGCAATAAACTGAATTAAGTTGAAATGAAAGAGTTATTGCCAGTAGTTGCACTTGGGGCCTAATCTTTAAGAAAAACAGTACACAGATTGTCTCTAAAACAGTTGGAATGAGATAGAGTACATACAGTTAGTTAGCAGAGAGATGGGTTATAGTGCAATTCACAGTGGGAAAACATTAGGTCGTTAGAAGCAATAGTTCAGCTGGTGCCCACCTCCGGTTTGAAAAGATAATAACATAAGTATAATATTAGATAACCATTTTTGAAATGGTAATTAATAGTAATGTAATAGTAATGTAATAGTACTCTTTAGCACTGAATATATAAATATTTGTGTAATGGTTGAATGGTAAATTATGCAAATATATAAATATCTATGTCAAAAAACTGTTGCTTATAAAAAAAACAATGTTTAAAGATATTTAAAAATATTTAATCACCAACAGAAAAAAATAAACTCAATTAATAAACTCAATTAATAACAAAACATTTTTTTTTTAACAGTACTAGATTTAAACAGTTAAGGTGGAAAACAGGAACAGTTTTGTTAATTGTACGCTTTTTATAAAAACACAAAAGTGTTACCAGCTGTTTGCAACATTAAAAGCTAGAGTAAGGCCCTGATATCTCTTGTTACCATGGTGGAATTAGATTTAACATGCTTACGCTTGGCGGTTACATAGATCCATATGTTCATTGGTCTGAATTTCACAGCGAGTAACAGGCTGGGAAGGGCTCAGGTGTGAGTGTTTGGGTGTAATCAACCCTCCATTCCCTTTGCTGGCAGCTCTTTTACTCTTTCTGTCTGAAGTTGCCGATTAACCAGGAGCCAATATATTACTGTTGCCTGGCCACTGGGTCATCTGTGGAAAGGTTGAGATAAACATCACGAAATAAAATCACAGTACCAAAACTTTTCCCTCTTAATATTGTTTTAATTTTAACCTAGAAAACTATTGCTGATTATTTTAGATTTTATCATTATCAACTTCCTAATGTCAAATATAAATGTAACTTTTTAATTTCTGAGATTTCTAGTAGAACTTGTTCACATTCACTGTGAAAACATGAAAAAGAAGGTCTAAAGGCAGCTGATAGGCATCCTTGTACAAACCGGATTCCAAAAAAGTTGGGACACAAAACAAATTGCGAATAAACACTGAATGCAATGATGTGGAGATGGAACATGTCAATATTTTATTCATAATAGAACATAAATGACAGATCAAAAGTTTAATCTGAGTATATGTAACAATTTAAAGGAAAAATATATGATTCAAAATTTCAACAAATCCCCAAAAAGTTGGGACAAGTAGCAATAAGTGGCTGGAAAAAGGAAATTGAGCATATAACGAAGAGCTGGAAGACCAATTAATACTAATTAGGTCAATTGACAACATGATTGGGTATAAAAAGAGCTTCTCAGAGTGTCACTGTCTCTCTGAAGCCAAGATGGTAAGAGGATCACCAATTCCACCATTGTTGTACAGAAAGATAGTGTAGCAATACCAAAATGGTGTTACCCAACGTAAAATAGAAAAGACTTTTAAGTTATCATCATCCACCGTGCATAACATCATCAAAAGATTCAGAGAATCTGGAACAATTGCTGTGCGTAAGGGTCAAGACCGTAAAACTGTACTGGATGCTCGTGATCTCTGGGCACTTAAACGTCACTGCACCTCAAACAGGAATGCCACTGTCAAGGAAATAACAGAATGGGCTCAGGAATACTTCCAGAAAGCATTGTCAGTGAAAACAATCCACCATGCCATCTGCTGTTGCCAGCTGAAACTCTACAGTGCAAAGAGGAAGCCATTTCTAAACAAGCTCCACAAGCTCAGACGCTTGCGATGGGCCAGGGGTCTTTTAAAATGGAGTGCAGAAAAAAATGGAAGACTGTTCTGTGGTCAGATGAGTCACGATTTGAAGTTCTGTATGGAACTCTGGGACGCAATGTCACCAGGACCAGAGAGGACAAGGATAACCCAAGTTGTTATCAACGCTCCGTTCAGACGCCTGCATCACTGATGATATGGAGTTGCATGAGTGCTTGTGGCATGGGCAGCTTGCATGTCTGGAAAGGCACCATTAATGCAGAGAACTATGTTCAGGTTCTAAAACAACATATGCTCCCATCTGGACGTCATCTCTTTCATGGAAGACGCTGCATTTTTCAACAAGATAATGCCAGACCACATTCTGCAGCAATCGCAACATCTTGCCTACATAGGAGAAGGATCCTGGTACTGAAATAGCCAGCCTGCAGTCCAGATCTTTAACCTATAGAGAACATTTGGCGCATCATAAGAGGAAGGTGCGATGAAGAAGGCCCAAGACGATTGATCAGTTAGAGGCCTGTAGTAGACATGAATGGGAGAGCATTCCTATTTCTAAACTTGAGAAACTGGTCTCCTCTGTCCCCAGACGTCTGTTGAGGGTTGTAAGAAGAAGGGGGGATGCCACACAGTGGTAAAAAATGGTATTTTCCCAACTTTTTGGGGATTTGTTGATGCCATGAAACGTATTTTTATAAATTATAAATTCTCTCATTTTAAACTTTTGATTTGTGATTTGTGTTCTATTCTGAATAAAATATTAGATGTTGGCACCTCCACATCATTGCATTCAGTTTGAATTCCCAATTTGTTTAGTGTCCCAACTTTTTTGGAATCCGGTTTGTAGGTTATTTACACTGGGGTTTTAGAAGCAAATGCAAAAGTTGGGCTTCAGAGATTAATTCATATCTGAAATTTTTGCACAGTGTGTTCCCTCTCTCTAAATAAAACTAAATTAATATTAAAATTTTGTTCCACAGATATGAATAATTCTGGAGATTTTCAGGTGAACCAACTCTTGTTCAAATATATTTCTTCACTGAAAGCCTCACTATTTCCATGTTTTATTTATTACCTCACAGAACATTACTTGTAGCTCATGCAAAATAGTGTTTATGTTGATTCAAAAGCGGCATTTTCTATACTTTTGAAGAAACTAAAACTACAAATAATCAACCCTTGTTTGGTTAAGAATCAAACCACATTAGGACATTATCCATGGCAAGCTCTAACCCACATGCAAGAAAACTCAATGGTGAAAGTTTGATGGATTAGATGCAGGACTCCAGAGCGCATTGCTTAGCCCCGCCCTCCAGTGGAAACCCACAACTCCATGGGCAAGAAAGCAGTCAACAAACACAAAAACCCCCAAACCCAGACACTGACTGCAAAAGTGAGTAAACAGATTTGATTCTGTTCCAGAGTTTATTAAAATCTGATCATTACATTCATTCACTTCCTATTAATGTATAACCCTCGTAACAAGGACAGATTTTTTGTCACAAAAAAATCTGATTGTATATTTACTGTAGAAGTAAATAAAAAAAATTCTTAAAGTATGCCTTTTTATTTAGCGTTTCAAGCATTCAGACTTTTTCGTTTTATATCTTGTTTTAATAAATAATAAATTTGACTCACACTAAAAAATTGTTCAGAAGTCCTGCAGAGATATTATTAATGTTTGAATATTAGATTGGAAACTTTTTCAAATTGATTTGTTAGAATGTATCTTTGATTTTAATTGATTTTTTGTGAAGTGCCTTGAGACGACACCTGTTGTAAATTGGCGCTATATAAATAAACTGATTCTTGATTCTTGAAACTGATTCTTGATATTTCAATCCTTTTGCCAAAGTCACTGAAAAGATCCTTGTAATCTTGTGTAATGCGACACAAGATCAAAAGGAGTTCACTGAGTAAAGGTATAGGTAATGGGTGGAATGTTACCTAAAATCATGAAACAGCGAAGAAACTTCACATTTCTCCAAAATTGTCACAACAACTGGTTGTTGTGACATAACTGCAATGCTGAACTGGCTAAAGAAAAAAAGTGATAGCTGTGCTAAACATGTGAAAACCATCTGTTCTGTTCAGGTTGCAAGGTTGCAAGACACGTAGTTTCAATCACAATCATTTAAACTCTGTTTAAGGATTTGGGAAAGTCGAACTTTTAGGGATCTGTTCCCCAAAATATGTTTTAGTTATTAGTTTTCAGTCAGTTTTGAGCCAAACCTATAAGTGTCGTCCAGAAACTTAGAGATGAAAATACTTTCTTTATTTAGCATCACTTAGTCCAAGACCTCCATAGAGCTCTGAATGACTTGATGAGTGAAAAACTAACAGCCTTAACAATTTTTTGTATATATTGAAGATTTTCCGAGCCAAAGGGGCAGGTGCTGACAAGATGTTTGGTTCTTGACTGAGTCGTTCCAAAGAGAACTCCCGAAACTGAAAGACGGTGCTTTAAACCATCTGTGGAAACAATTTTAATTGTAAATTGATGCAAATGGTAAAAATTTTGTAGAAGATTCTATTTTGTGTCTTACCCACAACACTGTCACAAGTAAACATACAGGGAGTGAACATTGATGTAGTGGACTCTTATAGGTACCTGGGTGTTCTCCTGAAGAAACAAAAAAAAAAAAACTGAGCTGGATTCCCAACACTGTTTTTTTATGGAAACTGTCAGAGCAGACTGAGTAAGGGCAGCTATTTACTAGGATACACCCTGGACAGAGTGGAGGTTGTTGGAGAGAGGAGGATTCTGTCTACAATTACATTATTGTTGTACAATGTCATGCGCCCAATGCATGCAGTTGTGGCTGAACTAGAGTAAACTAAAGTATGTTTCATCCCAGCTCTCAACATACCCAATATTTGTTTTGATCTCTGCTGGTATTTGCACATTAAGACTGCACAGTTTTTACACTATTATTCCCCTTTCTGTACATTATTTTATTCTTTATTTTTTATTCTGATATCTCTTTTTAAATATACATTTTTCATTTGCCTGTGACTGAAGCTGTTGCAAATATCTTTCCCCACAATGGGACAGCAAAGGATATTTATTATCTATTGTATTCTATAAAGGTAAATATTTAAAGATCAGTTATATCTAATTATGCCAAATTAAACTAATCAGCTTATTAAATTCCTGTATTTAAACAAACAATCTCTCCTGAAATTAGAATCATTTTGACATGAAAATACATTTTTCCTTAACTGCAGACAAATTCAGGTAAGATAGAGAAATTCAGATTTGTTATTTGTTCAACTAAGGTGCACACAAAATATTGTCGCAATTAAACGTCTTTTTTTACTAAAAAAATCTGGCATTTATTTATAAATTTGCTTTTTTTTTTTTGAAAACTCAAACAGAGGCAGCTGTCGAAAATATTTAACTTCTGGCCTTCACGTTTAACAGGAAATGACTTTTCGCATCTCATTGTGCTGCCAGTGAGCTCAGTGCAGATAGAAAATATGGAAGCGTTTATTTCCTCGTCTCTGCCACCATCACTTGGAATAGACGTTCCATCTCTCCAGCTGAGAAACCAGAAACCTGCAGAATATATGCCAAACCCTCCTTCAGGCTGCACTGCCAACACCCTCTTGCACCTTCTGCTAATTTCCCTGCTGCATATACATTACAATTTAGGCAGCATCAAAAGCTCAATAAGGCTGATCAGCTTGTGATTAAATTCATTATTAAACTATTAATATTAAAGCGGGGTAAGCAAAGGTATGTTTCCTCTATACTCTGGATTTCTGGATATATTTAGATACATAATTAGCTTTGAAGTCGCAGCGTTTCACAGTAACCTATTTAAACATGGATTCTGGATCAGTGTCTTTACACAATGAGACTATGTAATGATCGTATTAAACAGAATATTTAAGCTTCTTGGGGGGTAGGTTAAGGACACAATATAAAAACCATTGAGCGTATAAACAGCATCAGTGGACCTTTAGACCCAATCCTGTACACCTTTATCCAGCATTGGGTAAAAGGAAACATACATTTAACAATAAAGGAAAGTGTTCTTGAGTAATATCCTATATTTTTACTAAATTCTTTCAAGACAGTTTAAATGTTGCATGTTTTCACTGAGGACAGATGAATAACTATTATAATGACTATTATTATATTATATAACTGCTTATAATGAGCTGCTGTTATTAGGAAACCCCAGTTGTCCAACAATTGCAACTGATATAGCTATTTGGAAAATTATTCAGATGACGATTGATTTAATCCACATAGCATATATGACACTTTCCTATGACACCTTTTTTAGGAATGTAGCATTTTTATTGATTCACTGAGAGTTTCTGTAAATCAAATTTTTGATTTAATACACAGGAATCATTTTGTTTTAGCCATATTGTTGTATATTTTTTTCTCTCCTTAATTAATTTACATATACAAAACTTACAAACATTTTTTTTATGAAATTCACAGATCATTAAACAAGTAACTCTAATTATCACCTTATTGTATTAGCTCTTTTTTTTCAGTGAGGCTGCTGCTCAAATTGGAGCTTTTCAGCAGACGAAAACTGAGCTCCATGGACTATTAAAATGAGATTCAACTCAATTTTGAATGATTATAGCTTACACACATTTTTTTAAAGAGAAAGCAGATTCAAAAAATGCAATAAAATTCCTATTATCCACAGATGTTTGTAAAAGTTGTGGTCCAGGTTTATTCTGTATAAAGTTTACTTCTATCAAGAAAAGCGTCAACAAATTCAAGAACCATGCAATCAAACAAATGCTACATATCTGTATTAACATATAACTTTTAAAACACAACCTGGCGTAAAATGTGTCTTGATAAATAAATTAAAATCCTTGCTTAGGATCAAGATGTTTAGTTAAGTCTGAAACATTTAGATTACTGATAGATCCAGATGTTTTTCTAGTAAACCTTTTCTGACCAATAAAGGTCAAAACACATCTGCCTAAATTGTCTGGGAGGTTCTCTTGTCTTTCCCTGTTTTAAAAAACAGAAGAAATCATTCCCTGCCGTGAGTGACTTATGCTAATAAAAAAATCTAATTCATAGGAACCCTAAATGAAAATATTTGAAACCTCATAGCGTGAATGCCCCTATAACCCAGTTGGACTTTATGAATATAAATTGTTAGATGTGCTTAAATTGTTGCAGATATAATTTTATGTAAGTCTTTATATCATTCCCTCATTTTTTGGAACTGAATGTGCTCAGAAGTCATGCTGCTCCAATAAAGATTACATTTATTTACCTTTTTTGGGCTAATCTGTACCAGAGGGACCAGTTATTTTGAGGAGCTCTACGTGTATATCCTAAATTGAATCTTCAGAAGGCTGCATGCATTCTGCTGAGAAGTTTCAGGCTGGGGGAGGATAACAGACAGAACAAAAGAGGGTAAAAGATCAGTGAGAGAACGCCGTGTGGGACAGCAGATCAAAAAAAGGAATAAAGGATGATCAAAGATGAGGTAACTTGATGGATGGAGACTGTGGCAGTGTGCCGCCATGCCCTCCGGTGGAGCATAGGAAAGGCAAAGGCAGAAAATAAGCAGAGTGCTCTGGACTTGTCGTCTGTGACCCTGCATCACTGGCTGTAACATTGGCTCCATCGGCCTGTGGACATGTGAAGGACAAAAGCTGTTGGGAGTGATATGTGGGCTGCAAAATATTGTCATGCTGGGTTTGACTTAAAAATTGAAAATTGTAGGCTTCTAACCTGATGTTTCAGTTTACATACCAACACGTCTCATGTTTCAAGAACGAGACAAATTGTTGTGTGATGGATTGTCAGGATCTATTTAAGTAACTGGATAATCACAGCCAATGGAGGAAGGACACGCTGACCCACCTGTGATGGAACACAGCATAAAAACATTAACCAAGATGTGTGGGAACTTCAAGCAATCAACAGCATCTCGTCTGACAAATATTGTCAAAAAATGCTTAAACGCAGCTTAAAGATGCAGAGCAGACTTCTTCCCCTTAAGCACTGGTTTTTTATCTGCTATTCCCTCCTCTCAGTGGCTGAAAAAAAAGAAAAAAGAACAATCCAGACTGGGAGAAAACATTAAAGATCCAGCCCTCAGGACAAACTCCTGCTGGGCTCACCTGTCAATCAAACCTCTCGCAGCGCAGCTCACTGAAGCTTGATTTTCTGTTTTCAGAAGACATCAGTGATAAAACTATCAGCCATTTATCTCCAGGTTGGGCTAAAAATTACCAACAAGGCATCAGATTCTGAATGTAGCTGCTTTATCTATTGATCCTGTCAAGATGACACAAACTGAGAGAAAGGCAAGGACTAACGATAAAAACCTTTCAGCTTCAAAGTTAATTTCAAAAAGCTTTATTATAAAAACAACCTAATGTTGGGCCAATTTTTCATAAGTTGAAGAATTTGTCTGATCTTTTAGAAACGTTTGGTATGTTTTATATTCACAATATAACAAAATTACTGTAACTAGTAAAGGCTAAATGGTCCATCTAAGGCTGTTGTTAAAGGTGTTTGACCTCCATGAGTAAAAATATCTTCTATCTGGGGCCAGCAATATTTAAAGTTAGTTTCCCACAACAAGCTGAATGCAAAATCAAACAACTGAGTAGAATTTAGACTATCACACACTGAATATGTTTTTCATGGTTGCCTCTGTAATGCGTTGAACAGGTCTGAGTTCATCAATAATATTACAGTCTTTGTTCTTGAGAGCTTCAGCTCCTGGTAGAGTCGCTCATTGCAAAATAGCTTTGTGTAAGCGGCCAGACTGGGAGTTATTTGGTCTGGCCAGCCGCAGCAGTGGCTGCGTGGCTTGCCTCACTAGTAGGAAGGGAGCTGAGGCTGTTGTGAGACACTCAGCCTTACCAACTATTGGGTGAAGACATTCACACATATACCCAGGTAGTAGAGTTTTCCATGGTGAGGGATAGTTTTGGTCTTTACTGCTTTAAGTTTTAAAAAAGAAGATTTTGATGGTTGTCTGTGGTGATAGACTGAGCAGAAATTAACATTCTGTGACCTTTTTATCATCTCTGGATGGCGTCTTTTTATTCCTGCAAGTTTGCAGTGTCCCATTTCTAACTGTGTACCCTGAAGTCAGCAATTCTCATTTCCTGTCACAACAACCCTGCTGTAAAAGGTGTCTGGAGTTGACCGCAGGAGGTTAGGCGAGTTGCCAGTTCAAACCCCCACCTTTATTTGTCTAATTTATTTTGTTCATGGATAAGTTCATGGATTAGTGTAAAACAACCAGAGGCTGTAATTCAGCAGCTTTTCACCATCAATGTGTGAATGATTCAGAGTTTTTTTTTGGGACTTAATGAAGATCTAACTAAAGGTCATTTACCTACCCAGTGAAGGATCTTAGGTATGATTATACTTGAAGATAGGTGTCGATAAGTGCATGTTTGGACAACAGCAACACAGGAATATGTTCAAGTATTTGAAGAGAAATAAGAACTGGAAAGACTTAGATCCTTGTTAATTACAAATGTTTAAAGCATTTTCATTGCATTTCTGGCTGTTTGCATGGCTAACTCCTGAATCTCTAACATCAATACACATCTGCTTTAGGTGGGATGTTTTCTAGTCTATCCTATTTGGAAGAACAGCAAGGTGAAATATATATATATATATTTTTTCACGTCATATTTAAATCCAAAAAAAATTAAAAACAAAAAAAATGAGAAGGCAAAGACTCCTATGACAGAAGGTTCTCCTTTGTTCTACCTTCTTCATGTCTCACTCTACAGGGTTATTTAAGTTATTTCTATAGTTATGCTGCTATAGGCTTAGACAGCTGGAGGACAATCTGACCACTTCTCTATATGCTACTTTCTTCCTTTGTCCAATCTGCTTAGTTACCGTTATTTCAACCTTGTTAACCTTTTGTTTTCTCTTAGTGTTCTTCTCTCCATAGTAACCACACCTGGTCTGGCGTTCTGTTAGCTGAGACAGCTTCTTGGAGGAGAACATGGACTGAGATGTTGCCAGTGACGCTCTACAACTGCTGCTATAAACTCTTTTTTCTTCAGTTTCCTCTGCATCTAATTTAGTTTTCTGTCTCTTCAAACCCCCAGTCGGTCATGGCAGACGGCTGCTTGTACTGAGCCTGGTTCTGGTGGAGGTTTCTTCCTCTAAAAGGGGAGTTTTTCCTCTCCACTGTCGCTACTTGCATGCTCAGTATGAGGGATTGCTGTAAAGTCAACGACAACACAAGCCATTGTTTTGGTCTGCTGATTCCAGAGGAGTGAATGCTTCAAGTCAATGACTCGATGCAATCTGCTGGGGTTCCTTAGATTGGAAACTTTTTCAAATTGATTTGTTATGATGTATCTTTGATTTTAATTGATTTTCTTGTAAAGTGCCTTGAGACGACATATGTTGTAAATTGGCGCTATATAAATAAACTGATTCTTGATTCTTCTTGATTGTATTTAAAAGTGAAAAAAACTCTATTCTCAACTATAACTTTAAAAAGGAGTAACATAGTATAAAGGGAGAAATATATATGCACACCTGAACCTTTTAGAGGATTAATAGTAAAATGGTTTAGAAACATTACTTGTCTTCCTCTTAAAGCCTTTTCCAACTCGCTGTGTTCATCTATTGCATACAATCTAATGCATTGCTGTTTGTGGTTGGAATGAGAAAAAATTTGCTAGTTTAAAGTGTAAAAACTTTTTGGGAGGACACTGTGGCTCTCTTTTGTCTGTGAGATGAAAAATTTGAAATGTTGGCATACAGGTTTACATTTATATTTCGTCAGTCAATTAGGTCAGAGCCTCCTGGGTGCTTGCAGCAGGCGTGAAGCAACTCACCTCCGAGGCCTTTCTTGACTCTGAGCCAATCCTTCCCATCTGTCTGAGCTCCTTGGATTGTTTTGCTTCAATCACAGTTTGGCTCTGATTCACTGCAGCAAAATCTGCTCAGGGGGGGAAGTTTTGTTCATCACCATTTAATGCTGAACTTCATCCACATCATTACCTGATACAAGCCCTTTTCAGAGACTACTTACACTTTATTGCTGTGCAAAAAAGCACATCATTGTTAAACCACCATAGACCTGATTTGGCAAGCATAGTGAACTCAGCACACAACTGTGCCAGTTTGACTTTATATTGTCCTCTCTGGATGGCTCAGAGGTAGAATTGTTAGGAACATGGGTGAAATCTTTGACCCTTTATTCTTTACTATCACACATGACATGACTTCACTACAGAGCCACAGCAGCCCTGGCTCTGAAGTGTGCAAAGGGCTGTAGATCCACAGTGTGAAGCTTGCTTCTTCAGTGTGGTGGTGAAGATTGCAAAGAAGGGGCCACAGAGGCCTTGATCCCTGCTCTGCTGAGGAAAACAGCTGGGTTTTAATTGCGATGAGGCTCTCCGAGGCACTGGACCCAGCTGTTTCTGGGTAGCAGCAGGGTTCAGGGCTATGCAAAATCCCAATCTCCCAAACCCGCTGTTCACTCCTGTTAACCACTGTAAAGAAGCGAGGGTGGGTCAAGAGTTCTCTGAGCTTAAGTCTAAAATTTCATGAACATATATTGTTAAGAAAAAGGGGTAACAATAGGGAAACTGATCCATCCTTTCACAATAGAATAGTCGATTGGCTTAGAAATACTTCACACTGTTTCTGTGTCTCAATTAACATTACCTTCACAGAGAATGTAAAGTCTGTCTCTTTAAAAACGAACAGCCAAACTATTATTTCTCGCAGTATATTTTACAGAAAAAAACCTGTTTTAACCTGTTTTAATATTAAGAGAATCCTCTAAATAAAAAACAACATGTCATGATCTGTGTTTTTGGTTTGGTTCAGTTTTCTAGATTAGTCTTGTTTTTTTATTATTATCATTATCTATATTATTAGTTATTGTTTTCTTTAGGTTATTTTCTAGTTTGGTTTAGTCTTGGGTTTTGTTCTATTCTGTGTTCTCTAGTTCCCCCTGCTCTATCCCTCTTCTCTCTCTGTGTTTTCCTTCATCATTATCACTCACGTCTGTTTGTAATCACCTCCTCAGTATTTAAGCCTGGTTAACTCATTCACTCACCGCTGGATCGTCTGTTCACCTCCCGTCTCTCTGCTCCATCTGCTGCCGTTTTCCTCATCGTCTCCCCGTAAGCCTTACCCCTCCTGCTCGCTGGTTGTCTGTCCTGGTTTGCTCTCCATCTTTATTCTCCTCTGGTCCCGTCCTGGTATTTACTTTGGTTTTTATTTTGTTCTAGCCTCCGGTTTCCCGTGCTTCCTCCCCCATCTTGCTCTCCCATGTTCCCTGTCTCAGTTATTTCCCTTTATGGTAGTGTTCTTTTGAGGTCTCCGATTTCCCTTACTTCCTTCTTAGGTTTATTCCCCATTTGTTTAGCTCCTTCGTCGTCTCCTGTTTTCCTCGTATTTCTGATTTAGTATTATTATTAGTTTGTTTATTTTCCCATCCTGTGTTTATCTGCTGGTTTATTTCTATGTGTTTGTTTTATTTTCACGTCTCATAGTTCCCGCGTTCCGCCTTTGTTATCCGTTTGTTAACCTTCTGGTTTTGGTTGTTTTGTTGTTTTGGTGTTTCTCTTTATAGTAATCAGTCTGTTAGTTTATTTTCCCTTTCCGTGTTCTCCCACTGATTTGTTTATTTACGTTTGTAGTCCCCTCGTCCCGCTTCCGTTCTCCGTTTGTTTACATTCCAGTTCCACGTTATCCCTGTTCAGTTTCCGCGTTGCTTTTGTTCCGGTTTATGTTCTGTTCATTATTCTTCCCCAAAATAAATGTCGCACCCTGACACAACATCCATAAATCCAAAACTTAATGCTTCATAATTTCTAAACATAAACTCAAACAAGTTAAAGTGAAATTATTTACTGCTTTTTTTGAGTGCAACAAAAACGTTAACAGTCAATGCTTTTATGTGTTTACTGATTTTTCTGTGGAAGCAACTCAAAATTATTCTTAAAAAAGGGGTCATTGTATTCCAAGTAAATTTGACTAAATAGGTTGCCTTCAGAAGAGATGTAAATCTTCTGCTTCGATTGGCACTCATGCCTTCTAGGTAATTCATCTGTTTCTACAGCTAGTTTCTAAAAATCTTTTCGAACCAATATTCATCACTGGTTGAACCTATTACTTCTTATTATCTTCTTTTTTTCAATGCATGTTGAAATATTTAGAGGGTCATCTTTGTATCATGGTCTGTGCTGGTTTGAGTTCTTTTTGTGTTTGTCCAAATTATTTCATTGTTTTATTTATGTTAGTTTTGTAACTGTTTTAGTTAAGCCATTGTTTAGTTCTACCATGTTCATGTTTTGTTGTTTATTTAGTAGTATTATTATACTTTGTCGTTTTCCCCATGATCCCCAGTTCCTCCTGATGTCACACTCTGTCTTACCCTCAGCCTACCTCCCTATTATAACTCACTGCTGCACCCGGTTAGTAATCAGTTTTTTTCCATTGTTCCATCACTCACATTCCTAGTATTTAACCCTCTAAGCGCTACGTTTCAATATTGCGACAAGCAACATTGCTGAATAAAACAGACTGTATCTATAAATGTGGTGTCAAATCTTCTTACTACTTTTCAACAGCAGTTAGGGGACATATGTGCCTGTAATCTGAGCTGCATTTGTGGACGTGGTTCTATTCAAAGTTTTTGAGTAAAAAGAGTTTGTAAAACACCCGCATAGAGTCGCGGGTAACGAGAGCAGAGAGGAGCAAAAAAGTGTTTTTCCTTTTACTCACGATGCGTGGCTGAGATGAAAGCATCCTGCAAACGCCAAGCAGGGGACGTGGTCGGGGTGGCAGAGGGGCTCATAACACCGCAAATAAGGGTGAATATAGTGGGTATGATTTCGTGGCAGACGCGGGAGAAGCCATGGAAAAAAACACACCGCTAATGGTGGCGTTCACTGCCGCTTTCAATGCCGCACCATAAATCAAAGCGGTGATGATGATGATGATGGCTGGCAGTTCTTGAATGAAGAGGAAAAGTATCAAAAGTGGATTCTGAAATTTTGATGAGCCTGTTGGTTATTGTGGAGACGATCTGACAAATTCTGAGCCCATTGATTTTTTCTGAATGATGAATTGACTATTTTCCAATTTGGCCCCCATCTGTTGATGTCACAATAATCTAACTACATGAAAAATCTACTTCTATCCCAAATTTAGGTTCATACTGAAGATATTTCTCATTGGCAGTATACCTTTATCTCAAACCACTTCAAAGTTATAGCCTTTTGACACCTTGCTATCAAAACTGAACATTTTCCCATATGGCCGCCGCCTTGTGACATCATAATATGCAAATTTGACTAAAATTTTCACTCTCATTACAGACTTCAACTCATTCTGAACAATTTTCTTAATGACAGTATACCTTTATCTCAATTCACTTTAAAGTTATAGCTTTTTGAAATCTTGATATCAAAATTGTATATTTTCTTCAAAAAAGTCAGGCACCTAAAGGATTAAGCTCTCAATCATTCACACATCGTTGGATCCTCTTGTGTTTGTCCCCTTGCCTTTGTGCTTTTTCTCCATGTTGCTCGTTATTCCTGTTCCCTTCTATCTATGTTTGTGTCATCTACTCTGTCTTCTCTTCTGTGCTGATAACCTCCCTAAGATTTGTGCCTTTTAATAGCTGCAGTGTTCTGCTGCTTTCACATCAATCATACATCACACTGACGCCTTGTTGTTTAAAACATCAAAATAGATCTGTATAAGACGTTTAGATGGTATGTCAAGTATAAGCATATTTTATGAATTGTTATAGTGAATATAACTATTCTTGAAATGTTGAACATGAATTGACATCACTAAACAGAGAAGATTGCCTCAGATTTCATCTTTTTAACTCCTATATCTTTAACCCAGACTCATCTCCCCAGCAATTTACACCTTGGTACATATGATCAAATCAACTCTCATGGCATAGTTAGGAACATGTTTAGATCATATGTTGATAATGACACAAACTTTGAGCTAAACAAACAACCAGTGAATTATGTGTGCTAATTGTCCTATAGGTGACTTATGTGGGTCTATTAGTGTGAGACACAATTTATAAGTATACTACTTTTAGCCATGTTAAGAATATTTTTAGTTGTAAGACAGAGCATCTTTAAGAAATAGATGTGGACCTTGTGTGATACAATTTTGTTATGAAGCACTTAAAAACGATACCTTTAAAAAGCATTGATGACTTGGGCTATACTAGTCATGGGGCAGATATTTCTCATATCAGGGATTTTTTTTTAACTTTATTTTTTTCATTTGTACTTTGATAACAACTACTTATGTAGTTTCATGAAGTAAAAGTCACATAAGAATCCACATATCTAAAATTATATAAAAAATGAATTCCATAATGTCTTAATTCACATTTTGTTTAATCAGGTCCTGAATTTTTCAGTGACTGATTTCTCTTCTGTCATGTTTGGTTTCTTGTATCATAATTTAATAGGTACTGCTTAGTTAAATGAGGGATGTGGGCTGGTCTCTGAGGGACAGTGATCGCTTTCAGCCGTGAAAGTGTACACATTATTAACACCACATCTTATTCATTATTTGACTTGATATATTGACTCCCAGAAAAAAAAATCACAATTTAAGCTCTGATCTGACAGCAGCGCTGAACTGAAGAAAGTTTAATGATAAAATCTAGGAATATTAGTATGATTGCAAATTTATTTAACTTGTTCACTAAAAAAATAAAAGATAGATTCACAAATCAGGATGAAGTAGACTGCAGCAAAAGTACGCCCGACCTGCAGAGAAACATCCTTGACCTCGACATTGTTTCCTGTCCATAGACCACGATTTTCAAGAAATGATATTAGAAGAACATTGAATAAGATGGAATGAACAAGTGTTAAATGAGTGTTTCAGATTCTCATGCTGCTCATATTTTTGCATAAAAATTCCCAATGAAGAGTCAGCTTACTGTGAATTCAACATAAAGCAAACAAATGCAGTTAAGGAGAAGACATGTGTAGTTAAGTCTTCATGTACATGTTCTCATCAATGTGTGGTTGATAAGGATGCAGTGAACATATATTTGCTTTTATCCTTAACAACGAACTCATTAAATAATCTGTGCTTGAAAAAAATACTCTATTTAATGAGCCTCAGCATTTTCCTAATAAGCCTAGGTTTTATGCATTATGAAGGCAGTATTTCAAAAAAACAAATTTAAAACTCATTGTAGAGAGAAACAATATCATCCAAAAAAAAATAAGACACGCCTATAAGTATGGCATATAAAATACATTTTTTCATGGAAAATTTACCAAAAGCACCTCAGCAGCTCTCATTCTAGTATGCTTCATGTCGTATGCATGTGTTTTTTTTTTTTTTTTTTTTTTTTGGAGAAGCCATGTATAGGTTGAATCTCTTAAACATGGAGGGACTGCTTCTCATCACTACAACACAAAACAAATTCTCTTCATCTGACATGTTTGTGGATTTCTGTCCTGGCTTAATTAACAACTGGGGCCACATAAAGAAATCTCGCGTCAAGGTTTATTTACTGATGCTCCCGCAACACATTTCCCATAAACGGTCCCCTCCTTCATTTATGCTGTCAGGGTCCTCAGCTTATCAGCTCCCTGTTCGGCCTATATTCTTATCAACAAGCAATTTTGAACGTAACGGTTTCGCACATGTGGGAGCAACAGGGACATAAATCCTTTTTATTTTCTGACATACAAATGGAAATGATTCTGTCACTGGTATACACAAGAAATTCAAAATGAATCTTATTCATTAAATTTCTTACACTGCATAACTTGATAGGATATTTATGGATGCATGTATAACATGTTGTAGACATAGCATTTAGACGATAGGGAACATTTTAGAGGCTTTAACTGTTTATTTAAAATCAATGAACCCTGCTATGAAGTCACACCCCAAGCAAAACAAAAAGGAGATCACTGCACTTTAAATTTTTAGAAGCTCGTTTTTGGATGACTTTAAAGTGTAAAAGCTTTTTTGCCTCGTGCCTAATTGCGCCAGGTTTTTCAGGTTATTTCTATTCAACTCTGTTCTACACTATATGTAGAAATAAGCAGCAAACAGAAATGGAGTACCCAAAAGTTGTTGCAGTTTATTTTAACAAATAGTAATAGTCTAAGAATAAACAAAGAAATAAATTAGGCTCTGTGCAAAGTCTGGTAATTAAGGAATAAATAATAAATATTATATATCATAATTTTGTCTTAATATAAAACCATTGCCCACTGTAGTTAATTTTAATGCAGTACTACTAGTGACAATATATAATGTTTACTGTATATTTTTGTACCTACAATCTGCCAAGCCTGTACATACAACAGAGTCAGATGGAGGAGCACTGCCCATAAAGCATTTTTATGCTGCTTCTCATTTTGTTTTTACCATGTTCTGGTTATTAATTTAGAGTGTATGAAAGAGCAGATGTTTCACTAATCACAGAAGTTTTTTTCCCCCCATTTTTTTCCAAATTTATATGGAAGCATGTGTTACTCTAAAGGTGATTAAACACAAAGCCATCTGGGACCCTCTGTCCGTGGTAGCGGCAGTATAAAGCACTTCAACTCAAAACAAGAACTGCTGAAGAGCGAGTTTAGGAACCCGCTCCTAACTGAGTGGAGAAAAGTTTAATCTGTACTACTCCCCTGAGGAATCTGTTGCCTTTCCTGATTCAGAGATTCTGACTCCGCTTCCAAGTTACGTAATTTTATTGTATACTACCAAAACACGACCTGTGTCATTCACAGAGTCAAAATCCCAGAGTGGTTTCAAAGGAGCAAACATATTGGTGTGAAAATACAGTAAAGAAATTAAAGTAGAAACATGATCAGGTATTATTGAATGGATTCTAAGATATTTAAAAAGTAGGTGTTTGGGTAATCAGTTTGTCTATAAGCGCAGATCTATTGATGTTGCTGATGTACACACAATTCTTTTCTCAGAATCTCCCTCTCTTATGAGTAATAATTTCTTAAATTAAGAAAGCATTTGTTAAACAGCCACCCAACATATTTACATGAGTTATAGTTTACTTACCTTTTTTTCTGTAACTAACAAGGTACTTTTTAAATTATAAGTCGTTGCTCTTCTGAGACATCAGAAATTACAAAGCAATGTCCTAAAATTCCCTGGGTTCTTCTATAAGTCAATTTGCATTACTTGCTGTCATTTTTGTTGTTTTGTCTGTGTTTTTTCAACATAGAGGCTAATCGAGTCTGACGTTCTGTTAGGGGAACATCGGCTGAAATATTGCTGCCAGCATATGTGGATTCTCCTGCTCCTATTTTTGATGTTTTTTTATTTCACATAGAAAGTTTAACTACGTCATTTTCTTCTGTTTTTCTGCAGATTAGATGCCCCCTCATAATGAGCCAAGTTCTAATTGAGG
>JAVLVB010000846.1:1495569-1548122 GCA_032876305.1 Orestias chungarensis | reverse complement strand
CAATTAAAATCAAGGATACATTCTAACAAATCAATTTGAAAAAGTTTCCAATCTAAGGAACCCCAGCAGATTGCATCGAGTCATTGACTTGCAGCATTCACTCCTCTGGAATCAGCAGGCAGAAACAATGGCTTGTGTTGTCGTTGACTTTACAGCAATCCCTCATACTGAGCATGCATGTAGCGACAGTGGAGAGGAAGGTTTCCTTCCTGTTAAATGTTAGCTTTTTCCCCACTCTTGCATACTCATGCATACTCAGTATGGGGGATTGATCAACACAATGTGAGCTTTTGTTTACTGTTGCTGATCCGGGATCGCTAAATGTTGTGACTAAATGAAATACTGTGAGTAAAGTTTCCTTTTATTGAAAACTATTTGAACTAATTTCGATAATAAACTCAACTTCATGCATTGTCTGATAGCTCTGGTCATTTGGATCTTTTGTATGATTTAATTGAAAGGAGATTTTGTTGTAAAGTGCCGTGATGTGACGTGAGTTGGCACTATATAGATAAAATGAGTGGAATTGTGTTGAATTTACAGAGTACATCCTGGAACACGAAGGATATAAGAGGATCAGGAAAACTGTATAATACTTACATGTCAATGAATTATCCTGTATGTACAAAGATTTTCTTTTATTCAAGATATCCTAAACTCTATTTATTACTGCAATGGATTTAGTTTTTTTTACCTTTTGTTTGTTTTATGTTTTTGTTTGTTTTTACGATTCACATCCTTTAGTATACAGTTGATCATCAACACATTTTATTGCTTTGCCTTAAATCCTTATTGCTGTTGAAAGATGCAAACAGTCATATGAAGTTCTGGGGCAGTCCTATTTTCCCTCTTTCCCCACTGTAGCTGGGAGTTTGGTGATAACTGAGTCCTCTCTGGTTGTTTGCTGTCTCTTTTAAAATGTAACTACATCATTTGAACTACATCAAAGGTCCGATGAATAAAAATATTGAATTGGTCTTAATATAAAACGCCAATGCCTTCATATGATACATAGGCATACTGAGTTTTGGTACAAATACTTATACTGTTACATACCATATATATATATATATATATATATATATATATATATATATATATTATTATTTTTTTTTGTTCTTGCATTTTGATCATCCAATGAGTATTTATTATTTTTATTTCACTGTTTAATTTAGGGGAAATGTCAGTTTTCCATTATTGTCCCCCATACTCTAGCCTTCCTAAATACGGGCATTTAGGGGCTTCCGGGGATGATTCATCAACTAATAAGACCCACCTGTGAACCCAGTATTCACCTTTCCCAGTTATTAAAGCTTTCAGTTTCAGTCTTGTCAAGTAAAATTTTTGTCTTTTCCAATGCATTTATGCATCTATCAAGATTTAGGTGTGTAAGTGTGGTTTTTGGTTTTTTCTCTTATGGAGTCTCTCCTAGTAGGTCTCCATGGAGAACTGTTCTGACGTGGTGAATATTGCTCACCTGCTGCTTGTTTCCTAATCATGTCACTGAGGATATGAAGAGTTTCAACATGACACTCGCTGGTTAAGTAGTCTTTGGTTGTTTCAAGCCATTCATGGTTTCCTGAGTTTTTTTCTAGTGTTATTTCTAGTTTTATGGCATGTTTTGAGTGGAAGGTTTTTATGAGAAGCGCTCATTCATCAGTTACTTTAGCTTTTCTTACTCGGGTCATGATCAGTAATTTACAACCTCTCGGGCAAGAGTCACTTTGAAAGAACGTAACTCCACCTTGTCCTCTGCAGCTCCGAAGTCTTTTGAGCTTCACCTGCTCGCCTGCTTTCTTCTGCTCTATTCTCTGACCTCCAGGAAACTGGTTCAGCATCTCCATGCCTGCATTCTCTAGCCACCTCTGAAGCCTACAAACTACTACAGGAACTATCAGCTCACTCTTCCTCCCAAGCTAATTTCATCTCAACCACACGTCAAACTGCATTCTCTGTATTATTTTCCTCCTGAGGAATTCCTAACCAGGCGGAGCAGAAAAAGCATCTTCTGCTGCATGTTTCATACTCTTTACACAGTTGAAATAAAAAAAACTTTTTGCTTACAGAACAAGCTTAATTCTGCATGTAGGTCAGAGAGCTGCCGTCAAACATGACATGTTTATTTCCCTGATGATAAGTAAAATAACATTTTATTATTCAATAACCCCATCCTTAGCTCAGCTCACCTCATCCTAAAACTGACATGCAAAGTGCACGGCGGGTGACTCGACTATTTTGCCAAAAATAAAATGTAATGTAATAAAACTTACTAAAACACAATATATACTTTTGGGAACTGTTTATTATTTCTGTATTCAGCAACTTGAAACTCTTACGGGTATTTACAGTGTGTTCAGGCATTATCTGTAACTGCATTTTTAGTTAAGAAGGTGCTTTTAGAATAACTGAGCAATCTTAATCTGCCCATCATGTAAAGTGAAACGCAAAAAACACTCCCAACAAAAATAGGCAGCATATTAGATACTCTTGTGTTTACGAAGGAGCTTTGATCCTCAGGAGGGATTATAATATATTTCAACACATTGATTTAACTAGTTTAGTGATTCATTGTGAAAAATGAGCATTATCTTTCATTTTTTTCACCCAAGTTTAGAGAGCATCTCCTTACATGATCAGTCAGTAAATCGCATCTTGCCTCTGGAATTCTAATGAGTCAGTTTGTTTGAGGCTTATGAACACAGCTATTGTGATGCAAATTTACATTGCCACTGCTGCTCGAGAGTAAGGAAAGTCTGCAATACCAGACATCAGATTTTCCCAATTAAAGTGCCATTGACTTGTTTATGAAATAATCCCACCACGTTTAACCACTTCAAACACTGAGAAGATATGAAAACATGTGGGCCTTTCATATGCAAATGTTGTATAAGGGGATATAAACCAGTCTCTTTTCCTATGGCTCACCATATCAGGCTAGGACAAAGATGCAGCTTAGTCTCATTTCTAGCACAAAACGCTGTATTAAAATCTTTTTAAGCACAGCTCTGGTAACCTCGCTTGACTGTGCTTCCCACACAGAACCCAACAAAGCTTTTAAATCTCCATCAGCATTCACAATTTTTTTCTGTGCTCTTCTCTTTGGGGTCATCTATTGCCAAGACCTTTTGGTCGACACACTGAATGTTTCAGATCTACCTTCACTCTGTTCTTTCTGAAAGACTCAGTAGGAGGACAGAATTTATGACTTTTCATTAACTTTTAATCATAAATAATACAACCCTCTCCAACCCCGAGTCTCAGTGACATAGAAGATGTTTCATAATGTTGATAGGTTTTAAACTTGGGTCTTCTTCTTGAGAAAGTCATGCTAGTAAAAACAGTTTATCTCACAATAAAATAAGAGATGTAATTTCAATGAAAAGAAGAAAAAACCTGTCAAACTTAATTTAGCTTCAAATCCTATTTGGTGCTATTTTAGTTCATAAATTGCACATTCAACCAAAAGAGTTTGATATTCATAATTTTTTTATATTTCTATTGCACAAACTAAAAAATAGATAACAGAAACAAGGCAATGAACACTACAAACTTGAACTAATATGGAGCTATTTGATTTGAAGTTCACTCTTTTTTTACGGATTAAAGTATACTACCTAAAAAAATGAAGCCGTCTTGCTTTATTTGCAATAAAAAAATCGAGATGACAGAATTGTCTTGGCGACAGTGAGTCGCACCTGGTAAGTGGAAACAACAAAGTAGAATTTTAATCATCAACATCAAGATGTGCAAGGTGGTAGCTGCAGATAACAAGATGCGCCCGGAATCATATACAGACTCAGAATAGATGGCCTTAACAGCTGGTTTTGCTCCAGAAGATGTATGGATAGAGGTTTTCAAGCTGCTCTGACAGCAAAATAGCAAGTCAATATCCAAGAGATGGAACGTCACATTTATGTTGAAATAAAAAAAGAATTATAATTTAGCATCATTTGACACAAAAAACAGGTCATGTACATTCTGTGAGCAGGGACTACACCCCTCCTGCAAATACTACTGGTTGTACTGGCTGATCTTAACTAACAGAATACTTTTTAACATATGTATACATGTATTTTAAGTATATTAATTAAAAAATTAAACCCAATTTTACATGCATTCATTACACAAAAAAGTGCAAGCATTTACTCTTTTTACTTTATTTTCATCAATATGGAAAAATAAATGAAACACAAAATTCACTTGTTTTTTTCTTGTCTTGTTGCCAGTGTTAGGTAGGTGTAAAAAAAAAAGGACTGGGCTGTTTTTCTATAATTTCAGATTAAAAATAAATTTAGCACTGTTACATTTGGAAATCAATATCCCAGAATCTGAAGGTACGGAGCAAAAGCTCAGGATGGAGGTTACTTGAACACCAACAGGGCATTTCTACAGTCACTAATACCTTGAGAGGACTCGTCATCTACTGGTTTTTTATCGTTGAGTTCCTTCAAATCCAATGCTAGTACAGCTTTATACCAGGAAGTTTTAGATTACTTCATGCTTTTCTTAGGTGATGATCTTCAGATTAATTTTACTTTATTTTAACTTGACTATCAAAAATTTTATATTTAATAGGATATACACATTTTCAGAACACATGAACATTGGGTATTTATTAAATGTAATGTATAATTACCATAAATATCTGGATTACATTAATCTGAATGAAACAAATATTTTGTGTTTAAGTCTCTTTTTTACTAATTGAATTATCTGAAATTCACCTGCAGAGATCTTGAAGCTGACATCTCTAGCATCTCTCCCAGCATTTAATTATTCTTAACCATTATTAGCTTAATACAGATATTTCATGGACTCCTGAAACAGGACTTGGATATCCACAAAACCTCCATGTTCTGTGCAAAGCTAGCTTGATCTTTTTTTTTTTTTTTCTTGATAGATAATGTGTCATTTAGACACAGTTCAAACCCAAAATGTTGTAGCGTCATTGATTTAGTTAGTTAAGTAACACATTTCAATATATACCACTCACAAAAAGTTAGGGATATTTGGCTGTGGGGTTGAATTTCAGGATGAGCCCAAAATGCATTCAAACCTTAACAGGTGAACTTAATGTGACCTTCTCTAAGCTTTTGAATGCACCTGTCCAACTGTTAAATGTTTCAGTACTTTTTGCACATTTTGCTGTTCTCTAACGAGGCGCTTAACGGCAAAAGTCACAACAGGTTTTTGAGCCTCGAATCGACAAATAATGTCCTGGTTCAATTACAGCAGGTGTTTAAACAGTCGTCCTCATTAGGCTGGTCACATTGTGACAACATTAGACCAAGACGACACCTAACAATGGATCAACAGTACCTGGCCATTGCAATGCTTTAAACAGGACGTTCTCAGATGGACGTGGCCACTGAGCTAAGAGTGTTACAGAATGCCATCAGCAGCTTGTAAGAGAGATACAGAGAGACTGGAAGAGTTATAGAAAGGCGTAGAATTGGATGTCGTTCGGCCACATCCCATGCTGATGACCGCTACATTGTGAACAATGCACTGAGAAACTGGATGACGAATGCCACTCAACTCCAGGCAGGTTTAAGGGAGGTGAGGGCCACCCAAGTGTCACGTCAGACCATTTGAAACCTTTACATCAGCATGGTCTGCGTGCTAGACCACCTGCAAGGGTACCTGACCACACCAGCAGGCACAGGCGTCCTCGTCTTGCATGGGCCAGGGAGCATTTACGCTGGACGAGGGACCAGTGGGCCTCAGTGCTCTGATGAAAGTAGATTCACGTTGAGCAGAAAATGCCAACGATGTTGGAGACGTCAAGGAGAGCGCTATGCATCAGCCACTGTTGTCACCAGACGAGCTTGTGGTGGTGGCGGTGTCACAGTGTGGGCAGGTGTGTCCAGTCCGTATAGAACTGCCCTGCATTATGTGAATGGTACAGTGACAAGCCCATACTACCTGAATAACATCGTTAATCCAGTGATTATACCCCTACAAGAACAACACAGGCCTAATTTTATCTTCATGGACGACAATGCTCCAGCTCATCGGGGTCGAATCATCAGGGAACGGCCTTTGGAGACTGGTGCACCTCAAATGGAGTTGCCTGCACTTTCTCCAGACCTGAATCCTATTGAAAACCTGTGAGATCAACTGAGTCGCCGTGTAGAGGCTCGAAGCTCTGCACCCAAAAACCTCAATGACCTTAGGGCTGGCCTTCAAGAAGAGTGGGATGTCCTGCCTCAGCAGACAATAAGTCGACTTGTGAACAGCATGAGAAGTTGTTGTCAAGCTGTAATTGATGCTCAAGGGCACATGACGAGTTATTGAGACGTTGACATTTTTTGTTGTGGTGTACACACCATTGTTGTTAATTTTTGTTTCGACAAATTGTTTAAGATAAGGAAATCACCAGTGCATCCTTCTACTTAAATGTCCTACTTTCATGATATGATATCACTGTAGCTGGAACTTTTTACATTTCCCACAAGTATTCCTAACCTTTTGTGAGTACTGTATATATTTCCTTCCCTTTTTTTCTTGATTATATCGTCTATTTGACTCCAGTGTAATCTGAGAACATTTTCTGCTTCGGGAACTGGGCATTTTATATTGACTGATGTCTCAACACTGTCATATCACAAGAGTGCCTTCAAATATATTATAGTTTTCCAACAAGAAGAGATCGTAAACAGTCATAAATCCACAAAGGATTTAAAAGATGTGATGTGAGTGCATTTGAGTGGCACACATAAAGAACATTCGAAAAAGTTTCCATTTCACTGGGGGATTATGGTTCATAATATGTTCTTACTCAAAGTGAACAATTGTTAATAATGGAAAACATTTTTGTCTTTGGCACGTAATTGCTTGCCTGCTCATCACCTATTCCCAAAACTAATTTTAATGCTTTGTCCCTCTTGTCCCTTTGTCCAGGCTTCTATTTGTCTTGCCACTTGCTTTGCTGCTGGGGTTTTACTGGTGCTAATTAACAACCTGTTTGACTCTGTGTGGATTTTCTGAATGTAGTTTACTCTTTGAATACTGAGGCTAGAAGCAGGTGTAGATTTACTTTAACAGTGGACCCTCAGTATTGGGGATGATGGCCACGCTTGAAAACCAGAAATCCACAAATACTTGAGAAACCTCTATTAAAAACCTTCATAATTGAGTATTTTAATTGTTTAACTATATACATACCTTAATATACATTAACAGAAGCTAACACTGGACAGCTAATGTTTTTTTTTCTGTTGATGGTAGAAAGTTTTCATTTAGGTGATGTGTCATTTAGATACTAATGTTCATGACCTGCTTGCTAAACTTTAGTTGATCTACACTAAGTGCTTAATTTAAGATAAGTTACAGCAGCAAAACATATAGAAAAAATATATTGATAAACCAAAACAAATGTAATTGCACATTGCCTCCTTATTGCACCTACTCATATTACTCTGTTTTGTAGTGGTTTAGTGTGTGAGCTGGTCTGTGGTCAGCTGGGAGCAGTGCTGGTTGTAAAGTCTGACCACAGCAGGAAGGAAGGACCTGCGATAACGCTCCTTCACACACTTGGGCTGGAGCATCTTGCCGCTGACGGAGCTGCCCAGTGCTGCCAGCGTCTCATCCGTGGGGTGGCAGCTGTTGTCCAGCATGGAGGTCAGCTTTGCTAACATCCTCCTTTCCCCCCCACTACCTGCACTGGGTCTAAGGGGCTTCCCAGGACAGACAATTTATCAACTGCACTTCAGTTGTTATGGTGTTCTGGCCTTATTTTGCCCTGGGAACTGCCTTATTTCTCCAAGCATCGATTCAGCTGGCTGTTGGAACGATTTCTAAACATTTGTGGTTCATCCTGACACAATACCTACAAGGCTGTTAGCAGCACAACTATTAAAAAATGTATATGTACATGTGTGTTTGGTTGGGAGTGACAGTGCAAAAGTCCTTTGAGTGGGCCGAACATATAACTGCTATGTAAGTTGAGTATATTCACTCTTTACAGTGCGACGGGCATTACCTTTTGTTTAAATTTTGCATAGTGTCATAGTGTTGCTAAGTCTTTAAATCTACACTTTATAAATTCACATTTGTGTTAAGCTGCAACTCTCAGACAAGTAAGTAAACACTTGAAATATAAATATTAATATGACACACTTTACAGTTATTACGCTAGATATTTTGTTTATTTAACTTTAATCACACTGGGTTAAATTATGGTTAGTCACTCAGTATTATGTACATGATTTGCTTTGTATTTCCGCTGCAGTGTGAGTAAATTTAATTTATGAAAATTAGGAATATACATTAGTAAATTTATTTATCTATAATTATTATTTTTTTGGTTGTGTAAAGGTTTTTACCTGCCTGGGACCAACTGTAAAGAAATATGCTGATACACTAACACATAAATTGTGGATAAAGGAAGAAGACTGTTTGGTCCTTTGAATGGAATCCAGTTGCTAAAGTCTGTGTAGAGGGGTCCATCGCTTTCAAGTGGGGAAGATGCAAAATTTACATTCCCACATAGTCTTATTTGTAACGTTTTCCAATGATAAAAGGAAAAACACCCACCAGTTGATTTTTACCAATGAAATAATACATATTACTAAAGGTAAACAATTTTCAATACAATTTGCTTAATTTCCTACCTTGTTTTTTTTTCCCCTTTATTTCCTCCTTACTAATTGATGGTGTTGTTCATGACTACTAGTTTTATTTGAGGTCCCATTAAACTCATGCAGTGTGATGGAGGTTGATGTGGCTTCAGATCATCTGTAGTCACCATAAACATGAGGAAGGTAATGGCTGCAGACTCAAGCTGTGTCCAGATGTATACCTAAAGAGCTGCGCAAGTGTCACTGACAGTTACAAAAGACTATAATTCTCACAATGAGCACAGATGTCAATGGAACTCAAGCCTCCCGCACATCGGAAGATATTTAAAAAAAAATACACAGCAGTTGTTTTCATCTGTAATGTTTCCTTTCTCTGGAAAGAGACAGGAACAAAAATATGTTTGTTTGTTTTGGACATATTTCTGTTCTAAACCTTACATGTATGAGCAGTTGGGCATGGTGTTGTTGTTCTAAAAAAAAAATGCCAAAACAAAATCCTTGTATGTCCAATAAATCACCTGGCAATAAACCTTTTTCTGATTGTGGGGTTGTTGGTGGCCATAATAAAGAGCTTTTTGCTGTTTGAGGCAGGAAGGGTAGTAAATAATGTGCTTTGGAAAAAATATGTCTAACTTTGAAATTCAGAATTTGATAAATAAATGGAAAAAAAAACCTATGATGATAATATAACAACAAAGAAATAACTTTGTCCTTTCAAACTCCTTTTGTATTTCCTTATTCGATCAGTGCAGGAGTGGTAATAGTATTTAACTTGTCACCATTCTGTTCTCTTTCTTGTTTCAAGCTAATAGTAAATTAATTAGCAATATTATGGATGTTTATGAAATGAAACATTGGTCACACATTTTTTTTTTAAACACGTAGTGGCACACATACAAGTGATCCTACTTAATTAACGACCATGCTCAAACCCAATTACGAACCAGAATTAAACTGTTGTCACCATTTTCACAAATTTTCTGAGAAACCCGAATCCCGAGGGTGATGAAGCAGAGCAGTCTTATTAACGCAAACGATTCAAACATTACACAGATCAGCAAATACACAGCTTGAATGGAGAGAGACTCACATATTACACATTGCTTAGATAAAAATTTACAAACAAAGAATAATTCCACACTTGTGGAAAATACAGTTCTCTTTATTTTAGTTGTTCTTTTAATATTTCTAAAACGTTTTCTGACCTATTAAACAACTGTAGACTGCATGTATCTTTTTATGACCCATAACCGTGTTTTCTTTTATTAACATTAAATATTACCACTGTCAGATAGATATTATTGTGTTGATACATTGATTTAGAGAGTCTAGAGCTTTTGTGCTGAATATCTGTGAAAGATCGTTCCTCATGTTGGGCAAATGATTGGTAACCGAGTCCTGTTTCCAACAACTATCAATGTTTCCAATAAATGTTTTTCGAATAATAATAATAATAACAACGAATAATTACACAAAGATCCAGATGGACAGATTTTTATATAGTTAGTTATTTAAACAAAATATGTAAACAGGTGAGAGTGAAGGAACTTTAGAGTATTTCTGTTTTTCTTAGTTTAACTACCCTTTAAATAGAAAATCTATTTTGAAACTATAAATTATTGTCATTCAGTTTTTAGAATTCAGCTATTAATGAGTGTACTTAAATTTGTATAAAAGAAGGTCTTGATGAGACAATAGTTTGCTTTAAGGATTATTAAATAGAATTTTGACAGTTATAGTGTGTCAAAATAATCTACCAATATTTGCTATGCATAGATTTCCCACAGTTAAACATTAAATTATCAGTTTAATGCGTATTGTAACGTATGCTAATGAGGGGTATTCATGTTCAGGTCAGCTAAATTATTTTGATATTGGTTTTGTTCAGTTTATAAAACACTGATCTTCAGCTCATTATCATAATTAAGAGAAGTTGAAGTTTAAAATGTTGCTATGGAGCCTGGTTAACACAGCATTTTACTCTGGAAAGGTATGTATTTTCATTAAAATGTTTTGATATTTTCTTCTACTCCTTCACTTTTGAAATGGCTGATTTCTCAGGAATATTAGGCTTCGTAATATATATTTTTATAAAAGTTCTGACAAAGTTTAACTGTGTCCATTATGTATTTTATAAATCATTTTTATTTTTATATTCACAGGTGACAAAAAGATTGTGAGAACAAAGCAAAACAAAAATACATGAAGAAACTATCTTTTTAAGTTGACATAAGAACAGAGGCGGACTTACAATTAGGCAGAACTACGCGGTTGCCTAGGGCCCCAAGTTCCTTGGGAGCCCCATAGAAATCCTCCTGCACTTCAGGTTAACACAGTAATTATTTATTTACGCACATGAATCATTTTTATGATTAAAATCGTCGAGCTAAAATGTCTGCAGAATGCGTATCATATTATGTGTGTCAGTCTCCACTATCAGTCCATCTCACTGCGCATGTGGGGAAGACGGCGACAAAATGAAAACAAATGGCGCGAAGTGGCGAGCAAGGAAGAGGATAATACGAGTAAAGACAATAAAAATGAAAAGAAGCTACCCTAGCGGTGCTGAAAAGAGGAGGAAGAAGGAGGAAAATAGAATCTTCACATCTAAGCTACAGAAAGTCACAAGTTTTTTCACTGCGGCAGCGGCCAGCAGCAGTAGTAACAGTAACCCACAAACGGCGCAACCGACATTGACACCTGTTGAGGAGGGTCACTATTAAAACTGAATTTGTTAAGTTTTGCATTTAAAACATTAGAAACCATGTAACTTAAGGAAGTTATTAACAACTATCACACTGCATTAAAAATAGTGATAAAACTTTCCATTAATATTGCTTTAATGTGTGTTCATTTATTGCTACAGATGTTTAAGGTGGCACTAATTTTGAATTGATTCATGTACTGAGTTTAGGCTTAGGAAGTCACCCCATAAGGGAACACTCTTTCATTTTATCACAAATATTACCATTAAATTGTCATTTTTAGAGTAGGGCTAGGGGACAGGGAGATGTATAAATGGAAAAGAAAGAGAAAATCAAAGACTACAGAAAAAGACAGGAAAAGAAAAAGGAAGAACAAAGGGGGAGGGATACCACAAGAAAAAAGGTCAGGAAAAAAAGGGAGAGGGATATGAGTAAAAGGGACAGAAGACGTATTCAGACAAGGATGAAAGGGAGAGAATACAAAGACTATGAGAAAAAGAAGAGACAATTGTGAGTAAAACGAGTAAAAGAAAAAAGACAAGGACAAAAAGGTGAGAAATCGAAGACTATAGAAAAAGAGGGGAAGTGAAAAGGAAGAACAAAAGGAGATGAGGATAATGAGTAAAAGGGACATAAAAAGGGAGAGAGACTATGGAAAAAGGGACAGGAAGAGAGGGACAAAAGGTAAAACAAATAATACAAGGTAAAACAAATAATACGTTAAATTGCATCTGTATAATTTACCTGTTGTGTGTTTTGTCTTTTCATTTCAGCACCACAACATAGAGGACAGCGTCTACTGGCCTACTGCTGCCCAATTTTGAGCTGTGTAAAGGTAAATCTTCTCAGTCACATATATGAAATTATAAATTATCTAGTGAAATCAGTGGGCAGCAGTGGCTCAGGAAGTAGAACGGGTTGTCCAATAATCAATGGTTTGGTGGTTGGAATCAATTCAAGGTATGTGATCCATCCTAAGTGTTCTATCAGAGAACATGCTGTGTACTACAATGTAATACTGTATTACTGTCTTCAGTAAAATGTATATACCTGTATAATTGACTTGTTATTTTGTGTGTTGTCTTCTCATTTCAGAGGGCCCCATGCCTGCATTTGCCTTGGGCCCCAAATTTCCTAAATTCGCCTCTGCAGAAGAACATTTTCCAACTGTGCATGTGACTGGATTAGAAAATGAGGAGCCTGCTGTTATTCTGTGCTGCAATCAATACTAGCAGAGCTTCATTAAATATATAATATCCTAATGTTATAAGCCACTAAGAGCCAGATGATTATCAGTTGTGTCAGAACATGCAAACCATCAATGCAGTTGACCAACTTTAAATGACTACGGGTAGCTGCAATTCAGTTTCTAAAGCTATTAAGACTTAAAGTATTAATTGAGCTTCCCATAAAAACCAAAAGACCCCTTGGTACATGTATAATATTGAAAATTAAAATTCTACAAAGAAAAACCTGATCTGTACAATTGACCCTTCAGCCTTAAAGGGGGTTAGAGTACACAGCTGCCCTAGAATCACAAAATTCTATAAATACATATAACCAGTCAATAAATTATTTTATTTTTGTCAGGTTGAGTCCTTTCAGTGCCATTTTCAGGTTGTCCTCAGGGGGTCACCAGAGCCTCCTCTACTGGAGCGCCTTCTCCACCTCTCACCTGCCAGGTGCAACCCCTTGACGCTAACGAGCTGAAGCAGTATAAAGGGAGCAGTGACCCAACTACTCATCGACTGAGTATTAGCGGCTTCTGGTAATCTTTGTTCTCAGTGCCAGCCTTTCTCGAGTTAATTATCTAGTGATTCCCGTTGACTAGTTTTATGTTTGCGTCTCAAGTTCTCTAATTCGTACTTCAAGTTTTTTCGTTTCCAGTTGCCTTAGTCCTCCAGTTGTTTATTTATCCTCCTAGCTTTTTGAGTTTTTTTTTTATTTTTGCACTTTGATTATTTTGATACTTTGATTGTTTTGATACTCCAACCCCCCACCGCCCCCCGCCCTCTTTTTTTTTCTGCCCTCATCATGTACTGTGCTCCACCCAAGTTCCTACCATCATCAATAATCAAACCATTTCAAGAATTCCATGGTCGTCACAATGACCCGGTTTCACCGCTCCTCTGGCTCAGCTCGGTCCGCTCGCTCCAGTATCAGTTGCGCTTCCCCCTGGACAACCTTTCCACCTGGACACAAGCTGAAAGGACTCACCACTCACTCCTCCCTGGCGTCAACAACCTCCACCAAAAGTAAGATCATTCCATTATTCATCACGCACTGTCTGCACCATCTCACCCCACTCTGCTTACCTCTCAGTGGTCTCCGGTCTCTCATGTCGTCCTTGCCATCCTCTGAGTTCCCTGTTGGACTGTTGCGTCCCCGCTGTCTCTGGATTCCCTCGCGTGTTCACGGGTTCCAGCTCCGAACAATACACAATCCTTTCAATAAACTCAAAATTATTTGCACTCCTGAGAGTCCTCTGTTTCAGGTTGGTCAGAAGCTTGAAGAACATGATAATTTTAATATATTAAACTCCTAATTTTCCTTAATAAGTATTATAAGGTAAATTTCTTTGTCCTGTGCCAGGGAGTTATTGGAGTTACAGTAAATTAGTAGGAAACAAAATGAAAGGTATTCCTAGATAAACTGTTTAGCTAAAATCAGCCAATAATGTGTACAGAAGGATTGTGCTTCTGTATTTTAGCCTCCAAAGATGCATTTTCTTTCCAATACTTTAGATATGCAGTATGAAAAAAAATCCACACTAAGAATTTGCAGATTCTACTTATATTGATCCAAAACCAGGCTGAGGTTTACAGTAGCTTATTACTCTCAAAGCGCTGCTGCTGAATAATGACTCAACTTTAACCCCTAGAAGCAGCAGTCTAGGTTTTCAGAGCTAAAAGCTATGGTACCCATCTCTTCAGGCTGTTTTTGGTATAGTAGATGTAAGGTAAAGTAAATCATAAAGCTCTTATATAAATAATTTATGATTCTAAAACCATAAAACAAAAGCAAACCTGACTGGGTAGGTTCACAAGAGTTCACCAGCTAACACTAAGTGACTGTGGGGGCTGCTGTGTCTAAAAGCTGCCTGCAGCCACTGTAACAGTGACAGCTCAAGCCGGATTTGACAGCAAAGGTCGTTTCTGTATCACTTTGAGTCATAAACTGAAGCCACAGCTTGTAGGAGAGAGATGCATCTGTTACTGATCAGGCTAAGAACTGCTACATCTCAGCATATGGGTGAAAACAAGAAAAAAGTTAAATGTGAAAATACAGCATGGCACATGATCAATTACTCACAGAAAGAGGCAGTCAGCAGCCATTATTTTACTTCATGTTGTTGATTTGTTTTACTTCACTGGATCTGTGTTCAACTGCTTGATAACTGCAGGGTTCAGTTCCGCAGAGGCATAAAATAGTTTGATGTTGTTTAACCTAAAATTATGAGTATATAACAAAAACACTGAAGTGCAAACTAGGATGACAAAGGACTGTAAACAACACAAAATGGCTTCATTTGTTCCTTGGCTTGCATTCAACACTTGGCAGATTATCCCAAACGCGTCCAGAGTAATCCCCTGAGGGGAAAAAAAAAGACACTAATCTGCTTCTCAAACCTGCTAATTGTCCATTTGGTTATAGATCCATGTAAAAACAAAAGAGCTCTACTCTCTTATTGAGCACAGTTTACAGTCGTCCTCAAACAATAAGCAAAAAGCCTCAAATAGCTTTACATTCATTATTACTAATAATAAGCATTCTGAATACAGCTGAGAAGGCATCCATGTTGCAGAAGATTAAGAGCTCAAAGTTTGATTTGTTCCACAGCAGCTACTGCATGAAGCTACATCTTTCATAAAGGGAATCTTCATAAGAACGTGAGAAAGCAGAGTTTCTTTGGAGAACATGCTTTGAGGGGTTTGAGCCCCAATTAGTCTGCCAGAATGTCTCAGTGCCGCTCAGACTGCAATCTTCTGCTATAACAATTACTAACTGCTGCAGAAGAAAAGTACGAGAAATGTCTTTAATTCTTGCACTAATGAATTGTACTTTTTCTCAAGATGTTTAAGAAACACAAGCAGAAAAACATTATAATAAAGATAAAAATAAATTATAGTAAACAACATGATTTGTCCATATTGCCTTTCATAACGTGACAGATGAAGAAAAGCACAAGCTGCCCCTGGAACCTGCAAGGATAAGGAGAGCTATAGTTAATGGATGGGTAAACAATTGCACAATTTCTCACATAAATTTGCTTGTTTGAGGGCAAAGATCTGAAATTAGTCCTGTGGTCTTTTAAATTGAAATTACACATCCCTTTGCATTAAATCAAGGAATCAAGGAATCAAAGAATTTTATTTGTCATCACATCACATGTGGTACATGAGGGGGGACGAAATTCTAATCCCCCGGTCCAGTTTACACCCTGATAAATGTAACCGATATACTTTCCTTTACCTCATTAAACTTTTTCCAAATAATGTCAATCAAACAATCAATAACAAAATCTGTTATCTATAAGCTTTCCACATCTAAGATAACACATTTTGCAGAGGTTCTGTAGATCTGAACAAACATATGTGTTTTATTCATCCTTCCATAAAAATTATAAATATATAAGTAAAAGGAAATGTGATTAGTTTGTCTGACAGATATTTGTTACTTGGAGCATCTTTTGTATGGAACAATCTAAAACAGCTGTAAACATGTATGAAGTGTACACAAGGATTCTCTTCAATTTAGTTCTTATAAAGTTCAATTGAACAAAGCTTTAAGTGCATTATAAAAAGAACCATACTGTAAGCAAAGAACATAAAAATGCACATAATGAAGAGTAAAACCAAAGTAGAAAAAAGTAGGTTTTGCCTAGAAATTCAGAGTTGAACCTTCAAATATACATAAAGACAATCACAAAGTTCCCCGTCTATCACCTGAAGAACATTTCCAAGGCGGATTACAGATTAATGATGTCGGAACAAGTTGTTGAGAAACTCAATCATACAATTATCTTTAGTCAAACTGATTGCTACAACAGTGTATCCACATGTGTGACTAAAATGTCAGGGGCAGGTACTTACAGCTAATTCAGAATGCTGCTACTTGCATCCCCACTAAAGCTAAGGAAATAGTTCACATCTTCTCAGTCCTAAAGTACTGAATGGCTTAGAAAGATAAATATCTATCATCATTTTATGACATTGTGTTCACGATTGATTTAAGTCAGTTTATGTATATAACCACACCAATTCAAAACACGTAATCTCAAGGCACTTTACATGATAATTCATGTCAGTCATATTACTTGTATAATCTATTTTATCCTAGTTATAAAACAGTGCATCAAGGAAGTTCATTATTCAGATTAAATTAAAAGTTTTCTTTCTGAGGACTCCCAGCAGAATACATCAACTCATTTATTTGCAGCATTGACCTGCACACCGAGACATTAAACAATATCTTGTATTGTGTTGTTGACTTTACAGTGATCATTCATACTGAGCATGCAGGTAGCAACAGTGGAGAGGAAAATTGCCTCTTTATTAGCAAGGAATCTCCACCAGAACCTTGTTCACTATGAGTGGCCAAATACCAGGCCTGATTATTTCTCCTGTTCCACAGAATAGGAGACTGGTAACTAAAAAAATCTACCTCCCACTTAATTCTATTCTCGTCTAGTAATGAAGAAAAATATGCTGTTCTTTTTATACAGATAGGCTGTTTCAGGTTAAATAGGACAGTTAAGAAATTGAATATGAGCCAAACCGGGAGAGGTAGCATCCAGTTTCTAGACTGCTCAAATCCAGAACAAGCGTACAGACTTCACTGCTACTGAAACTACTGAAAGTTCCTTTAAATAAAGGCTTTGATTAGTGCTTTGAATAATAATAATTGGAATATATATTGATTCTAGTCTGAAAAATGTCACAAAATTTCATTAATGCTCTGTATTTTGCCTCTGTAAAGTAAAGATTTGACTACATGCAGCACTTCTGTCGGTAACTGTCAGCTCATCTTTTGGAGGGACCCGAAAGCATGGACTGCTTTAAATACATTCTACTGTTGATTAGCACAAGGAACTGCTTTCACACAGACATCCATACGTCTTTGGACACTTAAGGCTGTCTGTAAGCCTACTGAGGTTTTATAACTGATTTTAATAATTCTATTATACTTATAATTTGTACTGTGTAGGTCCACACTGTGAGAATGTAGACAAACAAATATGGATGTTAATTCCTCAGGCTGAAACCAGGGAAAATATTTCATCAGCTATCTTTTTGTTAAACTGCACATGTAGCAAGGAAACCAACTCTCTCAAAACCACTGTTTTTACCACAATTTTGTGTTATTTGTTTAAAACATATGTGGCCAACAGAGTGTTGGAAACATTTTCCATATCAGGGTAAGGTAAAATTCCCCTCTGGCACAGTGTCATCATAAGGGCATATTTTCATCTGTGTACATCAGTAACAGCTACAAATATAAGATCTTTTATATGCAATGAACACACTGAAAAAGTGAAGTAAATCCACTCTGTACTGATCTGTAATGTAAAGTTGTTATTTTTTAAGAGGTTTCATGTTGAATGTTCAATGCCCAGTATGAAAGAAAGTGAGAGATGTATTTATTCTTCTGGTTCATTTCACTAGGAAGTCAGCACTAAGAGGAGCAAATTTTTATACAAGCTGTACAATGATTATATGATATCCAGTGTTGTCCTATATGAGGATTGTGCTAAATATCTGACATATGGCTTGCAATAATAGGAAATTTATGGCTTGCAATTGTGACTTGACTGCACATTAATGATAACTTAAGGTCGGATCATAATGACAACAATCTGCTCTGGCAGGTAGTGAAGTGAAAAATTACAAATTGGTTACAAAATATAAAATAAAAAAACAAAAATTAGAGGCGAGAATATGAGCAACAATTATGGAAATGAACATGAATTAATTCATCCAAAGAGACAGGCCATTTTAATAACTACACAGAGAATAAATTAACTTTGCAGAGCATTAAAATATACAGAGATATTAATTTAGCATTACTGGGCCGCAGTGTAATTTGACTCGTTCTAATATATTTTGCTGAAGCCTCGGAAATTTTCTGTTGTGTTTAATTCGATAGCGAATGGTTTAACAGTGAGACTGGCTGCTCTTACACACTGAGTAAGATATGCAAATTGTTTTATCACAAAGTTAAAAACAAATTCGTAAATACTACAAGATTAGAGATACTGTTAACTCCTCATTTTTAGAATTTTAACATTTTTGAGAAAAGTCAGCGGACTTTCAAAGAATCTTCTCAATATTACTGGTTTTAAAACGTACGTCAAGAAACCCTACAAATGAAAAAAATCAAAGTAGTAATAAAACTTCTGTTTTTCACAGACAGAAACAGTATTCGTCTGGTGTAATCACAGACAGAAGTTCCCTTTTACACAAGCAAGTTCCCAGAAGAAGGACAGACGGTTGCTTCTGGATGTTTCTTGGACTCACCTCGTGACCCATGGACAGAGAGCTTTTTCTGGTGTTGCTCCAAAAACCTGGAGCAATCTACCTCTCACTGACTAACACATCTTTTCAGGTCCTCGTTAAAGACCAGTCTTCTTGACTCGGCGTTTAATTCCAGTTGAACAATATGAAGACTTTTCTGATCCTGTTAAATCTCATGAACCTGTAGAACCGTTTGGGGTTTTCTATTGATAGACCAATCAATCAAAAATCAATGAAAAATACTATACTTATACTCAAAATAAAATAAAATGCATGACTGTGATCAGAAACAAATTTTGGTTTGTCATAAATTTTCACAAAAAATTAGAAATGACTTTATTTAAACGTAGTGTACCAATAAAATAGGCTGTAAAACAGGCTTGGCTGAAACAAGCGGTCCATGAATCTGGAGGTTGATGCTGTTTGATCATCTACAGGTGCATTTTGTCAGCAATAAGAGAACACTACTAGCGCCTCCTTACACCTTAAAGCATGAACACACACTAGAATAAGGAGGAAAAATAATTCCTTATTTCCTGGCAAAACTAAGTAAGGACAGATATTTCCATGATTTGTCAAACGTTTTTAGTCTATGGCCACAGCAGTATGGGACAATGGATTAAATTATTTATAGAAGCCATGTTTCCCCCCCTAATTAATAAACATTTGTCCAAAGAGAACAACTCTATGTTTTATTCCTGCGTCTGTGTTATGAATATACGTAGGTCCTGAGTGTTAATGGAATGCCTCAATCAGACATTTATCATGTTTAACAGCAATGCTATAAATTTAAAAAAAGCCACCCTTGAAATGACTCAATAGCTTCATTTGACCTTTTTCTTTTCCCAGCAGTGAAGATATGTGGTTTATTCAGCTGTGCACAGAATGTGATGGGGATAAATTACATCACATAAATGATGTAGTTTGCCTTTGTCCGAAGTGACTTTTCATTTGACATGATGCTTACATTAAAGGGAACTGTGGCCAGGGATGTGAGTTAATTCCCAAACACAGACCCAGGGACCTGAGGAGGAGTGTAAAGAAAAGTTTTTTTTTATATGATTATAAAAATCAGGAATCTTATTACATCATGATTTTCTTATTTGCCACAAAATAAGTCCAATGTGAAAATAATGAAACTGAAAAATAAAACCCATTCAAAATTAAGCCAAGATGCAAATTTACTTCAGTTCAGAGCCGCTCTGTGTTGCATATCAGCTCAGCATTTATGTTGAACATTTGACTTTGAGGCGGACGGCCCCCTTCACTCTTTCCTTTTTTGACTGCACTGTTGGTTTCTTTCAACCTGGCTTCTCACAGTTAGTTCAAGAATATACAAAGTGAAAATGTTTTATGTTATCTTAATCTGCGACTAGAAATGTTTGGTTGTATGTTAAAGAGGTTGCATGTTTACTAATGTGGGCAAACTTGATTTTATACATTCATTCATTGCTAAATTGTCCATTTCCAGGAAGATCCTGGTTAAAGCCACTGAGTATTTGATCCTCATTGAAATTGAGAGCATTCCTATAAAAGCAGGATTTTAGTTTTTACTCTCCAGGGGAAAATGCCAAAATAGAGAAGCATCTGTTTTTGCCTATCAAGCTTAGAATGATAAAATGTCATATAAACAACATATTACAGTGAGAAAACATTTGAGCAAGTGGAAAACATTTGAGACAGCTGCCAATTTGAACAGAACAAATTAATTTTGCTTGATTTTTTTATACATGATTTTTTGTCAAGATTCTGCTTCTACATTGAATCTATTTTTATTAAGATAAATAAATGAAATAAAGCGGCTCCTGGGTTTAATTCAGGCCAAGAGTCTTTATGCATGTCTCAAGTGTTTGAGAATGTTAGCTATTTACGGGAGGCTGTGTTCCCAAACCCCAAATGATATCAGAGAAACACTGTACAATAAACTGGTAATAGGTGGTGAAATATTCATCTAGAGTTGTAAGGTTGTGTAAAATTTTATGTCGGGAAACACTTAAACATCTGCGAATTTATAAATGCTCTATACAGTGCATTAGTAGCTGGCTGTGTATCTGAATTATGTTAATGTGTATCATCTTTATAGAAATATAGTTCTATCTAATAGCACATATTAATGAGGTCTTCTAAATTGAAAAACAATTAGTTACATTAGTCTGAAAATGTGCTAATTACTTCAGTCACCATGATCATAAAAGCATATTGACCACTGGTGTGTGACATTTGTTTTGTTCTGGTCTCTTTTCTTTTCTTTTCTTTTCTTTTCTTCAGTTTTCTTTTGTCCCCTGACTATGACTGAAGCTGAATGCATATTGTAATAATGCAGTCCCGCCCTTTCTGCTTGGACTGCTCAATATGACTGAAAACAGAGTAAATTTTTGTATGATCTTTTAATCTAATCTGTGCCTTTGCCCATCCACACTCACTTTCTTTTCATTAGCTGGAACAATGGTCTGATGCTCCAGATTTCAGTACATGTAATCAAAAACAGATCATTAAGGGCCTATTTAATTTGCTTTCAGTATTAACATTACCTCTATTTTTAATCCTCTTAAAAGGAGAGCTGCAGTGACGTCGCAGCAAAATGAAAATGTTAATCCACTCGTTTTGCAGCTTGTATTTCCTCACCAGAGGCAATCATTGGTGCTCTGGGTGGACTCGTTTTATTTAGATGAGTGAATATCAGCTGACATTTCAGATGTGAGTGCATAAAAAACAAAAAAGAAAAAAAAATCATGTAAGAGTTTATAAAACATTAAGATGAACTTAAAAAAATCAAGACAGGTAATTAACACATAAAACCTAATTTAGAACAATGTTGGTTTATAGACCATCTGATGGTGTTACAAGCCCCTTTATCTTAGTCTGGTGTAGCTTCTCACACAGCATGAGTTTTCAGACCAGCAAAATAAAGCATTATGGAGCATTTATATGAACACACAGAAACAAAACCAAAAGTAAACCAGTATTTTTTTTCATTTATTTGCCTTAGCAGAATCAAACGACAGTTAAACCAATGTGTGGAGCCATTTAGGCCTTGTGGGAGTGTCAGTGATGTTTTTCTAATTCATCCAAATCACAGAGTTGATCCCTGACAGAAGCGAGACGTAGTCTGAGCTGGGCAGACATATGTAGTTGTCTTGGGTGTTTGTGAACGAGAATGAACATGCACCTCAGAACAGACTGGTTGGACTACAAACACGGGTGTCCTGTCTGAATAACTGCACTGGTTTCATGCCCTGTCGTGCCTTACTTAGAAATGCTTTTAGATGATTAAACAGTGTCAAGTATTATAAAACATAGTTTTTTATTTTAAATAAACAAAAAAACAAAGAAAGAAGAACCTTAAAAAAAACGTTTTTTTAAGATTACTGTCCAAGAAAGATTCCATTGCTGAAATGAATCTACATCACTACCTAAATTTGACAATGAACATTTGAAACATGCCATTTTTTGGATGTCTGTTCTTTGGTCTGATGAGTTATTTTGGTATAGTTCTCCTGGCGGTTTTGTCATATTAAACAGCAGTCATGCTTTCCCACACTTACCACATCCTTGGTCAGAAGATGAGATGCAACAGGAAAAAGATTGCTGGTTTCATTAGAAAGAAAATCACCAAAAGCAAAAGTTTGGAATTAAACTGCGGTGATATGGAAATTCATTGTGACTGTCATGTTTTCCGTGTATGTTTGCACTGGATGTGTTTGTGCTTTGTCCCCGAAGCTGCAGGTCAAGTATCTGTGGGTATGATCATGACTGAGGGCTGCAGTCACAACTTACTGTGGTCGTCTAAACTACTTAAGGATAACAGAGAGACTCTCTGAGGATCAGTCAGATCTTGATTATCAGTCGATACTTATAACAACTCATCAGGTCAGCCAACAGATCAACCCTATGTTTTTGTTGAAAACTATTTTCTTTGATTTTCATGTTCTTGGCCCTTAGAATTTAACTGAGAAAATGCTTATTTGTGCAAGACCCAAATTCTAGATTCCCTTCCCAGCTGCACACAGTCCAAAAGGCTTTCTATAAGCTCCTCCAGAACATGCATCTTTCCCTCTCAAGCACACAACCTGGCTGTTCTCAAACTGACCATCTACACTAAACGGAAATCCTTACCAACTGGATCAAGGCCCCAGTCTAGTTCTAACCCTTCTTACTCCAATTACGCCTACCAGAGTGTCCCAAAATCATCTGTTCCTGCTACAATTAGTCTAAAACTTTGTCTAATCTCCAAGTCTCTGTGCATGTTACACAAAAAACTGAATCTGAACATAAAACCGATTAACAGAGCTCTATCTATGGACAGATGTGAATGGCAAAACACTTCTAAGCATTCACGTTTTCTGTTGAGGCTTTAATTAACCGAAGACAGTTTGCTGCCGATGCAAAAAGCTCAATGGCTGAAAATCCCTGGTCTGTGTGATATGATGCCATGTGAGGGCAAAACATAAATAAATACTGTCACACTGGGTCTGGAATGGAAACCCAGCAACTGACACACAGTCTAGGATGCCTGACAGCCCAAGAAACAAAGGAGCAGCTTTTTAATCATACCTGCAATAGGAATCAAAAGGCAATGCAAGAATGTGCCAGGAAAACCAAGAGGTACACACTGATAAAAATCCAAACAGGCAAGCAGAAGGGAACCCAACAGGTGACAGGCCGGATAAGCAGGTAACTCAGCCACAAACAGCAGGCTGGGTAAACAGACCAAATGCCAGGAGGCAAAGAAAGAGACAGGGCTGCATGAACACCCACAAACTGGAGGCTCATGAGGGACATGGGAACACTGAGAAAGGAACACCATACAGAGGTGAGTTTTACAAAAAAGGTAGTATCAAAACTCAAAAATAAACTATTTGGTTATTTACACCGTCTTACTTTATCCTGTATTATTGATCTGAGCTTAATTTGATCAAATGTTTGTCCAATTTTGGTTGCATTTTGAAATGATTTGAGCTTTTACATGGTTATTATTGTAGAGACTGGTTTGTAAGTAAGTGGGTTTTGTACAGCTCACACATTACTTCCAAACATTTTAAAGCTAATCCAAAAAGTCAAGCCAAACATTGTGCAGTGGTATAAAAAATCACAAGGGTTTTTTACTGAGTCTTTTATTATCAGTGTAATCAGGTCATTTGATTGAATAAATTATTTTTGGAGGACTGAAGAGAAGATTATTATTTTTTGGATTAGATGTGGAGAGTGAGCCCCTCTGGGATATTTCAGATGATTAAATGTCAATTAACTTATCAAAATCAATTGTGCTATTTTCTTAGTGTAATATGGGCCACAAGCTGATATTACTTGATGATGAGACAGTACATGTTTCATAGTTTTTACAGCGTTGATTATTTGTGGGTTTGAATTTGGTACTATTGTGACAGAATCCACACCATGCGTGCGGTCATGTGTTTGAACTTTTGGATTGCCTAGATTTAATCGTTACCTGTGTCTCCTCCTACTGTATATACTCGGATGTAAGGGCCAATTTGTGAAAATCACATTTCTATAAAGATCATAGGAACATTTTGAAAACAAATTGTAATCAGTGAAGAAATCTGTTTTTTTATTTATCTATTCAAAGTTTTAGTTGGAAAAGAGCATGTTATCATCTGTACAAGGAAAAAAAGAACGCAACTACTTAGATCGATTCAATTAAACATCTTTGTACCTGAAGGTAAATTTGTTCTCCAGGCAAAAACATACAACCTCATCAACAACAATCTTTCAAAGAAGAAAATAGGGTCAGTAGAGTACTCATATGGTGCAATTTATCAGATGGACAGTAGTGACAATGAAGAAGTTGGTCGGCTTATGGGAGTGTCATTCTGTATCACCTGATTGAAAGTATTAAACTCAGCCTGTCACATTAATGCACTGGTATTAAGGATCATCACTGAACTAATTAATGTAGGATTGTAATCCTGTTATTAAAAAAATCACTTAACTAGGAACTAGTTCAGTTAAATAACTTACTGGAAAAGGTCAGATACCATATGCCTTACAATTATAGGTGTCAGGTGTGAATATTTTCAACCTAAAAAGAAAACATTTTTATTGAAAGTAACTCAAGGCAGTTTACAAAATCCAACTTTATATTTCTGCCACTGAGGAAAGTTTTCATATGAAGAGATACCAGGTTTCCCAACATTCATAATACCACAGTAATTGATTAATTAAGAGTTTAAAAATAATTAAAAATAAGAAGGTTTCGAATGGTTGTTTGTAACTTTCCGATTCCCTGTTTTATAAATCCGATGTGAAGAAAAAGGTTCCCTTTATTAGCAAAGTAGGAAAAACAAGAGAACAGTTGAGTTAATAACAAAAGGTTTACTGTTACAACACCTCAGAAACAAGTGGCATCAGGGGTCTTCAGGTCTCAATACAAACAAACTATTCGTTTAGCAATTCTTTACCAGGGGTGCCAATAACTGTGTATGAAACTGTGTTTATTAGTTTTTCATTTATTAATGTATTTATTTTCAGTCTGCTCTTACTGCCTACAAATGTAGGATCTGCATGAACATAAGTAACATAATCTTCCTCTGAGTAATGGAGTGAAAAGTGACTCAATTAGGCTTGATAATAAGCCATTAAAGTCATTGTAATTCAGGATAATTCCCATTCTGGTGTGCCATATGTCACATTTGTATCTTGTGCCAAATAACATTAGACTCATTTAAATTTAGATTACTTTAAGCAACTTTTATATTTATAAAATGTTTAAATCTGTCGAAATGTGCAGATGTGGTTTAACTGTATTAAAGCAGCATTAATTGCATGTAAGTGATGTAATACATCGGTGTGACTTCCTGGTAAGCAAAAAGTACAACTATAGTCTTAAGGAAACCAATGGGTGCACTGCTGGATGAGCAGTGTGGCATGTCATAAATTTGTGTTCTGTGTTTAGACTAATGAATATATCTCTGATGTGTTTTTCTCTTTTTAAACTAACTAAGAATTTCATTTTTAATATGGATTTTAATTAGTATTCTCAATCATTATTTGCTTGGTCAAGTAGTTAAAGCTTAAAAAAACCTCATGGTTAAATGTCTATAAATAACCAAATTATTGAAAAGGAGTCTTTTTTCAAAACAACCCAATTAGTTTGAACTTATTTTAGAAAATCCACAGAAAGTCAGAGATCCTCAGTGTGATCTTTGTAAAATAACTTTTCTGCAGTCAAACATTTACTAATTAATTTAGTAAAACATGTACCATATTGCAATACATAGTGTTTTTACATATCCCTAAGTAGACCTTTCCTTTTGATGTTTTCCTCTTGTTTAATAAGGAGTCGTAATGGCTGCTCTAAAATATATTACAGTAGGTAGACAAAATATTGAGAAGCCTAAAGCCTGACCTTTTCTGTAAGCTCTTTGAAGTTGGAGCCTTGGTTTGGTCGATGGTTTCTGCTCATCCAATGCATGTTAAGTGCATGATTGTTTAACCCCCACCATGAAGCACAAAAGAGGATTAGTGATGTTTTGGGAATCTACAGGCAAATATGGTGATATTGGTCCAACATGGAAATTACTGTCTAGCAGGGTTGGGCAACATCTTCTGTAAATTCCTTGTAAGTAACTACTTAGTCATGCAAAAAGACACACCACCTAAATCAAACCTCGGGGCAATAGAAAAGTACTCGGGGAAAGTAAAAATATTAGTATTTCATGGTATGACTGCTTCATTCTACCTCGGAACACCCACAAATCTTTTTTGGTAGTCTATGAAGCTAGACAGGGACACAGCAGAGATATAAGCAAAACCTATTCTGGTTATCTGGGACATCTGATGTCAACAACATTGTTGCAGAAAAGTTTGTGCTGTGCTGAAACAGAACAGCTTTACATAAGTAAACTAAGTCTGCTAGCATGCATTTCTAATGTTATGACGTTTTGCATACAGAGAACCTGGTTAATCATAATATAGTTTTAGCTGAAACAATACACCCTTAGCCATATGTTAGCAATATTCAGTATATCATTGTTACATATTTAAATTCTGGTTATTATTGATGTTTTCGCTAAATTAGCCTCCATTTGTCCTCCTTTAGCATAACTCTTAGGTTGAAAAATATGTATGTAACATGGCAAGATTTTCTACCCTCCTGGAAATCCATGAGTTATTTCTAAGTTCCCTAAGTTAGGATGCTCTGGCTACATCCACGCCTTATAGATAAACTATGGTAAATGTTTGAAGGTTTAGAGTAATTCAACTGGTTAAACCTACTAATACAAAATTTTAAGCAAGATATTTTAAAATTATTTTTATCTAAATAATTTAAAGCAAAGCCTACTACAATGAACTCATTGTCCAAATTATAAGCCCCTAAATGTAGTGATGTCTGCTAGTAGCTTCTTGCACATACTGCTCATATAGTTTTGATTATTTCAAACTATGTAGGATTCCCCAAATTGTTTTTGTCTGAGAACAATTTAACCGTCTGCTTCACAACAGCTGAAACTGACTTCCATTCAGCACCAGAAAGTATAAAGTCATATATAACGCCTCAGGCAAGCCACAGGTTTCTTGACAGTTATGAGGCACTAATAGCCTGCATAGAGTAAAGGAGGGTGTCAACAAGCATGGAGAAAGCGACCTTGAGAAGAAGCGTCGGTAGAGGTCTGAAACATAGGAATTTAGCATAATGAGAGGTAAGACAGCAGGTGGCTGGTAGAAGACACCTTATGACAGCCAAGGTAGCACTACGCTACTGACCTACACTCCCAGGATTTTATTACCAATTTTTGCATCTGTCCTTACCAAGTTATTGACATCTGAAGCAAATTCAGCTCATAACGGAATTTAGAAATGTGTAGGCATGTTTACACGATCGCTAGAAACCGTTTTGATTCAAACAATCTTTTTTCAATGCTTTATAGTATTGTGCTGTATTGTGCCAGTATTGTGCTAAAAAAAGATTAGAAGCAAAATGTAAATAATGAGGTAGACAGGGGCTGCTTTGCACCACAATCCTTGAGTGACACCCAAAAAAAAAAGAGAGAGAGGAGAAAGAGTTTATTTTGCCGGTCCAAGTCTGCGTATTGCTGTCCAATCAGCAGCCCGAATGTCACTTTCATAAGCCCCACCCCCTAGGGGCAATCTCAGTCAGAATCAAAATCGCCCTCATAGACTTACATTGTGAGATTCATTTTTTTTTTCTTCACTTTTCACCCTACAATGCATTTCCATGGGCTCAGAGAGGGCTCGCCCCAACGTGATTACATAATGCGCACTGAAGCTCGCTCGGAGACGCACACTTGTCACGGACCGCCAGACGGACATCGACAACATGGCTAGAAATTTAAACTCCATCCAGTCATTGAGTGACTTCTCGTTTAGTCGTCGAAACAATGTGGATGAACTGGATTTAAAAGAATCTGGACCCCCCCAGAGCAAATTTAATCATCACACAAGGATAAAAAAAAATGTTTAAGGTGAATTTGTTGTGTTATGTTGTATTCTCCAAATGTTGGATTGTAAATAGTTGTATGGATTCCATATTGGCAGCCAATTTTATCCTGTTTATGTCCTGGAAAGATTTGCTTACTTACAGTTTCTTTTTTTAATTTCCTATTTTTTACTCTTAGGCCAAACTAGTTTATGATATGATGGCCTGGTGGACGTGTTTCAGTGTATTTGAGAATATCACTAAAAGCTTGGGAAAATTATTCAAAATACTGTACAGTTTATACAGTTCATGTCTGATTTTGCCATCTAGGAACAGGGAATCTAACCCATTATCAGAACAGTTGCCCACCCACAAAGATTTTGTCAAGACCTTCTAAAATATCCAGTTAATTTTTGAAAATATGCAGCTGTCGCCAATTATTTTGGCAGTAAAGCATTGATACATAAGAAACTTTTGTTTTGTCTACAGGCCCCGTAACCAAAGGCTAATTTCCAAATGCCGTCTATAGATTTACTTCGTCCTGTCCAGATTAAAAAAATATTGATGCTGTACCTTTTGGACTGGATTCACATCTGACATATAGTTTTTTTGCGTTTGGTCTTATTTAATTCTTATTGAGGGAACGTTCGGATGTGCTGCACAACACAGTAAAAAAACTTTGGAATAAATGTAAACCATTATTTGATGCGCAAATTAATTTCTTATTGCACTCTGTACACCCGTCACCTAAACTCTGTGTCAGCAAGTTGTGTAAGTACTTAACAGGCAATTACTCCTGTTTTTATTTTGGCTGGAACTAAAATGTTCTGGCTTCACGTCGAATTTATTATTTTTTTTAGATATCCTGAAAAAAAACAAAAAATAAAAAAACATCCAGCTCAGCCTAATTAAAATAATCCTAAAGCAAATTAAAAATCTGGGAAACAGGCTAACAACAGCTTGGCTGAACACCACTGCTTCAAAGACATTTATCGGACTGAATTATTTTCTTTTTACATAAAGAAACTGTGGTTTCTACCCAGCTGTGGACATACACTTATATCCTCTCAGTGTGGTCATTAAAGTTGATCCAATGTGTTTTTGGCTTGTAATAAGCCTAGGCAACGGAGAGTGCCAATTTTAATACACCAAAATGTTAATTTCAACACCAATATGGCTGATTAATTGATCATCTACATATATATATATATATATATATATATATATATATATATATATATATATATATATATATATATATATATTGTTTGCTCTGTCTAATCACTTGGATTGCTCACTCCTTATTGGGGAGCAGGTTAACTCTAATATAAAAGAAAAACAACCCCCACCCACACATACATACTCACACACAAGAGAGAAGCAACATGCTGTCCATGGATCTGATCCTTGGATCACACTTTGGGGAAATGATGTGAAATAGATGAATCAGAATTTTCAGGGTGTGACTACTGAGAAATGTGTCTGAAATTCTTTAACTAGTATATTATAATTAGTAATTATACATTTTAGTGTAAATGTATACACTCTAAAAACTCCTTACTAACGTGATCATTATGGAGAATCTTAATAAAACTAATGAAGCACTAAAATGAGCATTGATGATGCTGCTATACTGTATGTAGCCTTGGAGGAGGCACAAAGGGAGCACGTATTGTGAAGTGAACACCAACGATAGAAGTCTCACAGTCCATTTTATATCCATTAACAGAGTCCCTCCTTCACCCCAGACTCTATATCAATTTATTGGATTGTTTAATGCAATCATGCATAATGCAGGTGGATTATTGAAAATGGCTGCACCAAGAAGGAACATTAAGGGCTACTTAGAATCAAAAGAGGATTTTTTAAATGGTCCTTCAGTGTGGAGGTACCATTGAATTAATTCAATGAGAGAGCCCTTTTTATTTGCATGTTCCAATAGCTACTGGAGGATTAATTTCTCACATGTTTTGTTGTTTGAAGATGACTGGATTTCAACTTTTTGTGTTGTTCTTAAAACAGAGAGTTTTTTCAAGAAACTTTTGCTTAACAACCTGTCCAGCTCTAGTGTGTTTTACGTGTGTTTCTATCTTTTCTAACTTTCTGTGCTTTCTACAGCTCCAAACCCTCATTAACATTATTATGAGAGAAGTTTGGTTTGCATGACCTTGGCTCTCATTAGTTTAAATCCACTTGTCAAGAAAAGAATCAACTTAAGCCTGAAACAGATGGAGCCAATACTATAGCTCAAACTGAAAGCCGGAGCTTGGTGATTGGAATTAATATGAGCCTCAAAGCAGGTTTACAGCAACAGCTCTCAGCTTAAATATTATTTAAATCAAACTCCTATGCATACAAAGAGAAAATCAAAACGATGGATTACTTTCCACTGGCCCTGTCACACAATGAGACAATTATTACTAGGGCATGCTGGTGGGGATTTCTTCTCAACAGAAAAAAACAAGCAAAATTAATTAGTGGGTTTAAGGTCAAAGAGAGATAAAACAAAAAGCTAAATAACAGCAAGGGAATCTGACTACAATGATTAATGTGCAAAATTGGGTAATGCTTATGCATGAGAAAGTGTGTAGAATTACTTCTTCAAAATACACACAGCTACAAAGAAGGAGGTACCTCAGCTCCCCCGCTGGTTACTCATTTATCCAACCTGTGCCGGACTTTAATCAGTCTCACTTCATTCACATTGTCACCTGGCTTTATAAGCAGTTATTTGGCAAACAGACAGCGCCAGATTTTTTAAAGCACCTTTGTTAAGAGTTCTGCAGTGAAATGTACCATAAAATGTTATTATGTGTGAAAGCCAACTTAGCAAAGCTGCAGAGCATTCACCATGTTCCTTTTGTGGCGACAGTCAAGAGCTTCCCACTCTGTTTTTCATTCAATTATTGTAGTTTCCTTCATTTAATAAATCTACAAATGGGCGGCTTTTCCATTAATAATTTGTCTACAAAGGTTTATGCTGTCATCTATGTATCTTAATAAAGTCATCATATTCATTTAACTAAATCATTTTTAATTTATTTGTAATAATTTCTCCAATTATTTCCAGTGAAAGGCCTATTTTGTTTTGTCAGTAAAACTGTTTCGTTATCTACAAGAAACAGTAAACAGTTAAACAGTATAGCTTGTGATTAAATAAACCATAAAAAATGTTATGGACTGTTACTGAGGATATCCCCATATTTTATGCATACATGAGCCATTGGATTTCAATATTAAGATTGGATATTGACACAGGGTTAGAGCCTCCACACACTTGAACTGTGTTGCATTTGCAAACAGTAAAGACTGTGGGAATTGACCAAGGAGATGATTGTGGACTTCAGAAGGGGCAAGCATGCCCACCTCCCCGTCCACATGGGAGGAACTGCGGCGGAAGTGGTCAACAGCTACAGGTACTTTGGTGTACACCTGAGTAACAACCTTACCTGGAGCAACAACACTTCCATTCTGATCAGGAAGGCGCACCAGCGGCTCTACTTCCTAAGGAGGTTGAGAAGAGCTGGACTCGGGAGCTCAGTCCTCATCTCCTTCTACAGATGTGTGGTGGAGAGCGTCTTGTGCTCCAACATCAACGTGTGGCATGGAAGCTGATCTGCTACAGACAGGAAAGCTCTGCAGAGAGTGGTGAAGGCTGCACAGAGGATTGTTAGAGTCAGCCTCCCCAGCACCACAGACATTTACACCTCCAGATGCAGGAAGAGGGCCTCCGGCATCATGAAGGACCCCACACACCCAGCACACTCACTTTTTGTCCCGCTCCCCTCAGGCAGGAGGCTGCGGAGCATAAAGTGTAAAAAAACCAGACTGAGAAACAGCTTCATTCCTGAAGCTGTGAGACTCTCAAACACACTCAATTACAAATGAAAAACACTTTCTCATTTAACCGGCACTGTTCACTTTAATATCACACTTTAAAATGTCACTTTAATATGTCACTTTATTAACCATCCATGCTGCTACAGCAAATTTTGCACTCCAAATTGCTGCTATGTCCAAAGTCCCATATTGTAGATTCTGTGCAGTCAAAATCCTATTCTCTTATATTTCTTTATATTTTATTATACACTATTCTTATTTTGCAGCTATTTAAAATTGCTATCAGGGTGTAAACTGGACCGTGGGATTAGAATTTCGTCCCACCTCATGTACCACATGTGATGTGATGACAAATAAAATTCCTTGATTCCTTGAATTACCGTTTCTTGTAAGCACTGACATAAAAGAAAGATGATAACTTTCCATTTCTCTGTATTTTATATATTTAAAGTCTAAATGGACCTTTTTTACAATACCATGATTTTCACAGATGTATTGAAATACCAACAATAGGTTATAAAAATGGGTCTGGTACTAAAACTACTCAATATGTTTTGTGCGTTTTTTTATGGATTTATGTTTTGTAAATGTAAATGTGAAAATGCTGATGTGTGAGTGAAAAGAATAGGTGGCAGCAAACTTTTAAAATGCACATATTCTGGTTTCATTACCTGTATGACAGATGCATTAAAGGTATGCAGAGCAATCTCTCTGTACAAACCATCCCCTAGACCAAAATTGGGTTGCAGTGAATCTGGAAGCATCTGAGCAGACTCCTTCAGTATGACAACAACTTTATATACATGGCTATTTATTTGTAGAATTTCTGGGTTTTTTATTATGTAAAAGCACAAAAAAATGAGCATTGCCAGAGCCCTTTATTACTTTATCGTTAACCATATACTTATTCGGTGGGGAATGTTGAAATTGATGTAAAAAGTAATTTAAAGAAATTTTATCAAAATAATTTGTATTTTTGCTTTCATGTTTTGAATTTAGCAGGTAGCATAAAAAGCTGCCCATAAAATAAGAAGCAAGTAAGTGTGAGATCTAAGAATAACACAAACAAATCTGAAAATGTGCGAGCAGATGAGGAAACATTTGGTAAAAACATATAAACCTTATTGTTAGCAGAATGGTTGTCAGGTGCTATTTCTCTGTCCTACAAATTATATGCTTTCTTTTTAACGATGGACAGGACTCTATAAGGTGTCCCATCTTACTTTTTTATTTTAAAATATAATAAAATTAAAATAAAATAAATATACTTAATATAGCCAGTTTTGTATGTCTGAAGTTTAAACAAACGAGCTGCACCTGCTGAAATAAATGCAAAATATAGCACTATTGAATGATGAATAAAGGTGTTTAACATATTCAGTTGTGATCCAAGTCCATGTGTCATTTATTTTTGAGTTTTGACACAAATTGATGAATCTTTCAATCACGTGAGATATAATGAGTAATCAGTGATGAAAACAACATGAAATGTACAAGGCTGTAACACACTCTGATAATAAAAACACAGGGCATGGGATAGAGCTTCTTATACCTTCAAGTTGTTACAATATTATCAACCTTGTGCTTCTGATCTTTGTAGTGAGGGATTTAGATATTTAAGCAATAGAGTTTGAAGATATTTTAGCATTGCAGTGGAAAAACAACAGTTAGCAATTGTGAGTCATTTTATATGATAAAACAGATCAGAGCAGAGGCTCAGTGAACCGTTGTATCTAGAAGAGACACAGGTTTACACACATATAGGCAGGGCTAAGTATATCATAAACAAGATTTTCATCAGACGTGACTGTTTTGACTGGATGTAAAAACAGCATAAAGTTAAAGCATCTGAAGAACCTTAATTTGTTTTAACTTAAAATGAATATAAAATAAAACAGCTTTTGCTTAACCAAGTTTCCACTGCCTAAGCAGGTTGATAAAACTGACTTTCTCGTAGAAATTCTGACTCTCTAGGTTGGGCTACTAAAAGCAGCATCCCAGAATCTGTTGCTAACTGATAGTGAATAGTGAGTGACTCCACCTCTAAAGGCATTTATATCAAGTATCAAGTGTGTACTTATTGCAGATAAAACAAAAAATGTGTAATTTAAAAATAAATGGTTCCATTGTTTCTGGATTATTATACAGTCCCTGGTATGAGTTATATTGCAACCAAAAACCTTGGTTCCTTGGCTTTTATTAAATACATCTACAGAAAGTAGTTCCTATTTATGAAGTGTGGAAAAATAATGCTGTAGATCTGGAAAAGTGTTCCATGTCCAGTACAAAACCACAATGCTCGTCCTTAATCTGAGGTTCAACTGTCAGACCACGCTCTACGGTCCCCCTTTTTAAATATGGGCCCACCACCCCAATCTGCCAATCAGGCAGAGCTGCCCCCAATGTCCATGTGATGTTGCAGAGTTGCAGCGCTTGGCGAATCCCATCCACCCATTTGGCCTTACAGCTGAGGAGCTTTTAACCTCCTCAAAGACCTTCATCAGACATTAGAAAGCCTGCCCCAAGGTCCCCAGACTCCGATTCCTCAATGGAAGATGTGCCAGTGAAATTGTGGAGGTCTTCAAAGTTCCCTCCACCAAACACAGAGTTGAAGTCAAAAGCACTTCCTTTTCACTATAAACACTGTTGGTTATGTACCTTCAGCGGGTTTGAAGATTCCTGCCGCAACAGCCTTCGGGCGCCACCCATGCCACATTGCACCCAGCCTCTTTAGCCCCTCCCACAGGTGGTAATCCTATCAGAATGGGGGCCCATGTCTTCTCTTCCGGTTTCAGCTCGGCTTGTGCCCGGCTGGGCTCCGTAGCATAGGTGAAAGCCTGCCAACCAGGTGCATGCCAACATGCCCCACTTCCAACCCTAATCAAGACTGGGGCCCCGGGTGACCTGTGTATGACCAAGGGAACACTGTGTCCATCTGTTTGAATCATCATACGGGTTTTTTTTCGGCTGCAGTTTCTCTGAATTATCATCTAAGTGTGCGTAGAGCAGACGGTTGTAAATAGGAACCATAAGCCATTAAATTCAAAGATCTGTGCGTCTGAAGTCCATGAAGATGAAGGCAGGGATCTGGGAGTGGGTCAGAGTTGATGGGTGGACAGATGGAGCTATATACAAGACAATCACGGATGAAAGCCTGTGAGTTAAGACTGAAGGGAGGTTCATCCACCAACAGGATAATAACCCTAAACAAACATATTAAACTGCTATTGAATGATTTACATCTCGGATGGCCAACTTCAGTCTTCAGTTTCCTGTATTTTTTTTAGATATATCCCTACTTAATACATTTCTGAACAACTCCTTCAGTATGTTGCTACCCCTGGTGTGGATCAAAATGCATTCATATGATCCAAATGTCCAACCAAACCCTACATTTTTTCAACTGAAAATCTTTGTATCGAATATGCTCACAGCTGTTTCCATTAAATTCTCCAAAAAAGGATAGTAAGAAAATTAGCTTATAGATTTAGATTTGGACAAAAAGATTTGTAGATAAAAAGTAATGACTTTAAAAATCTGTCTAAAAATGCTTTCTGATCATTTTCCTCTCTGTTTTATTCACCATAATGTGTTTGTCACAACAAAATTCTGTAAATATTATTAGGTGTCGTTGGAATTTGAATTTTTTTTTGAAGAAAGGTTACTCCTCTTTCTATTTGATGCAAACCTATTTATGGTTTTCCACCTTTGGTAAGGCAGCAAAGTGTTTGTTAGTGGCTTGTACTGAAAAGTTGTGACGTTTCTACTGAGCTTGTTGGGGAACATTAACTCTGCATGTGATTTAGCTGCTATTTGAAGCTCCACACCAGCAGGTCAAACACGCAGCTGGGGACTCAGTGTGTGCCTGAGCAAGTTGGGGGTGGTTTAAACTCACAGTGGGGTATGATGGCAATTAACGCAAATAATTCAGGCAGTAGTTGTTGCAAGACATATTTCTTTCATTCTTAGTCCATCAATAATTTTTGATGAGAAACAGATTTCATAACCTTTTTATCAATAACATGAGATCTTAATCTCATTTCAAGTGATCTGTTGTGCCCCCTTTTTTTAGCTTCTATCTGCAGTTTTAAGCTCAGAGCCATTGGCCAGAGTTACCATGTAATAATCAACACATGGTCACCTAGGAGGCGGAGCCTGGAACTCTTTGGTCATAACTGATACTGAATGGCATTTACCCCCCAGACAGAGTTAAGCCTCTTTCTCTGCCACTGTAAACTGATGGCCACAGGATGGTGCTGGGTGTAGTTATTATTCGAAATATATCACAGAGACTGCAGAGAGCCAGAGGCTTTTTACTCCTTTATTTTCTTGGATGGGAGATCAAAAATATTTCACAAAGGATTTTGAGGCATTTGTGCTTCATATAACAGTAACCTGTCGTCAAACACAGAAAATGATGCTTTCAACCGCTGACATTTACAGCATGAAAGTTATATTTCAGCTCAAGGGGGTTCTCATTCAAAGAGGTAAACACTGACTTCGTAACTTAATATTCAGTTTTCGATATTCTTCAGACGTCAGCATAATTTAAATTTATGTGAATTCATTATTTGCACATCTATTGGGCATCTTAGTCTTTTTATCAGTTAGACAAAATATTATCCAAGTACTTTAGACAAGTATGGCTGGTCTGAAGCAGAAAAGAGCACAATGGGAAGATCAGCGTTTTCCAAACAACGTTTAACAATGGTACTACCAGATTTCCAAATCTGAAAAGTTTAAGTTTCCAGAATCAGAACCTGCAGTCACCAGATCCCCTCAGCATTTTAGTCTTAAGTAGTCTGCTTGGGCTTGTACTTTTATTTAACTGAAATGTATGCCCATTCCTCTTTGTAAAACAGCTTAAGTATAATCAGATTGAATAATAGGTGTCATACTCCAATCCTTAAGGGCCAGTGTCCTGCAAGTTTTAGATCTATCTCTGCTTCAAAACACCTGAGTCAAATTATCAGGTCACTAGCAGTACTCTGAAGAACTCGACTGCTACTGAGAAGGTGATTCAACCATTTGATTCAGGTGTGTTGGACCTGGGAGCAATTAAAAATTGTAGGACACACCCCCTCGAGGACTGGAGTTTGACACCTGTGGTTTAGATGGATAGGGTTGTGAACAGCAGTTTTCACAGATTCCTGGTATGGTTTAGGTCTGGACTTTAATTGGGCCATTCAGACATTTGGATATGGTGTTAAAAAAAAATTACGTTCTTTTACATGTATGGTGTCTCCCCAACATGGCTGATGGCAAAACACAAAAAAAGACTTCCTTTTTTCTTTTTAACACTGGGTCTCTCTTAAAGACAACAATTTTGTAGTGGATGACTAACAGTTATCCACAGGTCAGTCGGTAAAATCTGTCCACAGGAGGCACATGGTCTCCAACTAACTTCTTGTGACTTTTTTTCTCATTGAAAATGAATGGCCAATTTTTAAAATCATTTAAAAACTTTAACTTCTTCCAGCTCTTACCACTTCAGCATAATTTCAGCTAGAAACACAGTTTACCTCTCAGTTTGTAGGTGTGTCCGTATTCTGTCAAGAAGTGAAGACGACATGTCGATATCTATCACGGTTTTATTGCAACGTGCCTCTAAACGACACAAAGTTTCGCGAAAACTGCTTTGTTAAATAGGCAAGTAGTACCAGCCAGAAGAGAGGTGTTTACACTATATATAAGCTATATTGCGTGTTCCTGTGTGTGTGTGTGTGTGTGTGTGTGCATGTGTGTGTGCGTGCGTGATGACAACTTACATGCTAATGTTAGCTTCATAGCTAACATTAGCATTTTAGTTGAATTTTAATGTACACCACCATGTGCATACTACATGAAGCACGTTAGTGTATGCGGTCATGCTAACGACAACCTACATGTTACTATTAGCATTATAGCTAACATTAGCATTGAAGCTAATTTTGAGCAATGTTCTGAAGCAATGTTTAAAAATTTAGCATTGAAGCTGATTTTAATGTATAACCTAAAGTTTACATACTGAGTGCTGACATTTGGTGTCAGTCAACATGTAATTAGGACCTCACATAGAAATTTTAGCATTTAAGCTAACACTAGCATTTTAGCTAATATTTGATTATATACTACCCTGTGCGTAATACATCTTACTAGTTCAGCATACTTTCAGCTAGAGAAACCATTCAACTTTTACAATGGTCTCAAGACATTGAGCTATATTCAAATGTCTCGGCTTTTGAAAATGTATTTCTATTTTTAAGATATGACAGCTTAAAAATTATTAAGAATTTTTCTAATTTCTGACTTTTAGAATGGATTCAAAATTAGTTCATATATATATTGAGTTATTTTGCAGCTTATTTTTCTCCTTGTCCGATTGACTGAAATCGTTTAGTAGCTTCATGAAAATTTCAAGGCCTTTTATAATAATTAATCTGCTACTTTTCCATTTGCTATTTTTCTTCTTCTGCATATCTTTAAAGGATCATTTGGCTGACTTCTTTCCACATTTCAGTGTTTTCTTTAGTGTGTTCTTCAGCTTAATGATACTACGTCTTCATGTTTTTTTAGCTTTCTTGAGCATCTTCTGCCAAATCCTTTAAGCATTTGGCATTCCCAACAGCTGTTTCACAGGAACAGCTCTTTCTAGGTTTTAAATGATTCCAGACAACATCCAGGCATCTAAGGGCTGGACTGCACATTTTCACCTGAAACTCACAGTATCTAAGAGCTAGAGACATTTAAACATAACATATCAGCACAAATTCCCTAAAGACAGCCAGCATGGTGTTGCACGGTTAATGGTTTGGGCTTGTTTTGCAGCCACACGACAAAGGCAGTTTTCAGCCAATGGATTGGCAATAAATTATTCTATACCCTGGTGGCTTTAGAGACCATAATTGGACATCAGTACTTCAGACTACTTTATAACCTTCATCAACTAAGTTTTTTAATAGTTCAAACATGAAACATAACTTACTCTGCAAATACTGCTCACTGAATAGGTATATACCAAAGTACTTTGGTATACACCTATTCACCTATTGGATTTAAGTGTGGGGCCAATGAATGAATGGTGGGTGCATTAAACTAACTGGGCCAATACTGATCTGAATCACAACAGTAACTCTATAATTACTGTGGGAGAGCAGAAAAAAAAGAAAAAAAGAAGAACAAACATACTACAATGTTCTAGTGTAATCCTCACACTGATTGAAAAGTTGCTGGTGGAACTATAAAGAGCTCCCGCTGCTAATGATGGTTCTACAGAATGATTTACAAATTTTAATTTAATTTGTCCCCTGTGTTGATTAAAGCATAAATCAAGTTTACAGTTCATGAAAATAACACATTAAGTTTTGAGGTGTAGCTTGATGTTATATAATACATATTACCCAGACACAGATCAACCTACTGTTGAACAATTGCTAAAAAAAGACGTAATATATTAATTTAGGTAAAAAATCAAATTCATACAGTATTTGAAAGAACATTTTTGGAGTTTCTTTCTTGAAAACAATCAAAAAACATAGTACTTTTCCCTCAGTAATAATTTTATCATTCCTTGTACGTTGCCTTTAAGCATTCCTGTCAAACACAATAACATATCAATTTAAATGAAAGCTGACATCAACATACTAAAAGTCTTTTTGATTTATTGATGTAAGGGAAACTCAAGACCTGCATTTCATTTTAAATTTACAGTTAGGGCTGACATGAAAGTCCAGCTACAGAATGAAACTGTGCCGTCAGGACTTCAGAGACAACTTTCTCCATAATCGGTTTGCTTCTTAAACAAACAGGGTGACCTTCCATAAAATTTGGACCTGAATATCTGCATTCTGTTCAGGTTAAATCTAACTTGTACTGGTTATAGGTTTGTATGTTAAACAATATTGGATTTCTATGATGTTAAATATTATGGTTAAAAAAAATCAACACATATGTTCAACTGTGAGGTCAAGTGAGTCATATCACAGCACTTTATTTTTACGACTGTTTTGATGGACTAAAGGCTCTGGCCAGTAAATTACAGCTCATCCATTTAAAACAGATGAGGTGAAGCTGAGTAAGAAAAGAGAAAAAAAACAGCACACATGGACTCCGTATCTGTGCTGTATGTACTGGGCTGCAGATTTATGGGGTGCATGGAAAACCTTGGTGACTGGTTTACAAACTGCTGTGCCAACTTTAAAGTAAAATCATATGACGGTGAGAGTTTCAGCGGTGTGAAAAAATTGTGTTCCTTGTTTCTTAAAGACATTTTCTTTCCACAATGCTACCCAAAGTTTGCTTTCAAAATACTTGATGCGATGAGGAGGCACTTGCTGTTAAAGAAAGTATAGGTAATAAAGTTTACATTTAAGCTGTGCTCTGTATGAACTGTAAACTGACATCAGATCAAACATCTTACCCTGCGTCTTTTCTAATACATACTTCCTTTGGTTATGGTTGTTTCTGTTCATTTGTCAACTTTTACTGCTGTTTGTCGCATTTTCTCTCCAGTCATTGCCCCTGACCATGGCAGTTTATTGTTATGTGCATGCTTCAAAAGACTGGGAGAAGTTAATAGGTGGGGGACCATGTCAGGTCTAAGTCAGGAAATATCAAATACTTAACACCAAACCTCAGAGTTGTGTCATCCTTGGTTAAACATTTTTCTTCACACTTCAGGTGTTTAGTTCATTTAAAACAAGCTATAATTCGTTTTGTTTCTTGGTGAGGTGTGTTTGTGTTGGCGTGAATAGAGCAAATATTTGAGGGTTTGAGACAGTTTGGAGGACAAGGATTCGATATGGTTGCAAAGAATCTCCAGAGTTGTGTGTTCTGCATAGGGAGTAGTGTAACCTAACTAATAAAGAAGAGCCATGTGTTTTTTATTTTATTTCTAAAGTATAAACACCCATGAGACTTCTCAAAATCATTCAGTATGCTTTTAAGATAAACAGAAACAAACTGATGCTGATTCAATTCTATGTGATTTTTACTAAATTTATACAGAGCATCTGTTGCCAGTATTTACATTTGGCTCCCTAAAATCAACCAAAGGTAAAATAAATATCATTTTGTTCTGGTTCACTTGGCTTGCCCCTGGCTGATACCTTTGTACAATAAGATCCATTTGATTCTTCATAACCACTCTGCAAAGCATCCTTTTATTAGACCTAATATTTCTATGTTTACAATGACTAAACATTAAAACACATGGTGCATTAGAAAGTAAAGGTGTGGACTTATTCAGAAGCATCGACAGAATAGGCACAATAATGTGCACTTTTTTTTGGTAGTTTACTGTATTTTATTGTTACAAATACCTAAACATATAGCAAATGGGAGTACACTACCTTGCGTGTACTAATCCCATTTTAATTATTTATTTTTCAACACCAAACAGAGAGGGCAACAAGATGATCTGAAATGTTGTTAGTTGATGTTTATAGTTTAGGGAGAAAGTTTATGGAGTTCAGATAGTATTGTCCCACTAAGTCTAAAAATTGTGAAAAATCTTTAGTTTACTAAATGTTTCTATTTAGAAATTAAAAATTCGTTTGTAAAATGATTCACATCAGTTTGTGTTGTGTATTTTGTTTTTTTCCATACAATGTTTTTTTTAGCATGAAACTTCAACATTCACAGAGCAATGCGTGGGTCTCAAACTGCTGAACATGTTTTAAAACCAGCACACCCTCCTGTATTTTCCTATCAGCATGTCTTCTTGTATCCCATCTGACACTCCTCGTTTTGTGAGGCACTATATACTACATACCACTTAATTTCTGTTCCAGACAGTTGAGCATATTTCTTCACCTTGCTTCATCAGCTAATTCTAACTAACCTTTTCCCCTCACGTTAGTTGCCCATTTTCTGATGCTGGTGATTGTCCACACCTGTCTTAGGGGTTTAAGTGTTATTATGCGGGCAGTCAGGATCTTAGCGTAGGAGAAGAAACAGACCTTTCCAGCGGTTTGTATTTTTTCTTCCCAAAGGCTCAACTAAGAGGGTCACGGCACAGCGTTATGGCCTTTTACCAGTCCCTTTGGGGACTGGGTATGTGTAGAATGACAGCGTTTGTTTTGGGAGTCTGTTTGTGTGTGTGCATTTCAGGACATGTCAGTACATATGTTTATCCAAATGTTCCATGTGTTCGTGCTTAACTTTCTCCACATCTGTGCTGGCAGGGGCTGCCATAGTGTGTCAAGGCCAATCAGGGCCCATGAGGCGGATCCTAAATTCAAATGATTTAAGAACTTGAGATTCAAGATCTGTAACGTTGCTTTATGATAGAAGCAGTTCACCGCTGCCCTTTGCAATCAGCTCTATTTTCTGTTTCTGAGAACAACAGAAAGGATCCAATTGGCAAGTCTTTGTTGTTTAAATATTATTATCATAGCATTGTTGTTTGAACATTTTAGCCTAATTAAATACCAAAAACTAGTAGTAATTATAGCCTAAATATTCATTATCTGGGTTACTTAAACAAATAGTATTTAAAATTGTTTCAATATATTCAACCAACGAAATGCTTTAAGATAGGGAGTTGCAGACAAAGACAAAAACAATGTGTGATTGTATGAAGGTATTAGTACTGATTTCATAAATTAGTTTTGTTTGCTTCAAGTTTCATGTATTGTTTAAAGTTAACACTGACACTGACACCAGAGAACATCCAAGACCTGAGATTGAGATACTGCTCCCCTATATATTCTGGGAGTAATGAAACTCAACTGGATTCACATAAACTGATGCTCTGTCCAGGGGTGGGTCAGAGCAGACTGTCTCTGCTAAGGAGAATGGATTACAGGAGATGGTACTGAAGACATCTTTTGAATTTATGGTGGCATCTTCCATCTTCTATGGCAGGTCTGCAACTCACTTTTTTGAGTGCCACAGTCCAGCAACTTTTGGAAGGATACCTGCTGAAATAGCATTTTGTTTAAAGTTAGATTGATTGAGCAGGAATGCATCCAGAACATGCTGTATATTAAAGGAGTGGAATCGCTGCCCATTTTCTGTAGTTTTGCCAGTTGGAAAAGAAGTATAACTGTAGCACTGGGTCTAGGATACTACCTTGACCCAGTGCAGAAGAACTCTGACTAACCATCACTGTTGGAAATTGTCTGAACCTACATGCATGAAGCTGATGCTGATCTGTAGAGTTCCTTCCGGGACAGACTTTTGCATGAAAGGATCTTTTTTCAAAGGTCTTTCCCCCAATCAGCTGTTACCCTTTATAATCAACACAACTGGCAACAAACTCTAGAATTGGACACAAGCCTGCTTGATTTTTGTTTTTTTATTCATTGTCTCTTCTGAATTGTTTGTTGTTGATGTTTCCATTGCATTTAACATAATTCAGCCTGATCAGCTCTGTCGGAATATCCAGAAAACTCAGGTGGTGGCCTCAGCAATCGCCTTGATCAATTACTACATGACCAACAGACCAACGTTTGTCAGACTGAAGGACTGTGTGTCTAACCAGGTGATAAGCAGCACAGGAGCACCACAGGGGACTGTACTCTCCCCATTCATTTTAACTTTGTACACTTCAGACTTCCAGTACAAGTCAGACTCCTGTCATCTACAGAAATACTCAGATGACTCTACAGTTGTCATGTGTATCAGAGATGGAGAAAATGCTGAGTACAGAGAGCTTGTGGAACACTTTTTTGGCATGGTGTGGGAACAATCATCTGATCTTGAACGTTAACAAAACAAAAGAGATGATTGTAGACTTCAGGAGAAACAGGGTGAGCTCAACCAGTATTTCCATCATGGGAGAAGAAGTAGACATGGTTGAGGAATATAAATACCTGTGTTTATCTGGACAACAGACTGGACTGGAGACGCAACACTGAGGCGTCTACAAGAAGGGACAGAGCAGACTGTACACCTGGTGGAAACTAAATTCCTTCATGGTTTGCTGCAAGATGTTGCAGATATTCTATAAGTCCGTTCTTGAGAGTGTCATCTCCTCTGCCATCATCTGTTGGGGGAGCAGCGTCAGAGCAAAAGGCTCAACAACCTAATAAAAAAGGCTGGGTCTATTCTGGGGACAAATGTGGAATCTCTGGATGCTGCGTACAGCGTGAATAATGTTGGGGAGTCCACTGATCACTGATTTCACGTAAACAAAGAACAGTTGTGGACGTAGGCGGAGCACTTACCTGGGTGAAGCGCCGCAAATGTTTAGATAACCGGGGACGAGTACGGTGTCACAAACACAGACTCAGAAAAATACCTCCCCTTGAAGAGCAACGCGCTACCCGTAAGATGCTGGGTTTAAGGTTCCCTTTTTGCTGGTTGTTTAGACCGCTTGGTCGGCCGTTGCTCACTTGTGGTCTGGTTGGATGTTTTTTCTCACTGCGGTCGCTTGGTGGGTGCACTGTTTGATTGGATGTTTAAGTTTAATGGTTTGCTTGCACACATTTCAAACTAAGCGCATTCACTATTTTGAGCTTACTTCTTTGTTTGTGGTGAATTCTGGGTAGTGTAATCAGGATGCGGTTTCACAGGTCTCCGAAATGCTAATGGGTGATGTAGTTTATTGGGTTGCCCTTTTTGCTGTTATTTGTTGTGATCGCTCTGAAATGGTGATATTGTGTGTAATGAAATGGCTAATGTGCAGTGTTGGCTGTGTTGAGTTGTTGTTACATGTTTAAACTAATTACATGCATTTTTTCATTGCTTATATTTATGGTGGAATGGCTGGGTGTGATTTAAAGGTTCACTTATATTTATTAATTATTTATATTAAGTAAAATATTACTGCCTAATGAATGGTCTTTAAATGAATATAACTTCTAAATATTTTGTGTATTTATGGATGTATTGATTAATTAGGACATGTTTATTTAACTTTGAATCTCATATTGCAATTTGGGTTTGGTTTGTTCACAGGTTTATAACCTGCTCCTGAAATATGAAATAAACCAACTTTGAGGTGAGCTGTAACAATGTTTGTTGCTCTCTTGGTCCCTGTTCGGCGGGGAAAGCAAAATAGCCAAACACTGGAGTTGATGATGGATGAGACTGTTGCTGGAAAGCAGTCTCTTCAGTTAGAGGCTTCTTCAGGTTAGTTGCAAAACAGAACTGTACAGAAGATCTTTCCTTCCCACAGGCATCACCATCTACAACAACTCTTTAGTTAAATGAGATACTTCAACAACATTTAATTACCTCAGATTACTAGAAGTCCACAGATGATGCTTCAAGTGACTGGACACTTCTGGTGATGTACTACAGGAATAGGTGTTGTAAATGGTACAGAAACTATGAGCTCAATGCACCGCTGTGGTTTGATTGCTGTTTGCAGTGATGTAAAATTTTACCTTTTTTCTGTTGTGAGTGACTTTAACAGTCTAAGTAAACAAAGTCTTTTACTCTCAGTTCCTCTGAGATAAATTAAAATATAATGAGTCATTAAGTGGAATGATTTTATGGCTGGGTTGTTACAGATGAGCCAGAGCGTTGCAAGGTTATCTAGGATGGTTTCACCATGAATTTTAAATATTCCATTAGGGACTTTGTTCCACTACTACTTCAGCAGGAAATCTTTGATTAAGGGTACAAATGGGTATGTGACATGAGAATGTGCTTGGTTATGATTTGTTCATCATGTTTTAAATCTCTTCAAATCACTTTGAACAGTAGTAACATGTCACCTCCAAGCAGTCATGGCTTCCCTGTCCAGTATAAAACTATACATTATTTTTTATTAGATTTAAGAAAAATAAAACATTAGCTGGAATAGACATATAAATATTTGCAAAAAAAAGGAAATTGTGTAGGAATACTTTGTGATAGGTGCTGAAGTGCCAAATTCCAGTCTACCAATATCCAGAATCTTTAAAGACAATATAGACAATGGGGAGCATCAATACTCCCCATTTTTACTGCGAGCAAATTCATTTCCTCTCTGCCTTTAAAAATTCCGATTTACATTGTGTAATTTTTTAAGCTGGTAAAAACTCACTGAACGTGTCTAATGTAAGTTTGACATCGTGTACAGCTCATTTCAAGATTGCCAGAGGCAACGTTCATATTTGATTCTCTTATCTTAAATGATAGAACCTAGAATACAGATAAAACATATGTAACTTGAAATGACAATATAACAAAGAATACAAACTGAACAACGCATTTTCTTATAATACAGTAGAATCAAAAACCTAGACAATGTAAAAACTGAGCAAACCAAAATAACTGGTTTTGGCAAATAGTGCACTCTAGCTGCAATCTGAAGTTTGTCTTCAAAAAATTCTGTCAAGGGTGTGTCAGAAAAAGACTATATTGATCATTTGTTTGGTTGTGTTTACACACAACACTCTGCATTGTATTGTCTTTACTGCAAAAATGTTTAAAAGGTGATTGGCTATGTTTATCTCCAATAGAGTTCAACGCGTTATTCAAACTCCTCAAAAAAACTAGACATACCGAGTGAATAAGCAAGAGTTTGATTTAATAGGGCTGGTCTGAAAGCACCCAGGTATACTTATAAAAAATATTTTTTATGAAGTATAACTGCATGAGATTAAAATATTGCTTTTTTATCAGACTTGAAATTAAAGTTAGGAAAATCATTGTAATCATGTTATTGTTATTTTGATTGTAAACTTATTTTTTAAATAAAATAACACAAAGTAACTTTTCAACCTTCATAAAATATTTTCATTACTTTTGTGATTATACATCAACATACAGTTCGTTGAATGACAACTATGTCATGGCCTGAGAGGGTCCCTGTCGCTTTTACCTGGCTGTAAGAACTCTGAGGAGGGTGGCAGGCCACACAAAACAACTACAAATGTGCTGACTGCTTTACGGCATACAACACTTTCTCCGTTTCTTATTTTCAACATCATTATATGAAATAGTTTCGCCACAATTAGATTTATTACTTCATCGCTATTCATCCTCAGCACAATCCTACTGCAGGCAACCGGGAGATCAGGATTTTACGACTATGCGCTGGTCCTCATAGGAAATGCAGTCTTTCTTCTGGTAAAACAATACCGCTTTGATCCACTCCAAAATTGTCCAAAACTGAAACTCCTTTAGTGTTACTTTAATTTTAGAAGCAATGCAGGACTGAGTCATTATAAAAGCCTGCAAAATAGACTTCAACAGTTCTCAGATGCTGAAACAGATCTCAATAATAAGACATTGAAAGTCAGGACAGATCTCCTGCCTGACAGGAAGAGAGTAATACTTTTTCTATAAGCTATTCTTTTCTTTAGGGGTTACTTTGCTGCAATAAAGCAATTAAATTGTTATAAGGAGTTAAAGATAGGGTCGGTAAACATAGGTTGATGTAAAGAACTACTTTTTTCAAAAAGCCTTTGGTAGGCTTTTCCGACTGAAGAAAGTCTGCACTTGGCAAGAAGTCTGTCCAGCTGTGGGTTTGCTTGTGCAGCAGAGAAAAGCAGAGGTAAAGAAGAATTACAATATAGTCTGATACAGCCAAAATACCAGCACAGATGTTTTCTTTTATTAAAGGGAGTAGGAGCTGCAACATACATTTTTTTTCCTATAGCAATTTTTGTGCATTACTTCATCTCTTTTTACCCTGTTGCATCCATCAGGGTGTAAAAACAGTTGACCTAGTGACCTTCCTCCATTGCTCAAGAGTTTAATCTTTATTCTCCCATGCAAATAAAAGCCCTTTCTCTTGTTAGCCTTACAGGTTCGTGGTTTTCTTAAGGTTACACAGCTGTTAAGGTCCAGTTCACTGAGATCTCTTAACATCAGCAGTGTTTCCATCGCTTAAAAAAGGCTGATGAAAACAGCAACAGTCGTTTTTTGGCCTTTTTGAAAAATAGTTAATGAGTTAATGGGGAGATGCAAACACTTTAGCCTAATTCAGTCTGATGTAGTGAATGTATTCTTCTTGTTCCTTTTTACAGTCATGCTTGACATTAACATCTGATGAAATTACACTTAGCTTAGTCTGGTTGATGTGCTAGAAACTGGTAGATAGAAGTACAGCTAATTTGAAAATGAGTTTTTTCTTATTTTTTCTTTTGAGGACATTTTGAAAGATTTCTCAAAATGCAAGAACATTGTTTTGTTCTACAGTTTTTTGCCATGTTTTGCTTGTGACCGAATATCTGAGGGATCTGTCCATTTCAACATAGATGTTATCAAGAGAGGCTCCTCATCACATCAGTTGGGATTGCATAACCTCTTGGCAACTGAAAGATACTTGCAAGTGCATTAAGTATACAACTGGAGGCTTCTACCTATTTGCCTTGTTAAATCAAACTGTCAACTTTTGTTTGTCCAGGCAGTATATCATAATATTATGCCAGTACAAGCGAAATATGTCACCAGCATGATTGGAAAACAAACTCTTGAGTGGTGAGTCAATGGCAATAATGTAAACAAAATTAAATGCCTTTAAATGCTTCCTGGTGGCTGGACATCCATAAATGTAGCATTACTTTACCTGTCACAGAAGGGTGTGTAGATGGGGTGGGAATGGACTGGGGCAGACTCTGGCTGTCTGTGCAGAATTAAAATGTCAGACTGAGCCTCGGAGTCTGTGACCTCTTGACCACATATGCAAATCCTTTGAGGGTTGACAGTGAAGAAGGAGTCAGGCTCCCAAGAGGAAATAAAGCTGTTTTACCCTTCAGGTGGGAGAAATGCAGGATGAACTTCCAAGTGGGCCTTTTTTTTTTAACAATAAGCAATTTAGACTCTGGAGCAATAAAGCTTTAGGCCTAACTTGCATTTTATTTTCTCCCTGTCTTGTTTAAATGTTTAATGTTAAACTTGAAGTGGTTTTTAATGAGTCAGTGACAGAGCTTTTTTTTTTTCTCACGCCCCTTCTGATTGATTGCATAGACGTTTGTAACAAGACCTTTAAATATCATCAACAGCTTTATGGTGATGTGTTGCCTTGTACTTGTATTTGTAACCCCTAAAACACATCTTATTTCTTCTATGAGGGGAAAGACTGCTAGAGATGAAATCTTTTTTTGGAATATTTTCTGCTGCGATCATCATTTTGTATGCTGTCTGAACAGTCATTTTATAAATGACTTAATGTTTGATCTGACATTAAAGTTGTCATCTAAAGAAAGGCAACAGAACAAAATCGATAAGCCGGACCAAGCCATTGATCCAAGGATGAAGATCATCGATAGTTCTTCTGGTTGACAGCTCAGCTCTGTTTGAGGGTTTTAATAGATTTTCCTTCCTTTTTCTTTGAGGCAGTTAGCTGCAGCCATTGATTCATTGGGTAAGAAATCTGCCTCATGTCACTTTGCAGGACAGCTGTCACTCTTCCTCTTGGCGCATCAGCGGACAGGAAAACGGCATTCGGATCGATTGATGTTAATTATGCGGATGTAACAAGGGTTGGTGCACATTGCTGTGTTCCTCCTCTATAGGAGTCGATGAAGGTCAGGCAATTAGTTTCCCCTCGTCTTTTTTCTTCCTTCTGGGAGATTCACTAATGTCACTCTGGAGAGAAAAACTGCATGTGCATCACCAGACAAATCATAGAAATAACTTTATACAAATCAGAAAAGAGACTGAACAAGAGCACTGATTGGGACTAAAACTCTTATTTAATAAAACTTTTGTATGTTTTTGAAAAACAAAAAATTATTAGGTAACAATCATGGTATTTTTCTGCAATGCTGCTGTTCATTGATCTTGCAATGGAACTCCAGACCCCCATAGTTTAGTCATCATACTAATCTGTCTCCTTTCAGTGTCATTGTAAGACATGAAATGACGATGTGATACTCCAACCTAAGATTCCAAAACATTTAACAGATGCAGTACTCAGGAAAGATTGTTTTGGGAAATTTCTACCTCATAAGGTTTGAATCTTTATATGTTATTAATGCAACATGTATTAACTTATGTATGATGGGTGAAGTTGCAGTGACCACAAAAGCAGAAAATGTGGCATTTTTCTATTTTTAACACGCTATTTAATTACATCACTCACCTAATGATGCTTGATGCCTGAAAAATAGTCAGAAAAAGAGTGGGTCTTGACTGGGTTCTGTGTTTTCCATCTACTGCAGGATTCACCAAGAGGGCGCTTCAGTGAACTACAGCTGTGTTGGAGTTCATTTTTAAACACAACATAAACAGCAGCTTGTTTCCTTATGCATACCAGTCACTCTGTGCCTGAGTGTCCACTTAAGTGTGGCTTTCACCTCCAACAGCCATCGTTTCGTTCCAGCCAACCCTGAGTGTTTCTGTTATCCCCTGGTTCCCCAGTTTACGACTGATAAGGCTTCTCGTACCACCTGCCACCCAGAATAACCAGACTCCATGTGACCTGTCTGCCCCAGCCTCACTGCTCCAGACCTCAGTGGTTACCTGCCTCCAGCCTAAAGCCTCTGCCAGCCGCCTCACCTGATCCCTGCCTGGCAACACACTGTTTCTACTGACCGCTACTGTTTCCTCAAACACACACCCTAGTATGGCTTCAGGTCAACTTTGCACACTTAAATATTTCTGTGCAAATTAATGTCAGTAGATATATTTTATCTCATTACGGTCTCCCTAAGAGTCCTTCTGTATGTTGGTCAAGATTATAACCAAATTCATGAAACTATATATATACAATATACTATTCAGATTAAGAGCACCTTAATACATAAAATAAATAAAAATAAGAGGGCTTGATGTTTCACAAAAACCTCTTTTTTATTTACATATAGACCTACTTAGTGTGAAGGCAGCTTTAGAATTAAGATGAACTAGAACACTATATATCTATACATTCATTGCCGCTTTTATATAAAGATGGGACATTTGCATGTGTTCAGAAATTAAAATTAATCCTCAAAACGGTTAAAGATAGCGCTCAGCTAATCTTAATTTGCTGAACTGACACGCTTCCAATTTCTCTCCGAGATAATGTTATTTTTCAGCTCTTTTAAGATTAAAGCCACAGAGCGTTTCTCTGACCAGTTTCTGCAGAGGGCATATCAAATGCATTTCAACACTTCATAGATATTGTGTTTGCAAGAGAGATTCTAATTTTCCTGTCTATGGAAAACATAATTTCAACCAGAGATGTGGTTACGGGCATATGATGAGGATTCTGGGCTCAGTTACACTCTTGGAGAAGACGTTGTGAAGACTAAGGGACAGAGAAAACAGCATAATTATCTTAAAGTTGAATGAAAACATAAATATGTGAAAATATTTCAGACAATATCAGTAGTTTAACATCAGTTCTGAGACTGTGCTGACCACTTATGTGAATTTTTAATATTGCTATAACGATCTCCCATATATCTCTTTAAAAAAAGGATAAAATATCATTCCTAAATTATGCTTCACAGCTCCTATATGCCTGCAGATTTTGGTTTAGGCAGACAAAGACATCAGTAGACCGTATGAACTCATTTTCATTCTTTGTGAATTGCCTCTGTTGCAGGAAAAACCTTTACATGAGTTTGTTAAACAAACACTTTCAGGTTTGAATGAGTAAATAAAACTGTCATTCGATAGTATGAGTGGAGAATGTGCTGTGACTGAACAAGGCAAATTAAAGTCAGACACTGAGCAAGAACAAAAACATTTATTGATATTAACACCAAACTGCATTAACAACTTTTTGCAACAGAACGTACACAATACAAATTTACAGCCTTATTGAGATGCAGGCATTTTTTTAACCTATTTTACTGTCTAAACAGTTTAATCTTATGATGGCTTGATAACTTTCTTAATCTAACTGAGAATATAAAATATTGTAACGTTTCAGTCTCCGTAAAGAAAAGTAATGATGAAAACTTAAGCAGCCCCATTGGTTATCAAACCTTGTTATAGCATTAATAAGCTATTTTCATCTTTATACAAGTTTACAACCTTTGTATAGAGTTTAAACAACATTTTCTTAAAAAATGAAAGGTTTACTGAATATTTTATGTACAAATATGTTAAAATGAATGTTTTCCTAATAATTATAGATTAAAGAAAAATTAAAGCCTGAGCTAATTTGACCAATTTGATCAAACACCCTACCTGTTACAGAACAAGCCCATTTATATAATTAGCAAAGGCATATTATGTAAATGAAAACAAATACATGCAGACTGAAGTTAGTTTTAGCTGCATAGATCAAACGAAAATGAAGTATTTTTTTCTGTAAGAACTGAACTGAAGGAGATTGTAGAAGTTATCAAATAGTTGCAGATGTTTTTTAAAAGATTTTGTTTGAATGTTTAGTAGTTTTTTTGTGACCCAATGATACATTTGAACTCAGTTATCTTTAATCAAGTATTTAATTGAAGAGGGAGCCAAAAACCAATACTGTCAAACAAAATGCTACTAAAAAAGAAAAAAGTATACACCTTGAAAAATAAGTTAGTTTATTACAATAACAGCTCAATGCCAGGTCCTTTACTTGGTTGTATCAATTTTTTATCCGCATGCAAAGCTTGGTTCTTCCTTTCTGAGGTTTATGCCCTAAACATGCCCTTGTCATAATTGATGCTGCTTTATTAAGGAGTAATATTTCTGGGAAATAAGGTTATGTTAAAAATAATCTTAT
>JAVLVB010000846.1:1464466-1486281 GCA_032876305.1 Orestias chungarensis | reverse complement strand
TATGTACTGTAAATATATAATCTCTAAAATTTACAGGTTCAATATATTCCTGCAGGTGAATCACTTACAGCTGCAAAGTATAAAGAAAATACACACATCAAGTTTGGTACTTGGGAATATTCTATCTCTGTTTCTGTCACATTGTCGTGTGGACAAAGGGAGAAAGTTATAGGAAAATTATTTTTCTGTTCAGTCAATAACTGTGTGAATTTTTATTTTATTCATCAGGCCTATATCATGTAAAACCTATTCTTGTGCGGTGAAGTTACTAAATTGTTACTGAATTACCACACACTCCAACTAATACCCTCAAGTTATTTAACCAAAATCTAGCTGTAGCCACAAGAACTAGATAACAGAATGAATGAATCGCTTATAAAAATGCATATCTTTGTCAACATTTTCAGATACTCCTTGAAAAATGCAATTCAGGCATGGAAAAAAAACTGTATTCAGTGCATGAAAACCAGCTCTAAGAACTTTTAAAAAGAGCAATACTTTCCGGGTGACCTGATTTGTGAGGTTTGTTCTCTTCCATCAGTTCTCCTAATATCTTTTTACAACCAATACCAACAGAAGAATACTGTTACCCCTTGAGGCTAAATAAAGATTTAATAGTGTCAATTTAATCAAAGTTTTCAAAGAAGTTTGAAGGCAGCGAGGCTATAAAATCGGATGTTTACTTTTTTGAAGTAATTTTTCATAAAGGTACTTTTTCAGCACACCCTGACAGCTCCCTCAGTCACTGAGGAATAACGTACAAGACGGTAACAGTAATTTGAGCTTGTAAGTTTACAATGTTTCTAAGGGCACTGATATGCAGAACACTCACAGTGAAGATTAAGTTGCTTTATTGTGTTTTGTTCTGTTAAAGATATTGTTCAGTTCATCTAGAAAACCACAAGCTGGACAGATAAGAACAAAGAAGTCTCACATTTTAAGTATTTGTTTTGGTAAATCACCTTGTCACATACAGCATTCTTGACCCATATTTCCTGGCTTCTTTACTCCTTATCTACCAGGAGCTCCTTATCAGTCATTGAAACTATTAAAATGTGGACGCATAATGTATCTTTAAAGACACATTGTGTCTTGTACATGCCAAAGTAAACTTATCTTGAAATCATATATAAAGCTACATCATCTAACTCCGAGGTCTCCAACCCTGGTCCTCGAATGCCACTCTCCTGCAGGTTTTAGATGAAACCCTGAGACCTGCAGGACAGTGGCTCTCGAGGACCAGGGTTGGAGACCCCTGATAAATGATAACCATAAAGTGTTTAGGTATAATAGCATTTCACATTTGCCTGGGAGTGAGCAATTTTTAACTACAGCTTACACCATAAGAGCTGAAACACTTTTAAAACTACTGCCACATGTAGTTTTTACATAATAATAACATAGCAAAGCAAAAACAAAAAAAGACAATGAATGAATCAGACTATCCCACTATGGTAATAATAGCTCATGGTCATTTTAAACAGTTCCTTGTTTAACTTGTAGCCGTGCTGCAATGCTAACCCAAGGTTGTAGTAAACCATTATTTTTAAGGAAAAAATAAATATCACAGCAGTATTAGTGTCACAGTTGTGTGAGAAATCAAAATGCTCAACCAAGTAGGAAAAACTACAAAGCAAAACAGAACGACTTATGAAAAACACGAGGATCAAATAAAAACAATGGAATGAATTTTTGTAGAACCCATGAATTTATGGCCTATTTGTGTTTTATTTGCAAGAAAGAGAATAACACTAGGCTAACTAGCAGTTCAAATCAATTAATTTTTAACTGGCAGATGGCTGGAGTCTGAAGCACCAGATTAGCTTCAGAATATTATGTTGATGATAGTTGAAGTAACTTCATATATTTGGTTCTTGGTGCAGTCTTCCTGCTGTTCAAGAGCTGAAAGTAACTTGGATTGTGCAGCCTTGTTTTCTTTAGATGCTCCAGCGCTCTTCAGGTTTATGTAAACCACTGACCTTGAGGCTGGATGTGGTGAAGTTCTGCTGGGAAAGTGTGAAGCAGTTAGAGACCACAGGGGTTCTGTAAAGACCAAGAACCGTGAACAGAAAAAAAAGAGCTGGTTGTTAACAGCGAGCCATTCCACACAATTTAACAACTGCATTGGGAAGTGCAGCTCTTGTTTTTTTCCCTGTTTCTTTTCTCTCTCTGAGCTGCGTCATTCACTCCCACAACCAAAATGTCAGAGGACATGCTCGGGTTACCGTAGGGAAAACATATGTTCAGGTTTGCTTCAAACTTTTTTATTTTTATAACGACAGAAAGCATCCTTGCAAACCCTCTAATTATGTCTACTATACGAGTGAAAGGACACACACAGAGCAGCACTCATAACTACACACTGTCCCAACACCTTGCCATACATCTGTGAGCTGGTAAACATGTGCTCTTGAGTGACTCTCAGATAATTGCCACATTGCGACCGACTTGATTTGCACAACTTGATTTAATAAATCAGGCACCAAATTGGAAAAAGCTTTGTGACAGTTATTGTACTGTGAACTCCGGGCTGCATCTGTCCTCCTACCCCTGAGAAAAAAAAGATTGCTGTTGATATGCATGACTCATCTAGAGGCAGAAGAAATGTAGCTACATTAGTGGAGAAGGAGCGATCAGGATTTCATACTTCATTTCTTCAGACTTTCCTGCACCTGTGACAGAAATAATATTCCACCCATTTAATGGTTCACTCAGAATGCGCTGTAGCTCCCGCTGAGCAAAATGCTGTCTTTTTATTAGATACACAATATGCAACATATGCACTCAAACATCAAAAAGGTAGAATTATGTTTGACAGTACAGCTGTGTCTGGCAGTTTTTATGGCTTCTCTGCTGATTTTATCATCAGTGTTTTCGTCTACTGCGTATCAGACCCTGTGGCTTTCCCTCATATGCAGCTCAACAGATTTCAGTGAATGTGCTGATATAAGATAAGATGTGGTGTTAGAATTATGGTTATATCAGGAAATTATATATGCATGGAGAAAAAAATCAATAGTTCTCAACTGATTTGTTAGAAGAGGATCAGAGGAAACTCTTCTGTAACTTCATCTATTAAGTTCAAAGCAGTATATATTTAGAGAATTTGGCAGGTAAAGGGTCCCTTAGGTGCATAAGCATAATCAAATGCATTCTGCATTCAAAAGTATTTTTAAGGGAATCTGCATGCTTTATCTTTGAACTTTTTTTTTCTTTTTTTGTATTGCATGGGAGCCACATTTTCTTTTTGGGCTGTGCCCAGCCTGGCCTTAGTTAGAGCATAGGCAGGCATGGCTCCGGAGGGATGGCTTGCTTCCCGTTCATGAAAAGAAGTCTCACTTATCTTTTAGTTATTGATTCCATTATTTAAATTGATGATTGCTGTATTATGGTAAAAAATGTATAAAGAGATAAATGGTCTTTGTCTAGTAAAACATCAGTGTGTGAGGCATTTTGTTTTTTTTAAATTCTGGTTTAATTTAAAACAAATAGTCGCAAGTACATATAATACAATTTCTGAGAATATTTTGATTTGGTTTTGCAAATTGGTTACTATTTCCAGACAATCAGATAATGCGTGTCATTGTTGATCTAGATGACAACTTTTGTTAACCTCTTCATCTGGTAAAACAGTTTTCTGTAGTTTTTGCTTGCCTCTTGCTAATACTCCACATTACATTTACCTCTCCCCAGATCTCTATAGCATTGTAGCTCTGAATTATGTATGTATATTTGAAAAAAAAAGTCATTAGGAGTGAAGAAAAGAAGCAGTGATTACAAAGGTAATTGCTATTCTAACAGTCTTTACCAGAGCAATACTTATTTACACCCAAAGAATGCTGAGTGAATTTGCATTAAAAGGAATAATGAGCAAACACTTTCCTTAAAAACTCATCGCAAAGGTTCTCTGTGAAAGGCATAAACAACTAAATCTCCTAGGGAACAAAAGTCCAGCATGTTTCAAAAGGGGGTTGTGAAACCTTACTGAAACCGGCAACTCTGCAAACCTTGGTTTAAGCAAATATGCATGAGGCACATTTTCCGCATTATAAGTGTTACTCCCTTTTTCATGTTCAAGAAATGTCAGTAAACCATTTCTGCACAGATGTTAGCAGCGGTACAAGCTTCCAGCTGGGTGTAGTTCTAAATCCAAAAGTCAGCTTTTTCAGGACCATGGATAGCATCACAGACAGAACTTCAGACAGTGGCAACGTTTCCAGAGTTTACCATAATTATTAATTTATTAACAAAATAGATCAAATTAACATCATGGAAATTGTGATATAAATTTATAAATTTCAGGTTTTAGCCATTTATTGCAATGTTTTTTTGTTTAATGCTTTTATTTTATAAAATTTGATGGGATTCCTCTAATTATGGTTACAATCAGCTCCATGACAAACATTACTTAAACTAACTGCTTTTAAAGCATTAGTAGCAACAATTCCCAGCAGTGATATGTTCTTGGGAAGAATAACTTTTGACCAAGGCTAAGTAGTGGACAGATTGCATTACATATGACCGCACACCACATAGTTTGGTTTACATGGATGCTTGCGATTAACTAAATGAATACAACTTTTCAACGTACACTAACTTCAAAACAAACCAATAAAATGGTGAAGGAGGTTGTCTGGGTTTTTTCAGTGCTCCTACACAGTCTCAGGTATCATCAGCTTGAGAATGAACACAAAGTCAGCACTCCTGATGGCCATTGGCATTGTGTTAGCAGAGAGCTGTTCATCACACCGGTGATGATCAGGTTTTTGATGTATTTTATCAGCAGCAGCCAGTTGTTTGTATGTGTTTTTAGATCAGGTGAACGACCATGGTTTGAACTGAGTTAGGGTTAGATTTAGGGTTTGGCATGAACTGGTAATGGTTAGGTTTAGGTATAGTTGTTGTGATCTGGGTTAAGCTATACAAATGAATGGACATCGATGGAGTGCAAACAAGGATGGCGAAAAGAGTGTGTGTGTTTTCATATGAAAATAGAATTAAATAATTTGATGAGCAAAGACCAAATCATTTTATTAAGTCCTACATGACAGTAGGGGTTGCCACCATGCTTTAATCCAGAATGTGTTGTTGGTTTGTTTTTCATCTTTATTTAATGCAGCAGAAAGAAATGTTCTTTTATTTTTTTGTCTGTTGCTGAATTAAAGCGTTCTTTTTAGAATGAACCTATTACACTGGTGTCTGATTGTGGTGCATCACTCATACCTCACGGCTGCATCAACCCCCTTCTGTCAAACCCTGCCACATGCTGAGGCTTGGGTTCCTCCAGACTTCCTCAGAATATGGCTGCCTGGTGTGCTCCACACAAACACACATCAATTAGAGAAAAGGTTACCTTGCTCTGCTGCTGGCTGGTTCCTTCTTGCTGGCTCCAAAAGAGGGAAAACCTTAGGGGCTGCAGTGATCTACGGTCCAACACCTCTGGGTTTTTGTTTCTTCCACACGACCATAACAACTCTCCAGTCTCTACATGTAACCGTATGATTTCCGACAAGTCACCTTGCAATTTTTTGGGTTGCTCCTTTGAAGCATCAAAACTTTAATTACCTAACTCTGTTTATTTGCAGTGTAAATCAGAAGTATTCTGTGTAAAGAACCGCCTCTGGTCTTGCTGTTTTCTACCCATAATTAGAGTTACTGGAATCAGATTTAATATTTCTTTGGCAGAATGTTAGTGTTTATGCCAGTGGATATTTACTGGAGTAGTGGAGGTTAAAATCTCGAGACCGTCTTCTTGTTGTTCATCAGATTACAATTCATGGCTCCACCTCAAGCAACTGGTAAACTGGAATCAAAGTGATAATTACAGAAAAGCTGCATTTGTAGCATGGTTGGAGGGAATTTGTATTCATGTGTTTGCCATTGTTCCTTCATGTTTGTGTTGATGTTGCTGTTATTTAAGGTATGTCTGCACACGAGTTTAGGCATAGTATTGGAAAGAATTGAGGATGGAAACTAACATTGTACACATATGCAGTTGTATGATAAAAAAAAAAACTGCTATAAGTGCTAAATGATGTTTACTTCTTCAACTTTGTGGTATCTGCTTTCAGGAGTAAGATAATGATGTGATAATTAGGAAGTTTACTATATAAAGACATGTTTCTTAGCTTTTTTTCAGGTACTTTAGTCATATAACTTCAAGCCGCCAATTTGTTAACTAGTGTTTTATAGTGTGTCTTTTTCAGAAAAGGCACAATTTACCACATTTTGTGCTTCTGAATTTAACAACCAAACAATTTGCTTGCCAATATTTAATCAATCTGTTTCTTTCAAATTACTAGTTTACAGGTTATGGCCTGATGCTAATGTCTTCACTTAAATAAAGCTAAAATAAGTGCTTTGACACTTTTACTTTGTCTCTACAAAAACCCTAAGTAAAAAACCTTATTGTTTTTAAATAGACATAAAAAATGTTCTAAACTTCTTCTTTCTTTCTTCTTTTGCCTTTATGTTTATAATTTTCCACAAAAAATCAGTTCCAAAATTTTTTTTTACTCTTTTTTTTTTCTCCCACTAAAAGTTGAAAACTAGAAACTGAAAACCCAATGTAGGATGTCAGTTCTTGATACATAACACCTAAATTTCAAAAACTATTCAAAGCTTTGTCTGTAAATTAAGTTTTGTCAGGGTAAAAATAGTTGTTTTCCAAACCCCTGATCCAACTGGAAATTGTCATATATATATATATATATATATATATATATTAAATACTGCTAAAATTTAGATATATATACTTTTGAATATAGATGTAGATCTGAAGATCTTTATAAAAACATGTGAGCAGAAAAAAAATAAATAAATAAAAAAAACAGAATCCAATAAAAACTTTTTATTAGATGTAATGCCATAAATCCTAATAATATCTAAATAATTTTTTTCAGTTTGTTTTTAGCTATTGTGCAAATGCGTTTTTCATTTGCATTGACATGGTTGCATCATGGTTTTCGTTCACATGCGGCTTCCAGTTTTTGCTAACAATGATCTAACGTCAGTAGGAAAATCACAAAGGTGTGTTTCAGGAAAGATTTGCATCTATAATTTCAGTTTCATGTTTTGTTTTACTTTAAAAAATAGTTATAATGAACTAACTTCAGGACGAAGCTGGTCAGTAGGTAACATTACAGTGACAGTCTGAATGTGATGAATGGGGCATATTTTCAACATGGTGCCCCTAAAGCTCACAGTTAAAGTTAGATTTCTGTGTGAGATGGAGAAGATAAAAAGTTGCTGCAAAACAGGCCACAACAAAAGAACAAGAAAGTGGGAGAAAAGAAGCAGGTGACACTGATGACAGCAAAGGACTCAGGAGTGAAGAGACCTGCACCCGCAGGGCCAAATGGGGTCGGAGCATGAGGGCCGTCTCTTAGGAAGTGGGACAGGAAAGGACGGGTGCGGACACATCTGTGTGGGCGCAACCAGCCGTGTGAGACCGATACTGTGTGAAGGCACTTGTCAGAGCAGCGATTTTGTAGAAAGGGGCAAAGGTAGCACCACAGGTAGCAGGTACTAAGACAGCTGGAGAGGAAGAAAATGAGCAGTAGAACAAAGAGACGACTTCGGACCATGTGTTCTAAAAACAAAGGACTGGGGAGCAGCGAGAAAACTGCTGTTTAGCCTCCAGCAAATGCTGAAAGAAAACAAGCTTGCCCTCCTTAGTAATACAAGTGGTAAATTAGACAAAGTGGCTGCAGGAGATTTACTGGCAAACAAAAGTCAGAACAACAGCAGGAACCTTCGGGTAACACTGCTTTTTCTTCTATAGAGCTTAAAATACACCCACGTCGTACAAGATGAATTGAAATCGCTGAAGAATGGCAATGGATTCTGGTTTTACGATCCAATAGATTGAGACAGGCATTCTGAAGCAAAAAACCAACACACAGCAACTCAGTTTGACAATGAACTTAGAAACGTTTTTTTGGCTTAAAGTTAGCTGGATATTGTGAGCTATTGGTGGTTGTGATTTAAAATAAGATAAGCTGTTCCTTTATTAGTTCCACAGGGAAAACATCACATGCAGCGTCTGTGTTAGCAGAGGGTGGTGTACGCAGCTATCATGATAACATAAAGGAATTCCCTTGGGAGCTCGTAAGGTCTTATGTGGTTAAACGGTTAAAGTTCAATGTTCTTACAGCATATTTGTTCTTTAATAGTGATGTTTCCAGAGTTACATCATCAATCATTCACAAACACTGTTACTCCGCTATCCTGTCCGCATGAACAAGGTGAAATCCGTCCGCAGATACGAAGGAAATAAAATCAATAAAATATTCATTTTTAAGTCTTCTTGAAAATTACAATTGAATTAGAATGTTTTCAAATGCCATTTTTATTAAAAAGCAGGCAAAACAGATTTTTAAAAATTGATACTAATTTCAAATTGTTTTCGAACTATTTCGAAAAATTCACAGTATAAAAAGTTTAATACACAATACAACTTCACAAACTAATTGTAGACTCATGGCATGTATTGCTAAGATGGTTTCCATGGTTCTTATTAAAACATAGTCAGGTATATTTCGTGTGAACTATTAAAATAACAGTTATACATATTTTCAGATGGGTTTCAAGTACTTGGAGATTTGAACTACTGGCAAGAGGTTGTGGACCTTAACCGGAGATCAAGGGTCCACTGTACTCGCTTAATTATGCCTCTTTAAGCATGTTCTGTTTTTCTAAAAATATACACTTTGTCCTGTCTGCCCTGTCGTGTCTTGACATTAAGAATCGTTTTATTACTACTCCAGCTTTGTGATTTAACTTATATTAGAGTTACCAAACCTGAATATTAAAATGTTTTTTGGCTGAAACTTGATTACAGGCTGCCTGTGTCTGTGCTTAATAAACATTGCCCTATAATCAAACATAAAGGGATATGTTTAAATTAAGGAATTTTAAATAGCTGCCTTTCCTAATTTTGCATTGAGATGATTTTTCACTTTAACAAAATTTTGGCTTGGAAAGGCAGAGTGTGTGGGCTAAAAAGTAGTCATGCTGAGAGCTTGAATATCACCCAATGACTAACACATATGACAAATCCCTACACTGTTCGACAAGCATATTAATTCATTGCTGGTGTTGAATTGCATTTTAATCTCCAGAAAGTTTCATCAAATGAATATTGGCTTTTAAATAGAAAAAGATTTGCTGAGACACTGTAACTTGAACATTATAGAAAATGTGTAAAACATAAAGTTGCTGACGGTGACTTTTTCACTTCTTCTCTCTGGTCTTACCTGTTTATGTTGGTTTGTAATTTAAAAAAAAGAATCTTTGCCACGTATTATACATTCCATCATTTATCCCTAATGAGCTACGGGAACTGAAAGAATGAAATTGCAGGTATAAATAACCAAAATTACCATTATCTGCCTGGGTGATGGGGAAGCTTGTTCTACTGTTATGGGCATAAAGTACAGCTTCTTCTCCTCCACAGTAGCAGGAAACAGATGAGGTAGATCCTGCATATGGTCAGAATGCCTGCTGCACATTCTGAGCAAGTCCCACCAATAGGAGACACAGGATAAAACAGAAATACTTGAAGGGACTCTCCGGGGTCGCTGGCCCAAGTGGTTGGTAAGAGGGAAGACTCCTGCATCTGTGACACAATCCAGGAATCAGTAAAACATGATTGATGGATTCTCAGATTAGTTCCTTCAAACAAAAGCCACTCAGAGTATCAGGAACCAGTTCCACAAGGGGAGTGGATCCCTCGTTACAAGCTATTACAGAAACTAATGACAAAATGGCAAAATGTTGCAAACTCATGTAATAGTCCAAGCTGAAACTTGAAAGCATGACCTTCTGCATCTGTTATACCCTTAAATTAACTGAAGATGAATAATTCCTAACTAAGAGCTCAAGGTGACTTGTCGTTCTGAAGGTTCATGGGTTATTTTCCAAATTTAAATAAAGTAAAATGTCCAATATGGCATTTGGCTTTTATTTTTTTTTGCTGTAATAAAATATAAAATAAACAAATGTGAATAGGGTGCTGTTTTCATTTAATACCCCTAACAGCACACAATGATGGTCTTTACTCATTCCGTTTTTTATTTTGGTGGCATCCCATCACCGGAGGGCAGGAATGTTTTCTGTCTCTCGTTAATAAAATTTGAAGCACTAATTAGCAAGATCTTTACGACACAAGGACACAAACAGAGGAGAATAACAATGATGAAGAGAAAATTGACAAATTATCTGATTTTGGGCAACCTAACAATCACATAAATGTGTCAATATTCCTCCTCAGTGGGTAGGAGAGCCTCATTACAGACATGCATCCCCAGTGTACATTGATATATGTGCCGAATCTGCATAGCAATGGGTCCCTAGTGTGCAGTGTAGTGATCACATCAGTAAAATAAATGATTAAGCTGAAAACACTGTCACACACACAAAACTCAAACGTGTGAAGGTATTGTAGCTGGAGAGTGTAGAGGGGGAAATAAGATACAGTGTGCTGTCAGCGCTGCCTGTTAATACAAGGATATGGCTTTATGACTACAATAGAATTGTCTCTCTAACGTACATTACCATGCAGATTTTATTGACCCTGAAGTACAGCTGGGGGATTGCATTGTTATTGCAGAAATGTAATTTTAGGAAATATAAAAACTACATCTTCATTACATATCTTTTGTCCTCTCTTCCCTCCATTTTTCTAAAGGGCACAAATCTGTCTCTGAGTCATTCTTGTGTCTGTGTTTACATGTAAACATGGGGAAAAGGATTGGAGCTGATTTCACCAGAGCTACTGGTCCCAGCAGAAGCTTTTAAGTCTCATAGCTTCAGGTCAGCTGTTTCTCAGCAGTAAGAAATGCCAACTACAGCTTCTGAATCACAGTCCAAGTGAAACTGTGTGAAGCTGAAGTGATTTGTTTTGCTCCAGCAAACCAGCAGGTGTCAAGATAAACAGCAGCCACTACATTGGCTGTATCACAGAAAATTGGTTGGTTCTGAATGTTAAAAGGCTTCTGATTGATAATGAGAGATGGTGGTGGTGGTGGGTAGGGGATGGATGTTCATCAGAAGTTTCAGCGTGTCTACATGTGCATATTGCATTGGCCTCCAGCTGCCCCACAGCGTACAAACTGTCTGGAGACATCATGGAGGAAGGCCTATATTCTGTGAAGGACAAAAGCGGCGTGTGCCTCTGGTGGGAGATAGCAGTGATTTATGAGGGGCTGTCACTGCAGCGGCAGGTAAACACGCACTGTGGAGGTCTGTCTGCCATTTCAACGCCATACTGTGCCTATAGAAGTAGAGTGGCAGGAAGGAACGGCACATTCATGAATACACAATGCTGGCGAGCTAAAATTATTACATTGTCCCTGATTTGAATAAAAGTTGTTGATATGATTGAACCCACAACTTTCAGAATGTGATATGATTGCGCTTGCCAGTGAACCAAAATCACCCCCCAAAAATGGGATCTACTTTAATCCTGTTGAAGAGTTAATGGGGTTTTGGCACAAGGAAAGGAATCTGCTAAACTTGACAAGATGCCGAGAAGGTAATCCGTTTAATGAAGGTGTGCCTTAACAAGTATGCAATTAAAACATGCAGGATAGTGGCTCCAGGGTTGGAGACCATTTCTGTGCCCTTCTGTATTAAAAAATACAAAACAAAAACAGTTGGCTTGCAAATGCGAAGGGAACAAACATCACTGCAGTACCTATACTCAGCATTAAGGCAACGAGCAGCAGGATGCACCCTCGTTAAGTGTGCTGGTTTTAAATCAGGTTGTCAGAACTGCGAATGTGTTTCCCGCAGGGCCAAATCTAGCCTTATTATCTTAATCTTCTGTCTCTGAGATCTGAATCCGGGGAAGTCTGGGAGGACTTCAGCAATAATTACCATGTTTACATCCCGGTATCTCTGTACGTAAGGTTTCTACAGGGGTGATGAAGGTTTTAGTCATTTCGGGATTGCCTTGATTGCCACACCTCTTCCATGTCACAAAACCTTTTGCCATATTTACCGTTACAGTGAACCATCCATCCATTATCCAACCTGCTTATCCTTGTGCCCATCTCCTGTGCATACCTGGCGAGAGGCGGGGGTACATCCTGGACAGGTCGCCAGTCCATCGCATGGCAACACACAGACAAACAGGACAAACAAGTTAAGAATACCCAATGATACCCATGTTCAACCCAGAGCCTTCTTGCTGCACAGCAACAGTGCTACCAACTGTGCCACTGTGCAGCCCTTTGAACCACTTTTTTTTACCAATGAGAAAACATTATTAGATAAAAATTAAAGAAAAAGAAAATAGCATCAAGGTTATTATTGATTGAAACTAAACAGCCAGGCTAGCTTCTAAGAATATTTATTTTTTATATGATTGATATGGTTTCATTGAATATTTTCTTTTGAGGTCCTTTTATGAGCTTCTGAGAGCCAACCACTCCTTCACAGAGTTTTCTAGAATAGTCTGCATGTCTGTTTACTGGATTTACATGTGTGGGCATGGTAGTGATTGGGGACAACTGAATTCAATTATTTGTATGGGTGTGCGAATACTTTTGGCAGCATGGTGTATTTTGAGAAAATATTTCTTGCCTATAGGCAAGATACTTTTTAGACTTGTTCTGACAACTCCAAAAGCATTTTACAGCTGCATTATAAACTTAGCAGTCCCTTCAAAGGCCCATTCCTGTCTGACGTCCATGTCAGACGATGCTGGACTCACTCTCACTGTTTACAGGGAGCTCAAATAAAACATTGAGGAGGAGATAGAATGATAAGATACCTAAAAACTGTCACAACTAGAAAAAAAAACTGCAGTTCTCAGTGTTCAACGATTCATGTCGAACATTGGTGCCCTGCTTAGATGTTTCAGACACACTGAGAATAGAGAGTGTTTTCTATAATTAGCTATTATTTCTTTCTTACTTCTTCTGGAATATTTTACAAAAACTCTGGTAGCTTGTTCTTACTTTTTTCGTAGCATACTACTAATGTTTTCAGTGAGTAAGCTGGAAATTCCAATTTGATAATCTATTTAAATTATTCAAGTCTATCTTGATTTTTGCAAAGAGTAGCAACTAACATTTCATTTCCCATAACATATAGACTTTTCCCATGTGCAAAACATCTGAAACAAAAGGCTAAATCACCTCCTCAGAGTCTGGAGACCTTGACTGCAAGAGTTGAGTTGTCAAACCCTAAACTGACAAAAAGGCAACTAAGAATAAATATGAACAATTAAACAAACCAAAACTGAGGCATCTTCCACGGAGCAAAGGCTCGAGGGTAAAAACATACATCTGTGGTTCATTACCTCGAGCATAAGATCAATGTTTTTGCTGTTCTTAATAAAAAATCTGGGATTCTGCCATAATTTTACAAGAGTATATTTATACTAAGATTGAAAAAAAAACAAAAAAAAAAACAGAATCTATAAAAACAAAAATATTTTGCAACATATTAGAACGTGCAAGGTGGCACTTAATAAACCGTATCAGTGATACTGGGATTTCTGTGAAGCGATGCTATTTCAACGCAAAATATTTTATGAGTTTTATTCAACTTGAAGCAATAAAATCTGTTTTTTCTTGTTGTTTTTATGCCACAGTGAAATGCAAAAAACGTGTTCTCCAAAATGGGACACCCTGCTTACCCTTTCTATAACCTAAAAGGAATTTCTCTTCTAAATGTTAAGCTAAATGTTTCCAATTCCAAATAATTTCCCTAAAATACCTGAGTAAGGCAAGAAATTACACTGGAAAAATCTATATTAAATATTTCTTGTACTGTAAATATTTGTTGATGTCTCTGGAGGTGAATGTTTGATGGTATTCTTAGGAGTGTTGAACCTTAAGTGCAGCCCTGCGTACACAGATCCTAGCTCTGTGTTAGAGTTGTGTTTCATGGTGTTTACTGTACGACTGTCACATGTGAGCCTGTATTAATAGAACAAATAACACTGGATGAGAAGTGTGTGTTCATGGTTAGTTATCTTAAAGGGCTTCAAATGTAGCTGTTATCGAAACGTAATGACAGCAGCGACTATTATAAACACCCACCGTCAAGTGAGAGAAGAGCACAAGTGTTCGTCTCCATTCTTCAACCCACATTCAGGGCTTTAAGCACTGGTTTCTCCATGCATGAAAAGCTTGAAATTCAATTGATTGTTTGGGTTATCAGAACTGCAGTTGGATCAACACTGTTGTTGTCGTTGTTGTTTGTGAGGGGGATGTGATCTGAGCTGAAAAGCTGTTCTCATTCTGGATTTTAAACAACAGAAAAATATTTGGTGGAAACAAATTTTATTCCATAGAGAGCAAACTGGGTCATTTTAATTGAAGCTAAGAAATACCAGGGGAAGTGGATAAAAACAGCTAAGATATTAAATTCTTTACATAAGATGTTATGTAACTTTAATTCTATTTGAAATACGAGCGAGCAACCTGATTACTCAAAGCAAAACAATATAAGTTCAAGGTTTTACACATGCATGGGAAATATTTAAAATTGTTTTGAAGTTTTAAGCTTTTAAAAGGCACCAAAGAAAACAAACTGTGGGAGTAAAGTTCAACTTCTTTTTGATTACTGCAACTTCAAGGATAAACAGGGAAAAATCACCTTTTGCCTTCACACAAGCCAATAAGATGTAGCATTGTTTCACTCTTTTCAGTATTTTCTAATCATTTTGGCACCCCTTAGCCAAGATTTTAAAATCAATCAATCAAATCAATCAAAAATACTTTATTTATCCCAAAGGGAAATTAAATGTTGTTGGAGTATCTAATTTAGCTGAGGAGTTGTTGTAGATGGTGATTGCTGTGGGCAGGAAAGATCTTCAGTAGCGTTCTGTTTTACTACTAAGCTGAAGATGCCTCTGACTGAAGATAATCTGTTTTACAATAACAGTCTCATGAAGAGGATGTTCAGGGTTGTCTATGATTTTCTTGATTTTATGTAAAATCCTTCTTTCCATCATCAACTCCAGAGATTCCACATTTGTCCCCAGAACAGACTCAGCCTTCTTTATCAGGTTGTTGAGCCTTTTTAGGTCCCTTGCTCTGACGCTGCTGCCCCAATAGATGATGGTAGAGGAGATGAGACTCTCAACAACAGACTTATGGATGATCTGCAACATCTTGCTGCAAACCTTAAAGGATTTTAGCTTCCACCAGGAGTGCAGTCTGTTCTGTCCCTTCTTGTAGATGCTTCACTGTTGCGTCTCCAGTCCAGTCTGTTGTCCAGATAATCACAGAGGTATTTGTATTCCTCAACCATCTCTACTTCTTCTCCCGTGATGGAAATAGGGGTTGATCTGACCCTGTTACTACTGAAAACTACAATTCTCCTTTGTTTTGTTCACATTCAAGATCAGGTGATTGTTCCCACACCATGCCACTAAGTGCTCCACCAGGTCTCTGTACTCTGTATCTTCTCCATCTCTGATACACCCGAAAACTGCAGAGTCATCTGAGTATTTCTGTAGATGACAGGAGTCTGACCTGTACTGGAGGTATGAAATGTACAAAGTGAAAAAGGAATTATGAGAGTACAGTCCCCTGTGGTGCTCTTGCGCTGCTTATCACCGGGTTAGACACAAAGTCTAAATTACAGTCTAAATTAATAAATTACTGCAGCAGCAGTAATTGTTATTTTTAATTTTAATTTTTTTTTCTTTCTTTTTTTAACGAGCCTAATTGAAATGGTAATATCTCTGCAGTAACAAGGCACAGAGTTTGATGCTAGCCTTCCAGTCTTGATGGATGGACTTTCGAAGTATAGAAATATTCAAACCTGGGGTGGTGGCTCTGCCCTCAAAAAATGCCTGTTAGGTTATTGGTTGATCTTGATTGTTTTGGGGGGGGGTTTCTGTATAATTGTGTGCAATCATAGGGTTTGTCTCTTTGTTTTCCTGTGGTGGACTGGCATCCTTTCAAGGGTATACCCTTCCTCTCGCACAATTATTGACCCCCTCCCCCCCCTGGTAGAATTTTGTACCCAACCCACACATCTTCCGTAGGTTGTGGAAATAAGAATAGCAAAGGAAAATAAATGATTTAGTGTCTACTCTTTCAGTGGAGTCATGTGCATATTGACTGTGTTTCCTCAGCCTTTGGAGGAAAAGCGTGCTGACAGCACCACATTTCATCTGCTGTAAGAGATGTGAATGATATGTTTTGCCACATATTCATACTTTGGTTAATTTTAGTCTTATTTGACCAAAGTTAAAAGTCCCAGCAGGGTTTAACAAACTGCCATTTATCTGGTGTGTAATTATTGAATTGCATATCATGGACATGTTTGTATATTGTTTTATCCATCCATCCATTTTTCCGTACACCCTTGTCCTTATTGAGGTCAAGTGGGTCTGCTGGCGCCTATCTCCAGCTTAAAACGGGCGAGAGGCAGGGAGACACCCTGGACAGGTCGCCAGTCTATTGCAGCGCAATGTATACCGTTTAACCAGATGTACAATCTCTTTCATGTGCATGGTTGAACATCTTTATTCCTTGTTCAGCCTAAAATCAATGTTTTTCAGAGATATCTGATATTTTCCTCTTGATTCTGAAAACCTTGCTAATGTGCCAATAATCATGAGAATGTGTGTTTTGTTTTGATATTAATATGATAATTGTTTGCTATAAATGTGTGTAAATGCACAAGATTAGGGGCCACATTTCCTACACAAACTCGTTCCAGCTCTGGCCACAAAATTTCAATGGGTCTGAGATCAGGGTTTTTTAATAACTATTTTTTAAAAAACACACACTTTATGATTTGTCCTTTCCCCATTAGAAATTTATTTTACAGAGCGCACAAGTCTGTTCTGCGGCAAATCGAAAACCGCAAAGCATAATTTCTGCCCACTTGGCAGTATTAGTGCTCTAATTCTCTCTTTTTTATAGCAATTCATAGACGGTCATTATCGCCAAAAATGTATGTATTACTTTTTTCTTATCAAAACTTGACTGCTTTCTTTATGTCTTGTAGTAATTGTAATCTGGCTTTTTGTGTTGTGCTTAGAGCACTAGGTTGTTAAGCTCTGAGTGCTGATACAGCATTTTAGAACTCTGTTAACAGTCTTGGCTCTTGAGCTCAAGAGTTGATTTACTGGTTTTATTCATTTGAGCAGATAATATTTGGACCTTTTGGATCTGATTTAAAAGCAGACATTTAGAGCTAAAAACTTTTCTTCTTTATGTCATGACCTTGACATCTATAATGTCATACAAAGAAGCTGTTTCTTCCACATCTAGTCTTCAATTTAACTCAAATGATGTGAATTATTTAGACGCAGAGAAGCCATGAAATTACAATCCTGGTTCTTTGAAATGATTATATTTTCGTGTTTATTTAAGTAATCCTTAGTGGAGAGGTAACAATTAGTTTGGTTTAATATGAGATCAATTTTATCTCTCTACTGTATTTATGTGTACACATTACTTTCAACAGACCACAAAATAATTTATTTTGACCTAACATTAGCAATTTGCTAGAATACCCAAATTGTTAGTAACCATGGCAACAGCACAGCATGTCCCTCCTTGCAGAAGGGAAGAAAAAGATGAGCAGAGTCTGCATCAGCCAGCTTCTGTTAAACAACAGCCTGAAAGATAAGAAAGATAAGGAATTGTTGATTAGCATTTATCTCGCTGGGCACTCGGTGAGACTTGTTCTCAGCCATAACTCCTGTAGTCACCAGAGAGAGTTAAAGCAGCTGATGTAATGGTGGGAAAGGTGATTGACACTGTGAGACGCGCTCCACAGGCGCTTTCACGTGGCAATAATGTCATTTAACTTTTTGTTAATTTGAAGAAGAAAAAAAATCTTGGATAATGAATTCATTTACACACAACTCTTACTGTGGGTTAATTTTACAGCAGGTATCATCTGAAGTCATACATGCCTAAGATTGAGATACGCTTCATTCTTCTTTGCAATTAGAGCCTAGCTTGATAATTGTATGAAACAATTGTAATAACATACATTATATCTTCGTAGTCTAAATTAATAAAATGCATACAGACATTACATTAAAATATGTGACACTCACTCTTTAATTAACAGAAATTGACACCTTCTGGTGCTTTCCCATGTAGTCTGATACCTGTCATGCAGCTGCTGTTTCTGGATTTATATCAGAGATGTCAGATGTCATCCAGGATCTTGATGACCAACTGCGTGTACCAGTAATCATTCTTCCCTATAACAGCATGTGGATTTACAGTTTGTGGCAGCATTGTACCTTTTGGGATGTGCTCATATGATGGCAACACTAGCAGGAATGCACAAAGATAAGCAAGCTCCAGAACCTTCTGAAACACATCAGTGACAAAACCAACCAAAAGTGAATCTGATACACAGATGAAACTGTCAAAGCCTTCTAGCCACAACAGAGTTATGTACAAATATAAGTTTGCTAGCTCAAATCCACTGGGTCTGCACTAAATGCAATATTAACCAATCCCAGAATATAATAAAAATGTCTTCTCAACTAAGATCAAGAAAACAGTTGCAGGGCTGCTTAGAATATGGTGCTATATGAAAACAAAAAGCAAAAAAAAACTAAACATGATATTTAAATTGAGGCGATTGTCACAGTTTTATATGTTGAGAGGCTTTATTTAAAATCCCTTATAAAGGTATGTATAGAGCATAGGGAGAATATATTCTGGAACATCAAGTCTTGTCATTCCTTTGAACTGAGTCCTTTTTGAAAAGCTACGCTTTGAATAGTAAAGTTGTGTTTGGATCACCGACCCGTCTCACCCTGGCCGTCACCTGTTTCGGGTCCTTCCATCAGGCCGACGCTTCAGCCACATGAAGACCCGTACGACCAGCTACAGAGAAGCTTTATTCCAACTTCCATTATTCTCATGAACAATTGAACAATTTATTTATATATTTTTATAACTTCTATAGTTTTTATACTGCACAAAACTGCACTTTTTTTACCATATAAATTACATATGCTAAATGTTACAAATGTTTCTTTACTGTATTTTTCGTGCACTGCAAGCATCTGTGTAACCAAAAAAAAAAATCCTTGTATGTGTGAGCATACTTGGCCAATGAAGCCTGATTCTGAATCTGATTCTGATTCGGATAATTGGTGTCGAGTTCAGCATTCTGTAGCATCAAGACATGGTTCTTTAAAATCACCAATTTACTTTTATTCATACAAAGATCGACTAAAGTATTTTAAACGTAAAGTTTAAGCAATAAGTATTTTAGTGTAAAACAGAAGCATTTACTCAGCAACATCCGCAACATGGTGTGAGATGAATTAACAACAATTGTAAGGTTAGTTCATCCTCTACTGCTGGCTGTGCTAGATCTGACCAAGCAGAGAGCCGACACACTCAACATGTTCTGCCAGCGGGAGTTCAATTAACTTCCAAATCCTTTTTATTTGAAGAACTTTGCAAATTGATTTCCCTGAACACACAGCGCCTCAAACGCAACATCAAATGGTGAAAACTTATTAAACCTCATTCTTTCCTCAGCTTTATTTATGCACCTGCTGGCGAACAAAGCTCCAGCAAAGTCAAAACTGACAACATAAACCATGGATTTTTAATTTACTACTATGAAAGACTTGAGCTAAGTCATGAGTGTAAAAAATTGCATTTCTTTATTGTCAAGTTTGTATTAAGACCTATAATTCCACACTGAGCAATTTCCACACTGAACACAAACTTTCATTTTTCTATGAAATGTTCAAATTAGGTTTGTTTCAGCATAATGTCTTTTTCAATGAAGGAAACGGTCAAAAAGAGATGTTTTACCTCATTAATCTTGAGTATAATTACAAGTCATCTCATTTTCGAATGTTAAATCAGGACCCCAGGGGTTTGAAGGGGGAAAATGTCTTTAATTGAAATTACTGTTGTAAAGTTGTTGCATTTAGACTTGGCCTGATTCATAAATCTCAGATGATGATTTTAAAACATGATGTGTTGGGTGGTTGTGTTTAAAGCAGACTTCTGACATTACTCTGCACAGTTGATTAAATTGGAAGCGACGCTGAAAACCTGGCAGCCCTGGGTTGTTTTTTTTCTTTTTTTAGCCCTCTGTCACCTCCTACAAATAGCTGAGCACACATCCTTACCTCATGTATATGAACCTACAACCTCATAAGTCCTGTGTAAGACCTTTAATGGTAGCCTTTGTTTTTTTATTGTTTTTTTTATGTGACATAGCCTTGCCTTGTTTGCTGCATCCTTGTCTGCTAATGTCTCACTGAGTCCCATCCCATCATTTTTTGGTAACATTGCTGCATTTGTTTTCTAAATTTCTATTATGCTTTCATTTTATATATTCCCTATTGCCCCTTTTGTTTTATCCTTCTCATTACTTTGGTGATTTGTTTTATTACCTCACTTATTTTCCCTTTTAGTTACATCTTGCACTTATTTTATTGTTAATTTTGTCTGTAGGGTTCAACCATTGTATTATGAAACATTCACGCTTTTGGAGAGAAGTTGTTTGTTGCTTATTTTGTGTATGTGTGTGTAGTGCTTGTTTTTTGGGAACATCAGCGCTTGGATGTATTCCTTCATCTGTTCTGTATTAGGCTGGCATTTGGAGAACAGCATCCAACAGAGCTTGAATGCTGTTTGGCTAATTATTTCTTATAATCAGCTGGTTCCATTGATTGTTAGTTTGTCTAAAAGAATCATAATAACATTGTAATTAAGTGTGTTGATAATCAGTTATTATTTAGAATTAATAATTGTATTATATTCTCCAAACTTTATTGCACTACAGCAGACAATCATATTTATTCTATTGTTATTTCTTCTCAATGTTAAAATATGATTTTATAGAGCCCACCCTCAGCTGCTGATGATGTGGCTCTTTCTTCTTGGCCAGCAGACAGTTGGTCCTGAAATGGAGCTTGTTTTATGATGCCAGAGTTGGGAAACAGAAGGGATGATAAACAAACACTGTAAGCACTTCAGTGACAGAGTTTAAAAGTTTAGGAATAATAATAAGAAGAAATTTGAACTTTAGATTTTGAAACCACTGTCTTGAACACAAGCCAGTATGGTAATACAAGAAACAAACATTATCTGTTGAAGATCAGTTTAGTTTATTTAAAAGGATTTGATGCGAAATAAAAACACAACAAATACAAGAAGTAAACTTTATAATAAGCAGAAATAAAATAACACAATTTAGAACTCATATTTTAGCGTACCACCTGTTACTGGTGCGTTCTGCCAGGCATATGACTCGACCCAGCCTGCTCCGAACCAACACATGCTCAAGCTTTAATATTTCATATTTGGAATGTTTTTCACAAACTACTTGAAGATGGGTGTCAAATCAAAATAGAAACTAGCGAAGCGTTGAGCCACTATGTGCCTCCAGAATAATTTCAGGACTAACATACTGTGGCTCATACTGCAGGGATTAGCACCATGTGTCCGTGTGTACACAGCCTATGCTGCAGAATTTACAATGTGTGAAAATAAACCATTTGCTCACTAGTCCTGTGCATCACTCCTCATGAAGAACAGATTTCATACCAATGTCAGAACTAGCTTTTACTGAATCATTTTACTCCCACACATTCAGGCTGAATAATGCATAAATATGAGAGCTGTTTTTGAAAATAAATAAATAAAAAAAGAGGAAATATTTCCACAGGGCAGCTGGAAATATTTAACAGCGTTTATGAAAAACACCACACGGCCTCATGGGAGAGAGCAGGAAGATTTCCGAACAAGGTGCAAGGAGAGGCACAGCTAAATAATTTAGAGGCCTCCTCACCCAGTTCTGCTTCTGTGGGGGCAACTAAAGAATTTCACCAAATT
>JAVLVB010000846.1:1416792-1456658 GCA_032876305.1 Orestias chungarensis | reverse complement strand
AAGAAGAAATTTCCCCACATCACAATGACTGCTCTGCTTAAAGAAAATCTGCTGCTGAAGCCAGAGATCAAAACCAAAACCACCTTTTGAAGCTCATAAATCTTTCTCAGAACAATGTAGCTCTTCCTGGCCTCACGGAGACCTCTGTAATGGCCTTTGTGTTGTTGGTTTAAAGGTTAGCGTTCAGCCACAGGGTTAAGATCACACTTTCACTCTGCACACCCATGATACCCCAGTCAAGGATTATTATTACCCACATCCACTCAACCTGTAATGAGAGTCAGTCTAAAGATGCAGCTGCCTCGAAATGATCTCTTCCACAAGCTTCCTATCATTTTTCTACATGCAATGAGGTTAAGGGGGATTCAAACTCAGATACCATACATGTTCATGCATAATTTAAAAAAGAGACAAATATACTTGTTATTGCTCCCCTTTTTTAAGGAAAAACATAAAAACATTTAGAGCATATTAAAAAAACGTATGCACAATCCTAACCTAGACTTAAATAAGCCTTGAAGAGACTGAAAAGCTTAATGCTTCTGTCTGTTTTCCTGTCACGCTGCAGTTTATTTCCTCTCCGAAGTTATACAAAAAAATCAGGGACTACTAATAACAAATGTATCTTTTACATGTGACTCTCAGAGTTGTGTCAGACTTAGAATATGCTTTGTCAGGGTTTAGTACTTTTACAGTTGTGCATAGTTAAGATAAGGTATTCAGTCTTCCTTCGGGCAAAACACTACCGCTGTTGTCCATCTGGGCCCTAAACTTGACCACAGCTGAAACTTCTTCAGTGTTGCTTTAAGAAACAAGCAGTTAATGGAGATGCAAAAGAAAATCCCTGATGTGTTTTGGTTCTCTGCAAATAAGAGCTGGTTGTTTTATGAAGAGACTTTTGTTTTAGTAACATTTAATAAACAACAATGACAACTTTTTTATAACCCGTGGTAAATGTTTTTTTGGTTAGTATTTCATAATAGTTGCATGACAGGTTTAATCCCCACCTTGGCATCCTTTCAGTTCTATTTGATATGTTATATCTAGGAAACGTGTGCCAGATGGATGCCGCATTATCTTACATGTTACTCATAAATAAATCAGTCAATCAAATTTTAACATGTGTTTAAGTGTACTTTAAGGACCACAACTTTTTTTCCTATATTATTTTATCCTATAAGTATTACTCATTGAACACCCTGAGATGGGAATAACATATGGTTTATATAAGCTGTAGATACATCAAGTCGATCAGTATTAAGTAAATGTAAAGATTTGCAGAAAATGGTCTTGCAGGTATGGAACTCTTAAATTGTCCTCAGAGTTTTACTGTTGCTAAAATGAAGGCAGTTTCCAAGATAGCAGTTTTACTTGCCAAGAGTTGAACCCAGCAAAATTCTCTGTATGCTTTGTTGTGACAGGTAAAAGTCTGTTCGCAAGACGGTGCAGGGATGTGGCCGTAAAAAAATGTGCCCCTGTTTAAGACACCAATTAATAGTAAAAGTGTGCTTAGAGAACGGAAGCCAGCGAGTGGCAGCTCCGTCTACTTTCCAGCTCACCGCTGCAGAGTAGTTACAGTCTCGCTTAAACTCCCCAAGTTGCCTTAATCATTTAATAACTGGGCGACTTTAGGTAGAGTAGGCAACTATTTTATGGAACAGGCTAGTAAGATTTATTAAAGTTACATTTATTCTTATTTATAGTTCATCAAGAATTGTAACCCCCTTTGATGCTAATTCATTTCTACCCGAAAAATGTCCAACTAATTTAGAGTTTATTCAGCAATTAAAGTCATGTATAAAAAACTGGACCTTAGGTTGGAGAAGTCCTACATTAAATTATTTTGGAAGATCCTCAGGAAGCTTCTGATCCAATGGTAAACATGTCTTTATGTTCTTTGTACTCAGCAGTGATTTAGACATTTAAACACCCTATTCTCTTACATTTTATTTACTAATAAACCCGGGCCGTGAGTGAGGCTCATAGAGCATCAGATGTTGACTTGGGTCCTTTTCTGACCTTGTGATTGAGTTATTGATCTGTTTGGAGGAAATTTGGTTGGCTCGCCACTCCTGGGAAGCCTCTCCACTCTCAGCGGGATTGAATGGAGTCCCAAAAAGCCTTACAAATGACTTTGTAATGATTTCCAGACTGAAGGATGTCATTGACTTTTATTCTTCTCTGTTATATATTTAAATTAGAGCCAGCTCTGTTGCTTTTTGAGATTGTTCGGTCGGCTTCATATTGTCAGACGGAGTGTAACATGTGGATGTTGTTAATTACAGTTATTTTATGATTTCAGTGAGATACTAAAAACATCCCAGTGCCTGCATTTATTGGGGTTTGGGGCCACAGAAGTTAAAGGTAAAAAACCTAATACATCAAAATATATTATTGCACACAGTGGAAACCTTGTTGCAATGGGACTAGATATTTCAGCTTGCCAAGCTGCATTTTCTTTCAAATATTTAGACATCTGCAAAAAGGCAGATTTTAAAATCATTTCAGGCCCCAAGAAAAATTGAAGAACAGATTTACCCACAGATACCGAACCACATAGAGGAAGGAATTTACTTTATGTTTAATGTAGATTTGGTAAGATTGATTTGGTAATATTTATTTTGGAAAACTGGAAAGCAAGGTTGGAGAATATTAATAGGGTACATGCAATTGGTTTTAAATGCAGATAATGTTGAACAATTACCCCAAAATCTCCAGGTTCAAATACCTTTATCAGATTGAACCTGACTAGATTAATGCACAACTATGCAATCTGTATTAAGTCATTTACAGCTCCGTTTTTAACTCAAACATGAGGTGAATTTCAATTCGTGTTCATGCAATAAAACTCTCAAGTGCAGATCAAATATCATGGTAATGAAAATTAGTTTTAGAAGAATTATTCCAACCTTGAGAACATGTTGAAAGCTAATATTACACAGCAATCAAAGTTGAACCAGATCGAGTCCTCGGGGTGCGGTCTCTCCATGCCAACCTCTATACCTCTGTCTTATGAATCTTTGATGGCCAGTATGAAACTGGACTCCATTTGGTCTGAGTGAAGGGGAACTCCATCAGCAGAGCAATATGATAGGATAATCAGAAGTAGCCAGCTTCTATGCTATGATGGCTTTCTATCTCCAAACATCGGTGCAAGTGAACAGACTGACACACTGCAACAAGATGAAGGACAAGGGTGCTGGAGGGGATGATACCGAGAGTGCACAGCGATGTTTGGCGGTGCTGCTGGGGGAGAGATAAGACCTCGGGGAGAGGAAAGACGATGGAGCTAGAAGTGGGGAAAAGAGGAATGCTAAGGATAAAAAATTGGGTGAAAGCTTGGTAAAAGACATGGAAGAATTGAGTCAGGAAAGCTTAAGACAGAATGTGTAGGTGCGCAGTGTCAAACAAGAAAAAAGAGGTGGCACGGTGCAAGTTCAGATAGTCCTGGCCCTGTTTGAAGTATTTTCAGAGGATAATGAAGACACGCTCCTCTCCTGAATACTGATTAGGACGGAAAGCTGAAATATCTCCCCACCCAACTGTTGTCTGTCTATTGCTATTAATGGAAAGCCAGGTTTGCTCCCAATATGGCTACGGTTCAATGAGCTGCACCACCTTATCTGATGTAATTTTTATGAGTCTGTCTTGAATTCCCCTAATGCCGACCTCATGCTGTCTCTCCTACAAGGATGTTAATGGTGACTTGATGTGCTTGTTAGCATAAAAAACTGGCGACGGAAAAATGTCAGTCGGTTGTGATGCACTTGTGTTGTTGTCGACCAACATGGGACGCCGCCTGTTGTTGAACGTCCCTAAAGCCTGTAAGTGTAGCACACAGTCTGTCAAGCATGTCCTTTATTTTGTTCTTACTTCTTCTTCTTCTTTTTCTTCTTCTTTAATATCGTCTTCCTTCTAATCAGAACATGACACGCCAAAAAAACAGATGGCTGAAAGGAGTTTGGGGAGAAATAAGTTACAAGGACGTTGTTTATGAGTTTCTGGGCAGAGAGGGAAAAAATGCCGAGGGGATCTTACATCACAGCAAAGTGTGAAAGTAGAGAAGAAAGGTAAGATGGGAGGATGGCTGCTCCCTCGGCACGCAACATCTGTTGGGTTTGTTTATTTGAGTCTAGAGCCTCAGGTGCATCACAAACAGAAGCTATGTCTCAGATTGTCCAACAGGCCTGCCTTTGATTTTACAATGTAATCTTGTGTAGGACATTATCATTTCCTATCCTTTCCTTTAATGTTTGGTTTAATGATCCACAACAGAGACATTTAAATTAGTGTTATTTCCCTGTATATAGATAGAGGTTCTGACTGCGTTTCTTAGTAATCTATTATATTGAATGCCTATAAAAACATCTAACAACTCTAAAGGGCAGTTTTCTGAAAAAAAACTCTCACACAGTCTAAAGTTACTTTTAAGTAGTTCAGTCCTGTGGGTCCCAAAAACTAAACTATAGTTTAAGTAGGTAAGTTACAGAGAAAGATAGGTCTGATCATTTCATCTTTTTCATATTTTAGTTATTTCACATTATTATTTTACTGATGTCAATAAACATCAGTATTAAGAAAATAAATATGTTCTGAGTACTGATGATGACTTTCACATGGTTGTCTCACACTTTTTTTTTATTGCAAAATGGTTGACCAGCATTGTTTACTAATGTAATAAATCATCAAAAAATAAGGTTTCAAAACACATGCATGGAGCATGTTTAGTATATTCCCTACTGTAGTCCAACTGCTAAAGTGGCTTTATAACATGGCCAGCAATAATGTCACTGTGCTAATTTGTTGGTGTTTGATGCCATATTAATCTTTTATGTTTTACCGTAATTAGTGCTCAGCTTTGCATGTCAGCTTGCCGACACTGGCTAATTAGTGTCAAACTTAGACAGCCGGTTCGAAAGCCTCACGTTTTCCATTAGACGCACAAATGAGGGTTAGATTTGAGCATATAGAAGGTTACAATATACTGGAATATACTGTAGTTACATAAAGTAAAATAGCTCACGTTCATTCTTTTTCCATCCATCCTGATGTCAGATTGTTCACTGACAGGGAAAATCAAAGATCAGCCAACTGAAGGATTAGCTGGGAAGAAAGTCTGTTTTTACAGTGCTATAGACCACAGCCAGAAACATAGATGGATTTCTTAATTTAGACTTCATTTACCAATCTGTGGGAACTTTCTTTTCTCCCTCTACTGATGTCTGTATTATCCTGCAGCAGTTAAAAGTGAAAATCAATTACTCTTCCTACAGGCCAGAACTACCTTTTATAACGTTCTGATAATTGATACATTTTGTATATTTCTACAAACCAGCCTTTGTATAAATCTTCATGAACACACTTATATGATTTTGGCTACATATCAGCTTTTGTTATTAGTTTCTGAATATTTTTGGATATTTCCGTATTATATTATGCTTTATTTTCTTGGTAGCATTTTTTTAATCATTTAAAAAAAACTGAATGTAATGCTCTTTATAATGCTTTTGTCATTTTCACAAAATGAGAATCAAATTTAATATGCATAAGCTGCTTTTAGTTGCAAGACAAAGAAAGAATATCTGACCCATCTCACAGTAATGGGAAACAATAAGTTAGCTGGCAGAACAGCAAACAACACTCTAAATTCAACTTAAAAAGGCTTGTTGTTCCGGGGCTGCTAGAGTTTAATTAGCACAGATGCATCATTTTCACACGCAGAAAGGATTTCCTGTGACTTTTGTAGTGCCAGCATTTCAAGTATTAGATGTATGGTGCATTAAAGATAAAACTTACGCAGTAATAAAATAATAATAGTAATAAAATAATAAATAGAACCTCTACATTTAAACATTAAGGGGGGAAGATTAAACCAATAACTCTCACGGTATTGTATCAGAACCCAAAAAGAGGCGGAGTCATCTTGTAGATGTAGATGAACATTTATTGAAAATAGATTGATTACAGGTGAAATATCTGGTTTTATGGCAGCAAAAAACGGCAGAAAAATTGGAGACACAAACACAAAGAGGATACTGGACATGAAAAGTAGTAGGATGACACAAAGGGGGCACAGGAGAACTGATTACAGAATGGTTACAGCTGTGTATGATAATAGGCAGGTAGACTGAGGGAGAGAGAAAGAGAGAGAGCGGGAACACAGGAGCATTTGGAGATCACATGGAGGGAGAATGACACACAGCAATAAACTAGAAGGAAAACATTCAATATACAAGAATAAACTAACCCTAGTGAGAGGACAACAATCATCACAGAAAAACCCAGAACCAGTGATACCATGACAATAAGAACGTTTGACATAGGTTTTCAAAGTCACAGCAGCTGGCTAACATAATACCTAAACCGTGGCCCCAAATTTAAAAAGGAAAATGTATCCATGCAGATCAGGACCAAACATTTAAGAGAAGGGGAAAGCTCCAATCTTATTTTTCACCTATCCTTTTTGAGAAAGGATCATATCATCTCTAACGTCTTTTTGTGCAGCTCTCTAAACGTACCGCCAGCAAAGATTTACTGAGCTGCAGTAAAGGCAAATGAGGTGGATTAGCGGGTCAGAAATCGGGGTCAGCCTACAGTCAGTCACAATGAACGTTCAGCAACAGCCTTCAATCAGAGGCTACATCAAATTTGTTGCAACACTGAAGGCAACCTTCCTTACCACAGCACTACCACATCGAACCTTTGAAGATACTTTAATGGTACAAGTTCTGTCAACATTTAATTTCCCTTTGGGATGAATACAATGTTTTTTTCATTGACTAATCTGAGCTGTGTGTTATTTTGGCACTCAATGATGGACTCCGATGTATAAATGTCTCACTTCTCTTTCTTGACAATCTTTTATGACATCTTTGAAAGTGGGAGAGAGAGACAGTGCTGAAGTTTAAGAGAGTTTCAGCAGAGCGATCTCACCAGTCCGTCTCCATCAGACAGTTCAAAGTGACGTGAGGTTTTTGTTTGAGTCTGTGGGTGGAAATAAATGTGGTAGAGCAAAACACATGATCCAATGAGATTTAAGTCAACTGATAGCTGCTTCTCTGCTGTTTACCTGGGCTGGTTACTCAAAACAGAAAAAATAATATTTTTGTCAAAACTTAGCACAAAGAGGTGTGTCATTATCACAACCACATCAGCTAATTTTACGATAATTATAGGGAGATTTTCTTTGTGTGCCTCTACAGTCCATTCTTATTATTTTTGCATTTGCATTTGAATGTAGAAATGATCATGCTTAAAGACGCTTTGTGTGTACTTGTAATGTTATCCATTTAAGCTGCATGCATAACTCGCCACAACATACACACTCTGTTTGGCGCATCTACATCAGATTTAAACCATGCAGACACATTAAATTTGGTTTATAACAGGCTGATGTCACAACTGAATATCATGGTTTAATTTAGGAATCATGCTTCATCCGTCCTGTTTAGATTATGGTATTTGTAGAGCAGCTTTAAATAGTCCAACATATACTTCCATTTCATTTTTGTGCCTTTGCTGAACATGTAATTATTAAGTGTAGCCTGCCTGAAGGTTTTCAACCATTCATTTCATTTGGCTTCTTTGTGTGTTTAGAGGCAGAGCGAATCATAAGATGCTACTTCAAAGTGTCTCACTATCACATAATATCAGTCACGATTACACATCAAAGACACATTAAGACTGTGGAAGAGGAGGGTGATGTAACAAAAGACTTCAGGCTCAAACTACGATCAGTTAGCGTTTTAGTCAGAAGAGACCTTTTTCAAACTGTGCATCAATTTAGGAAAAAGTCACATTTGATATGAATATATTTTAGTATATATTTTAATAAATCATTACTAAACTGGCACTAAGGTATCAATTTTAGTTCTGGTAAGAGTTTTACCTACTTAGCAGTTCTCAGGTATAGAAATTCCACATTGATTGAGTGATTTTAATGTCTGTGTAGGGTGGAATGGGTAAACTAAAAGCGGTGTTACTTATTGCAAGCAATACTTCTGAATATAGCTGTGTATAGAATCCTGGTTTAAACTTTGCATTCTTTCAACATACAGCTGAAATGAGGTCATTTGTGATTTCAATCTGCATTTGACTTTGATAAATGTCTCCACCTTTTTGATGTAAAATACAGTTTATACATAATACATACATGTCTAACAATGTTGAGGTTAGGGCTTCTGGGATTGTGTTTTAGAACACTTAATCTGCTCAATCTAGTCCAAAACAAGTTGTGAGTAGCATTTAGGTTCACTGTACTGTATTGAACACAAGTGTTCAATATTCAAGCATATAGTTTTTGGAGGTTTATGTTTATATTGTAGACGGCATGTACACACAAGACTTTCTCCCAATTGTGTGTTGTATAATGCCTCCTTGAAAGTTCGTATTACTGAGACATTCATAGTAGTGGTAACCTTTTAACCATAACTTTAGGTCAGTTTTGGCTTCATTACTAATTTACTCTACAGCTGTAGTTTGTTAAGATTAAAAAAAAACTGAATGTGAAAAGCAGAAAAAAAGAGCAGTAGGGACAAAAACAACAAAATCATAATTTTACGTATGAAATTTCAAATTTGATAGTTTATGAATCTGGTTAATATTGTAGTTTTAAATACAAATGTAATTTGAATGAGCTGCTACTTTAGAAACAAGCTAAGCTACAGTGGTAAGTTGCCTTTGTTTCCCTCTGTATATGATCGTAAATAATATTTGAAACCTGTTCTTTTGCAGCCTTACAAAAGCAAAACCCCACTCCCTGTTCACTAATGTGAATCGATCAGAAGTTTCCTCAGCTCAGGCCAACTACTTTCAACTTGTGTGTGTTTGTGTGTACTCGCCTTGCTATCCTTAATGGGACCTTTTCTGCCACAATAACTTCTCTCCTGACCGATGTGCCTTATTGGGGGGGGGGGGGGGGATATGTTTCTAACCTGAATAGGAGTCAAATCAAGATTTTAGAAATACAAAATAGTGCGTGTGGTGAATATTCTGGGCAGTAAATGTTTAACAGTCTGGTCATCACCTTCATATTTTTTTCCCTTTAAGAAAATCATCATAACAATATTGGGCTGTGAATTCTCTCCATGAGTTTTAGCCAGGAAAAGACAACTAGTAGCAATCAGCACTAACATAACAAACATGACATAATAAATAAATGCATTTACAGAAGAATGTTTTTCCCTGACAAAGTTATTTGGAATGTGTCAATAATGTAGCAATGATAATAAGTAGTGACAATGACATTAAATGTCATTTAAATAAAACAAACTACCCAAAGATGAATTTAACGTTCATAACAGGCTCTGTCGACTCTTTTGTAGATATAGAAGAGTGTAACTTTTAACGGGCTTATTGATATCAAAGCTCAAGTCTACAGAAGCCAGAACATGTATGAATTAACGGGCTTTCTCTTTCTTATTGTGGAAGATGATTGGCTGATATGCGTAAAATGTCTGTCACACATTCAGAATAATGTCTTTCTTTCTTCCAAACTGACTTAATTTATGTTGTTATAAACTACAGTTTCTGTATTCTGTGTCCTCTCTGCAACGGAGGGAAAATAACAACTGACTGACTGTTGAGGATGTAGATTGGTTAATGTACAAGGGAAGTTCATATTGTTACTTCATATTGTTTAAAATAACCCTTCTCTCCACAAAGAACTAGTGATTACCTCTCAGCTCCTTCTTCTTTGCAGTGTAGATTGAAAGGTTGACTGATGAATTAGCCAGAATTGTCCATATAGTGCAATACACCGTGATATACTGTGATGTATAGTAAAAGTAATTTATTAGTTTCCGTCCCTATCAGCTCTGAAACAAACTGTGTAAAAGCCTGGGGCTTGAAAATAAATGTATTATATCCATAAATATTTATTCATATATAGTCCTTTTATAGGTTTTCTTCTTTTATGTGGACATATCTGATGCATTTATAACATTATGTGTTTTAATATATTAGATGTTTCTTCACTATTCTTTCTGTAGAGCACTTTAAATTAGCATGTGAAGAAAGCAGCAGTATTCTGATGTATTCTGATAGACGTAACTTAGAAAAATCATAATTAGTGTGTATATGGTCGTTTGACCCTGCAGGGTCCTGCAAGAAGGGCGATGCTGCTTATCCATTGACCACTACGGATAGCCACCAGGCTGCAAGGTTTATCAGGTATAGAAAATGTATGGCCCTTTTAATCGTGAGGTTTAATGAATCCATCACCAGCTGATCTCTGAGTGTTTAAGAATTAAAATGTAGCTGATGGAACACAGTGGGAAACTTCAGCTGTGAATCCAGCTGTATTTGCAGTTGTGTCCACCCCAATGATCAGGTTTACAGATATAGAACATGTGTGCTATCTGATGTTAATTTGACTTTTAATTAATAATAAAGCCAATGCTTTTTGTTTTGTTTTGTTTTACAAAATACTAAAAACTAAAAATACTAAATTTGTTAGATCAAAACAATACTAGCTAGAGTTTTCGTCAGTATGATGGCCGCCATGCCAGAATTACAAGTGAGTATGTAATTGCTATCACCTAGATGTTTGGAAAGAAAATTAGAGAGGAAAATGTTGGAATGTTTGTGACAGAGAAAGGATGTATGTTGGACAATGACCAGTAAACAACACATTAAGGATGAAAACAGCAACGTTTATGAATGTAGGATGCTCTGAATTGGGGAGATGAATGTAGACGCATACTTCAGGAAATCCCTACAGCAAGGAGTGAAAAATTCACTGTACTCCTTTTTTTTCATAAATTCATTAAATTTCTCTTTTCCAAACAAGCACCCAAAGGAGATTTCTTTTTCTTTTTTACAAATCTAAACTAAGTGAAACAAATCACCACTTACAATCTGGTTTTATGATTTAAAGGTCTACATTTAATATGACCACATGCCTGGGGCAAACCTGTTTAGTGTTGAAACATGAGTCTGTTGGTTTGTAGTGAGGAGCGCACTGGTAAGTCATCACCAACAGGGATTTATTATCTAGATTCTCGTCCGACTGCCTGCTCAGTTATTCTTCCCTTCTCTCCTGCTCTGCCAGAAAGATCATCTGATGCACCTGCATGCTGCTGCTTTGTAGCACAAATCACAGTTCAATGATTTATTCTTCCATTAGAGGTCACAGATGTCAGACTTTAAGTTTGTAAAATTAAAAGCTGCATAATTTAGATGATTTTAATGAAAACTATCAAAATCAATTTCAACTAAATAGATGTTAGAAGAATTTTAAAATGTTTTATATTCCTCCATGATAGATTAATGACTGCCTTGACAAAGGTGACCTTCAACTGCATTAGTTGTGACGACATCTGAAATTTAAAACTTGAAAGTTATTCTTTCTTCTAGACTAATCTCAAGTTTATGTCACTTCATCTTTAATGGGATAGATGGATTTGATCAAGAGCTAACAATAACTCAGGCATGTGTTGAATGCTGACTTCATTTCACCTCCATCCCTCAATCTCCCTAATTATCAACTACAAACAATATTTGATGCCAAATGTTTCGCTAATCAACACTTCAAGTGATGCCAGCTGACTTGACAGCCTGCAACCTTTAGGAGACTGCCTGCCAAATATCTGACAGTACAATAATAGTCAGAGAAGAAGTTCTTTTGTTATGTAATTTTTACATTTCCTTTTTAGATATGGTCAGAATTGCTAAGGCAACAACCTCTATTGTACGAAAAGGACTTCTCTGATATTGTAAAATATTATGCTGTAAAAATCCAAGATTAGAAAATCTTGGTGAAGTTGTAAGGAGTCTCCATTTTCAATAAAGGGAATCTAAAAGTGAGAGTTTAAAATTATTTAAACATTCCAGTGGTAATTTTGCTAAACTTTAGTGTTACAAACACTGTTAAAAGTAATGTGTTGGCAGTGTGAAAGTGTCATATAAAAAATATATATTTATTTGCTGAGCAGTGACGAGTATTAGAAAAATTGACCTGCAAGAAGCATCCCAATCAAAAACAGAAATCAGTTGACGATCGGGAATCATAGGTTGAGAGATTGCATGATTGAAACAAATGTAGCTCTGTTTCATTCCCTCGTAAAAGCTTTAGATAGAAGTTCATGAGGTTGACAGTTTGATAGGAGCGTTGTTTGCAACAGTGGGAATGTTGAGATCTTCTTGTTGTCTGTGAATTACAACTCCAGTTCTGAAAGCATTCTGCTGACCCTTTTGCATGAACATCCATCAGAAGGTGAAAAATCCATATTGTATTGCCTGGAGATATAGAAACAATCAATCCAGAGAAGTGATGGATCTAGGTGTTGTTCTTTATGGAAATTGTCCCGAAACCCCAGACAGACCAAAATTCCCTTTGGCCTAGCCCAGGCTTTTTGTGTTAAAGGCCTGCCTCTGTCTGCCATAAAGAACAACAATGGAAGGCTTCCTCTCGACCCTCTGGAGATCTGATTTCACATTCATGTCCATTATGCATGAATGTCAATGGATCTAGTGAATCAATGCATAACAGAAAAAATTAAATTAAATCTTTATGAGGTCCCTTTCCAGTGCAGTAGAAGAGAAATGAATGTGTGCTAGTACAGGTTATTTTGGTTATATATTTTTCCTTATAAGAATATCTGATACTCCATGATGAAGAAAGTTGGATGTTGTCTTACTAGCTGGTCTGCAGTTCCACATAAAAGTGCTTTATTTAGCTGTTTTATTTTTGTTTACATCTCCAATTGATTTCTCTACAAATATTCAAACTGGATATAGCTGTTAAAAGAGGCGACTAAATGTCTTGTCAACAGCTAGTTGGGAAAACAGCCAGTGATGTGTGAACGCACACATGCCTGATTGTCTCTGGATCCTCCGTGCATTGTCTCCTGTAACTTCAAATGGTGTCTATTTCCCTGTGCACATCTGTTTCAGAGACAAGCAGAGACCTGAGAAGAAAGGAAGACCGAGAGGAGTGCTGAGGATGAGCTGGAGGGAGGAGCAGAAGAGGAGATTGCCAGCGGCTGGCTGTCAGCATCGTGGGATTTCAACAAAGTGCATCACAGCCCTGCAGCTGCAGCGCAGAAATAAGTATTTGTAGCCATGTTTACGACCAGGCAACTTTAGAAGTCCGTTTTGACTCACAATCTCTTAGGAGCTACTGATTTCTGCTTCTCGTGTGTGTGTGTGTGTGTGTATGTGTGTGTGTGTGTGGGAGGAGGCATGCCATGAGGTTTGGCTGCTTTGAACTGCAGACCATAAATGAGGCCAGGACTGACGCCTCGTCTTTGTGGCCAAGCTTGGCCCACTTTATGTCCTCTACTTCTCCAAGATTTTAACCCCCTTCTGACTTTGAAAGACAGTAATGTCCTACTTAATTGCACTGATTGGCCGCTCTATAATTAAATGTAAATAACATGCTACTCATGATTGATCTGAAAACATATTTAAAAAATGAGTACATGCTTTTTGCTGATTTTTTCTGCTAGATGGCATCTGGGGCTTCAGATGGAAAAATCTTGTTTAGAAAGTACTAATATCCATAAGTTTTTTCTTTTAAAGATTATTTTTTAAGGATTGCACATTTTGCAGTTTTCTGAGTCACATAAAGCTTGACTGGACATAAACAAGAATAATTTTATTTTCAGGTGCCATAAATTATGTAAATGGCAATCGGAAACTGAAGGAAGTTGCTGAGCCGAGGTTTCCTGGTTGAACTAACTGACGCCATTAGCTCTTACATCTCCATTAAAGATTTTATTTTATTTTTTTACCTGCAACTTTCCCACTATTTGTTCCTAAGTAATTCAGCCAAAGTCAACCAATGCTAAATATTGTTGTTCATTTAAAATGTTAAATATATAATATTTACCTGCATTTGCTAAATAACTGCAAACACATATGCAGTTATTACATTAACCCTTTATCACCTTTAGCCATGATAGTAGCCATCCAGATAAAAAACAAACACATTTTTCTATTCACAGTGTCCTTTATCCACAACTGTAAATATTTTTGAAAAAATAAATAATAATAAAAAGGGAGAAAACACATTCAGGAAAATCTATTTTTGACAATATCATAAATGCCATGACCGATTACATATTATATAGTTAATATTTATCGCACATGAAAACCGGAGTTTAGGCATCTAATACAGTGTAATCAACATTAAAAACATCAGATATCATTTTTAAATGTTTGAGTTACATTTATTTTAAAGAGATAAGTAAGGATAGGAAAAGGTAATGAGTCATCATATTATTGGAGTAGCATGTTTGAGAACACATGTTGCTAAGAGGACGTGTTTCTTTTTGTAATGTCATCTTAGATCCCAGGGTTTGTTTAAATTATTAACAGCACTCACACGTCCAGACCTTTTGGGTTTGCATTTGTTTTTGGTGTTTGGTTTGTTTTCTTTGTTTTTTTGTTTGGAACCACAGGATCCTCACTGGAGGTAACAGTGCATTGGAGATGCCAATCCTAAAGAACGAAGCTGTGAAAAGTTGCTTCTGTGAACCTGTTTCTAATCTGGAATCATTACATGGATGATTCCTGCTAAGAAATTGTTGACCTAAGTGGTAACTTTGAGCATCTGTGTTTTCTCTTTATGTTAAACTCTTCTATGTTTCCTAAATCTAACCCCCATGCTAGGCTAACCCACTCATTGTTGTGCTTCTTATCTGGCTGGAAACCATTAACTTCATCTTCCTCTTTGTGTGTGAATATCTCCACCATCTCACATTACTTCCATGTTCACCTCTCATCTTTCTCTCAGTTCCTTAGCTATCCCATGTCTCCTGTATCTTTATCATATTATTATTTTTGAATTAGTCTGGTCCCTTGAGAGCAATCATGCTTTCGGGTCAGATAGTTGAACAGAACCAATACAAGAATCATTATATAGAAATATATTGTTGTTTTTTTTTAACAATCATGAACAAGTTTCAAAATGGCTCTGTTAAAAGTGAAGCATCCCTGATCTTCTGTTGATTGCTCACCTGTTGAGTAATGGTGATCAACGGTTTTTGTGTCTTTGTGTCTTTCAGGCAATATGCAACTAATTTAGTTGTAAGGTTCGTGTCAGTTTCCATTTAGTAATAAATAAATAAATAAATAAAAAAAATATTTGCGCCTAAGCTTAAATTCCATGGCAGAAAAATATTTTCACAGAAGTTATTGTTTGATGATGACATTTTGTAAAGTGGACGAGTGGAATCCTCTAGTATCAGAAACTTGTAACCATTGATTATCAAAACTGTGGGAGCAATGCAGCTCACGTCCTGATCTTGGATTTATTTAGATAACCTCATAGTTTCGTAAAATTGAAATGCCGTCTTTGAGTTGTTGCCTTGAAGCACATATACAGGTATCTCTCTGTCTAACTTTTAAAGTCAAATACGACAACTCTGCTTTCGAAATTTAATTCCAACTTTGATTTAAATTGATTTATCAACTTTCATTCTGTCTCCCATATAACATTTGTGCATCCATCCACTTTTCATACCTCTTTTGCCGCTCTTATTGGTGTTCATTTGAGAGAAGTATAAACGCTGAAACGCTCTGAAAATCCTTACTTTAACATCCAATGTCATGCTTTGGAAACTGACTAGTTAATATTCTTGTTAATAAACACTTCCTTTTAAAAATGATTACCGTGAAACCGAATTCATTTATTGACTCAGAATGAAACTTTTGTCGATCAGATTTTTTAAATTCACTCTTGCTGGCAGTAAACAGAAATTTTATCTGTTGTAAGGTATTTTCTAATGTCCCCAGATTTTCCTTTAGATAACTCCTGTGATTGTTTTAAGAAATAAATCCCCTGTATGATGAGGTTAAGTTGACATCTGCAGTGCCAATCATCTCACTGTTTAATAAACATCAGAAAACTAATTCACTCATTTGAGAGCATAGTCAAGAATCAAGAATCCGTTTATTTATATAGCGCCAATTTACAACGGGTGCCGTCTCAAGGCACTTTACAAGAAAATCAATTAAAATCAAAGAACATTATAAACAAATCCATTTGAAAAAGTTTCCAATCTAAGGAACTCCAGCAGATTCATGGAGTCATTGACTTGCAGCATTCACTCCTCTGGAATCAGCAGACAGAAACAATGGCTTGTGTTGTCATTGACTTTATAGCAATCCCTCATACTGAGCATGCATGTAGCGACAGTGGAGAGGAAAAACACCACTTAGAGATGTGATATCTCTAAAGTTATTTCTACTATTAAACACAATTGTTGTTTTTGTTTTAATTACATAAACACAACATTTGTAAGAATTTTTTTTTAATAAAAAAGTATTTATTTGTCTGCCATTAATATTTTACCCATTTCCCCTCATCATTTAAACCCTTCTTTAACATTTGTATGCTAAAAGCTTCAGCCAGCCAATAAATAAAACAAAGAAATTATTTGTGAGACATGTCCTGACTGATGGAGCTAAAGGAGAACTGTTTGGGCCTAATAACATTTTTTGCAGCATCAGGTAGGGGCTGATGCATAAAAGAAATGGTATCATGACAAATGAGCTCGACATTACAATGTCACCAAGTGACTATGAACCCATTCAAGCACTGAGCCAATGCATAGAATAAATCCCTGCGGGGATGTGTCATAACATTCTTCAGCTGAATAGAAATAAAACTGAAGTTATTTTTAGGCCTAAAAAGTAATGATACAGAGATACCTCACAGCGTCCGGTATTACAGCGAGAGACTATTGATCAAGCCTAAAATGCAACAGAAAACAATAATAAAGATGACCTACTATCGCCTATGGAAAATTTAAAGGATTAAAGGACTATTGCTCCTTTCAAATCTCATTCATTTATATATCTTTAGTCAAAATGATCATTGCAACAGTGTCTGCAAAGGTCTGCCAAAAAAGTCCCTCAGACAGCTATTGCAGATCCAGACCACAGCTGCTCGCATTCTTAGACCAGCTTAGATAATATAGCTCCTTAAATATTCAGAGAATAGACTTTAAATCCTTCTGTTAGTTTATAAATCCCTAAATGTTTTAGTAACAAAACTCGTTAAAAATATGTTTCTGTCCCTGTTCAATCTTCCTGACCACTCAGTCTTAACTCCAACTTCAAGAAAACAGTTGCAAACACTTCATTCCTTTAAATCCAGGCTAAATCCCCATTTGTTTGGGCTAGCCTTTGATTAATGATAACTGGACCATCATTAGATTAGCCTATATTGCAGTTTTTCATTACTTTTTTCTGTAATGTCAGTGTAATCTAATTATGTATTGCTTTTTTAAATATTTTCTTCTTTACGTCTTGAAACACAAATAAACTTGTGGCCATCACGAAGACCTCAGAGACGATTTGTGGTCAGATCTCAACAGGCATCTGCAAGCGAGGCGCCCTACAAGCCTGACCCAGTTCCATCAATTCCGTCAGTTGGAATGGGCCAGAATTCCAGAACCTTATTTTGTTGAAGGAAACCTGAAACGTTTGACCCAAGCCATACATTTTAATGTAAGTTGGTGAAAACTGATGCAAATATTGCTACAAGTAGACTTCCGATTTTAAAGAAATGAATTATATGTGACCTGCGTATGTTATTTTCTGGTTTTATCTGTATATTTAATACCAGAGCAGACTGTCACCGACCGGTGCTTCCACTACCTGCTCACTAAATATAAATATAAAAAATGCAAATGCAGTTAATTTTGATTAAATAAGCAATTGCCTTTTTTGCACTGTGTGTTTATTCAATTTAATGATTATACAGTGTAGTTTTAGAATAAGTTCAACTTCACAAATTCAGTCACATTAGAAATATGGCAACATTAATATGTTTGTCTGTGGCAACACTAAACATTCAGATGCATAATCCTGCATGCATCTGTACCCTTTCAATGAGCCAGAACACATTTTCCACGCTGGGAAAGTGGAGCTGAAAGAGACGGAAATGTCATCCGTTCAGCATCTAATTGAAAAGGGGAATATTGCTTTAGGCTTTTGGAAGGGAAATTCAATACAGTGTGCTATGACATTTTGAAGAAAATGTTGTCAGGAATGCAAAGAGAAAGTGAAAAAATAAATCTCAGTTCCATAAGATCTGACTTAGACAGGTCTGCACCCAAGAGGGAGTCTCCAATCAATACTAAAAGAGTGAGAACATGTCCGGGCCACTGCATAGGAGAACAATAATGAGAGACGAGAAAGAAGTGGGGCAGAGAACATGTAGGCCCGATTGGAGATGTGTGAAATCATCTGAGCTGTGCCCCAGAGCCAAAAACAGCTCCAAGTGTGGATAAAAAGAGCAGCAATAATTGAACATTTTAGTATGAGTAAAACGTTGTAGGTCCCAAGCTTGAACAAGCATACTATACTATACTATACTATACTATACTATACTACACATTTTATTTCCAAGCATATACGAACTAAACAGGGGGTTAAAAAAAAGACATTCCCTCTGTAAAGAGTTTTTAGACATTCACATGCTTCCTTGTCCTCTCCTCCCTCTCTCTTGGAAAGATCAGCAGGTTTGAATGGTTATCCTTAAATGGTTATTTGTTCTAGTATCTGAGTCCTATAATATCTGCTGTGTGCTACTTCTTAGAGAGAGTACAGGTTATTAGATTTTTTGGTGGAAAGGACTCTGCTCTTGCAGGAAATTCAGGATTAAATGGTCTGAACCTTTTCCTCTTTTGTGGTTGCAAAGGAGTTAAAAGCAAACCTGGCCCAATGCACCCCGTCTATGTAGGGCTGCTTCTGTACTATACTATACTATACTATACTATACTATACTATACTATACTATACTATACTATACTATACTATACTATAATATATACTATGCTAAAACATACCACACTACTATACTATAATATACTTATATGAACTACACTACACTACTGTATGGTATGGTACATATTGGTATAGTTGTTATTCAACTGGCATCGTTTGTTTGAAAGGTTTTCTACTTTAGCCTCAGAGCATGCTGTCAAGTACTTGAAATGCTTCTGTTGTTCAAACTCATAACTCTATGTAACGGTTTTTAATGTGACCTATGTTAACTCTCTTAAAATGTGATAGCTTTTTAGAATAAGGTTGCAAGAGAAACAACTGTTCAAACTGCAAAATTTCCACACTGAACCTTATCGGATATGTTTCTATTCCACCCTTCTATTTACCTGTTTTAGACATTATTATTGACACTGAGTGATAATTTCAGATTATCTTGCTCAGTACCTTTTCAAATAAAAATGACAATTTATAGGAGCTGAGTAACACAACTGACTTGTCATCATTGCAAACACTGTAAAGCAGACTAAAGATAAACAGAAAATGGATCCCAGGAATGCCCATTAGGGCTAAATGAAGAGATCCACATTTGTTGCATCTGTTAATAGCTGTCTCCTCATGTTTTGAGACAGTTCCTACAAGTTTACAGACAAAAGACAAATGCACTAAGGAAAAAGCTCGTACATACTGGACTTAGGAATAATTTCCACAGAAAAGTGTAATGAGTTTGCAAAACTCTTTAATGATAATGTTGAAAACACTATACATGATATCATTTCCAAAACCCGTCTAACTACTTTGTACCCAGTTAGACATCTCATGGTGGCACATTTCACACTTGTCAGTGACAAAACAGTCGAAGACATCAACCGCACTCTTTGTCCGTCAACTTGCATCCTCGATGAGCTACCCACACATTTCCTAAAATCTGCGCTCAGCAGTTTCTTATCACAACTTTCTTGCAAATTCAACATCTAAGTTTAGACTTACCAAAGGCCCCAAAAATTGCTGTCATTAAACTTCCTCTGAAAAAGAGAAATTTTAATAACAAAGTAATGAGAAACTACTGGTCCACTATAAACCTGGCCTTCCTAGGGAACGTTAAGGAAAAGGTTGTACAACAACAGCTTACTGTTTTTTCCTACCTAATCATTTGTTTGTGATTTTCCAGTCAGGCTTTAGAGCCCACCACTGCACTGAGACAACACTGATTATTGGGACAAACATTTTCCTCCTTAACACAGACACAGGCAGAAACACAATATTAATTCTGCTTAGTGTTAGAGGACTGAGTGGGCATCTCTAGTATGACCTTAAAACTTTGTTCAGATTCTATCTCACGCACCCAAATTACTTTGTTATATTTGGAAACTTTGTCTTTAACCAAATGGCCCAATGCTGGGATCACTACTGTTTAAATCGGTAAGTGATACCAGTAGGGCAGCCAATACAGAGCTCTATGGTATCCTATCACTACTATACAGATGATACTCAGCTCTACTGTATGTGTCAATGACAGCAGGAGAACATGGACCTGTAGATTTATTATGTTACTTTATCGAACAGATTGATGTGTGGATGCAAAACAATTTTCTCCATTTAAATTATGGAAAAAATGAAATCCTTGTTTGTGGCCCACAGAAACATAGACACATACAAACAATACTTAGTCACCTAGAGACTCTTTCAAGAACCTAAAAATTAAGTTGGTAATCTTCGAGTAATATTGGAATCAGACTTGAACTCTGACAGTAACATTAAACAATTATTGCCAGAGTGATAGCAATAGTGTGTAAAGTGGACCTAGTGAGATTAATGCACGCATTTTTTTTTCCAGCATGTTAGGTTACTGTAACTGCCTGCTTACTGCACTAGGCTCTCTGAATGAGCTTTTGCAAAGCTGAAGAATGCTACTACGTGAGTTTTCACCCGGAACCAGAAAATATTACCTTATTCTTTTAGTACTTAGGTCTCTGCACAGGCATCCTGGGTTTTCCTCAGAGAATAAACTTTAAAGGAGCTCTGCTACTGGCCTGTGTCTATCCTAAAAACAAACAAACAAAAAAAAATAAAGAGTGAAAGAAGTTTGGTTTATTTTGAATAACACCCACCCCAACAGTCCGTATCAACCTCAGGTGTGTAGAGAAAGGGGCTTGGGGTGTGTCTGGTGCAGGCAACTAGGGCAGCTGGCGAACAATGCTAGTGATGTACAAGCCATTTTATTCTTCTCCTTCTTATAATGAATTCCCTTATAAATCATTCATTTTCGCAACAAATGGGAATAATAATAATAATAATCTTACCATTAGCATGTATGAATACAAAACCAAATCTAGAGGGACATAGGCTACATTATCTCACTCAATGAACTATAGTGTGTGGACAAACACCATAAGCGTATGTTTGCTGTTAAAGATGGTGATGGTGATGACACTAGTCCTGCTGGTGCTTCAGGAGATGTATAGCATTTGGGAGAAGGTAGAGAACCATTTCTACAGCAGAGCAACAACATGAACACCACCAGATGCTAGCTTTTGAGTTAAACGTCTCCCAGCTGCAATAATAACTTTCTTGGCGCTGTAGCGTTATTCTATTAAGTGATTGTGTTGTTGAATGTTTTTGTCTTTTGCTAACTTGCAGTTATGTATCCCAGATCAAAAATGAAAGTTTGTGTATTCCAACCTTGGATTTATTGTAGGTTGGGGTTAGTATAAGTAATAGTATTCCTTGTATGATGATGTGCCACTCTGAGGCAGTGGATATTTCTACATGATATGACCATGCACAGCTCTAACCTTGGCACTATTTATTTTGAACATGCATGTGTGGGCAAGGCCAGGGTGGCCTGGTTGGTGGTACTGACTCCTAGCCTGAAAAAATCTCCCAGTCCGCCCCTGTCGACATGAACCCCCTCACACTCTGGGAAGATCGGATGGTAGTATCCTACTTGTTTCGAGAGTCAGGACCTAACAAGGTGAGGATGCATTTTAGTATTATGCTCTTAAATTTTAATACAGTCTTCCTGATGTCATGAGAAGCCTCCACTCTGATAAACTTTAAAAACAGGCTAAAAACACTTCTTAACAGTGCATATCATCATGATGTTGTTCAGCCTCTTGAACCACATATACCAGGAAACCCTCAGGAGACAGGGAATCAGATCTATGAAGTTTATTGAGCAGAGAATGTGAATAGTAAACTGGAGACTGGAACTTTAGGAACGACACGGGAAACTGCGGGATCAACAAGGGAGACCGGTAGCGCTGAACAGAGAGCAGGGGTGGTGAGTAAACGTCTTTTTCTTAATTTTAGTTTTTTTATGTGTTTTTCCTTTTCTCTAGTTTTGTGCCCTTAAATTTTAACATTTTAAATGCACTGTTTATTCTTTATGATAAGCACTTTGAATTGTCCTGTATATGAAAAGTGGTATAAAAATAAAGTCTTCTCGCTTTGCCCTGTATGTTGAAAAAGTCTGTTTAAGTTAACAGTACACCTATGCAGGCCTGGACTGGCCATAGGGAGAACCGGGAGTATTCCCGAAGCGCCGGCCTAATATTGGCCTGAAACTCTCTTTAGAAAAAAAAAAAAAAAAGCCAGAGAGGCAGTCAGGCCAGCAGCATGAGAGGAGGGAAAGATTACTGGTTTATTTCGATTAAGACCCGCCCCAAAGGTCCGTCTCAACCACACTGTTGACGGCGGCTCGTGCACGAGCAAGTCGTGCAAGAAGTGAGGAGAAGCGACTCGGGTCTCCTGACGGAGTAAAAGGAACAGAGAGGGAGACAATAACAGAAAGGCGCTGGAGGAGGACGCGGCAAAATTCAGAAAAGTAACGGATTTATTTATTCAGTCCCCCCTTTTTGCCATTAAAATAGAGATTACAAGTAAGTTATAAAAACAAAACACGCACACACAAAATGTTGGTACAAATATTATTTTAAGTTTAAATATATATATTTTTAATCTTAATAATAAATTTGTACCAACATTTTTTTGTTTAAAGTGTAAACGGAGGCCCCTAAATGAACCTGAGGCTGCACACATTCAGTCTACAGCAGGAGTGCCCAACCTACTTTTCGAGTAGCCAACCTCCAGAGATCTACCAGTCTAGTGTCAACATCGCAAACCTGCACAGATCATTTCCAGCCTGCAGTGACGACCCTCACATCACCTTTTCTTGTTGTCATACAACCATTAGACATCATATCACAAACCCGCCATCTCTCAAACACACACACACCAATCTGCATGATGAGCAACAGCCATAACTGACCTTAATATAAACCAAACAGAAAAATAAACCAGATTTAAAAAAAGTAGATCTCTGTTTGAAAAAAGGAAATCACTTCCTACCTTAGTGGGAGACCTGGCACTGGGAGGAGGAGGCTAGCTTTTTGTACCGATTAATTGATTACTTCACTTAGTTTTCAGTATATCAAAGTAAAATCTTTATTATCTTAGTACTATTGCATTAACAACAGTAAAGTTACTGTATATTACAACCTCAGAAGTTACAGTAGGTCTAACACGTGGCCTTTTATTTGGAATTTGCTAAAAGTGTGTGTGTGCACGTGCACAAATGCATTTTGCTTGTGCCGATACATTTAGGTGTGGATGTGAACATGTGTGTGTGGGGACACAGATGAGTGGCAAGCCCAGGGTGGCCAGGTTACATGACTGACTCCTGGCCTGAAAAAATCTCCCAGTCCCGCCCTGCACCTATGAATTGAAAGAGATAAGGAGAACACAGGCTCAAACAAACGTTTTAGAGTTTCTTTAGCAACATTATACCTTCCAGTACAGTAATGTGGACAAGTGAAACCAATTTAAAAGCCCAAGCTCTCTACGCCCAGACGTTTCACACATCTTATGTGCAGGACCCACGTCAGCAGCAACAGATCGCTACTGCTTGTACATCCATCTCGGAAACTCTTGTTTGATATCTGTGTAGCTAAATCAAACAAGCCAATGTCACAGTAAAATGACCATTTGCGTAATTTTCTGCTAATGCATTTAGATCTGCTTTTATTTTTTATTAGAACACAATAAAAGCCGGAATCACTAACATTCATCTGCATAATTCATGCCAGTGAATTATGCAGATGAATTTTCAGAGGGAACAGATATTCTGGTAGGGTTCCCCCACCTGTGAATTCTTAGAACAGAGATGCAGCATGATGCATATACTAACATTTGATAAATAAGGGCTTCTATAGACTACAGATTACATCAAAATATGTCTAAAATGTTATCTATCCACTCCTACTTATGCAGGGTTTAACCTCGTTTAGCCCCTTAAAGATGCACATGGTTGGACATTTGTGCCATGCCAACATTGGGCTAATCATTCTTCAAGAGGATTTATGGCTGAATCCTCTTGGCAACACACACCAAACTGGCTGCTGCAGCGAGAGAAAACAGTACACATAAAACCACGCAAGCAGATTTGGGATTCAGTGTGAAACATCATGTTCTAAGAACACCCCCATCTTTGTGTCTTAGCGCCACTTCAAAAGGCCTCTGTGCAAGGGAATCGTGCTTTCGGTACATTTGCATGTGAACACGCCAGTTCGTGTGCATCGAGAAACCCAGGCCTTGTGTTTGTGTTATAGAAAGATTAATGCACAGAAATATGCTGGAATGTAATCAGTCTGCAACACAAACAGAAATAATTCGACAGAAATAACAAAATGTTCCAAAATCTTTAGCATGAAAGACATTTAGAAATGTCTAAAATAACTTAAATCACCTCAGCATCTGTGGGGTTTACAGCTTTACATATATGTCGACAGCATTTCCCACAAAAGGCAAAATATAAGAAAGCGGCCTGATATTTCTACTCATGAGCCACCCACACACTGGGATCCAGTCAGTGCTACTGTGCCGCCTTTGCTGTTACCCCTGCCACATGCCAGCCTCTAAGACTAAGAGTTGATCTGCAATGCCTAAACACATAAACATCGACTTCAAACTTTTTGCCCAAAGTTTTGGTTCAATAGAATGATTTCTACGGTGGGATGAGCTTTCCAAGTACGGCAGATGGGCATAATTTACATCTAAAACAACAGCCTAGCTGCTGCTGCTTAGTGGACATCAACAGGCAAAACTCAGATCCTCTCCTCCAACTCTCCAGCCATGCCCTGAGGGAAGGAACACAGAAAACTGTGTCTGACCTGCAGGTTGGCTAATGAGGAGCAGGAGCTGGACAAAGTTTCTGGGCCTCACAGATGCAGCAAAGATGAATTTAAACCAGTGATTTCCTCTGATACAAATCTAAAGCAATACTGTGAATACTGTGTAAAGTGGAATACATCTTTTATTATTTTCAAAAGTTGGACAGGAAACAAGTAAAACAGCTACTCAAAAAAGTTATTGTCTAAGGGAATCTAAAAATCTTGTGGCTTTTCAAGACAACCAGGAATATTTTAAATTTCATTTAGTTTAATAATGTGCAATACTGTTTTAATAATGTTTTAACCTAGCAAATAGAAAATGAAAAATCTACAACAAAAATCTTAATATTTCAAAAGTCCCTAAATGTTCTTCTGGATGTTAAAGTCAACTGTGAGTCCTGAATGTTATTTTTAGTTGTAGAAGTCAAACTATAACTGTAGAAGTCTGCTTGGCCAGATAATTTACTTTAGTGAATAAGCTACTGTGTTCTTAAATGTCCACACAAGGAAAAAGAGTAGATATATTTCCTTGAAGGGAAACACAACTACTGGTTGTTTTCTGCCTCAGATGCTGGAGAATCTGTATGCATAACATTTTCTGGAAAATAAATAAAAAATATGAAAGCACTGATGTGGCTCAAAGAAATCTAGTTTTAGCAGAACAACAAGAATTTGTCACATTTCAAACAGCAAGGCTTAGACAGAAAGATTATTCAAAAAGGTCAGCAATAAATCCCAAGTTTGACATTCAGAGAAAACCTTCTATTGGGGGAAAAATGAACCTTTATTCTTGAAAAAAACAACAACAACAATGACGGCAGGGAAGGAGAAGTAGGAATGTGTAGCGCAACAATAAAATACAAAAAAGTATAGTAGTTGCAATATTGTAGGCTAGTTATACCATTGGTATTTTTTTTTTCTTCAAAGCTGCAGAACCTCTGTCTCCTGTCTGTGGTCCTTCTGCTGTTGGCAGAACTACACCACTTCCAGTCAGAAACAACCAATCAGAGCCAGTAGGAACATGCCTATCTTTGTTATTCACATCCTCCTCCTTCTCTGCATCACTACAGCTGCCATGCTTACAGAGGCTAGTAAGCATGGCACTGATGACAGTGGATAAAATGTTGTAAAGATAAGTTGTTTCTCCCTTATTAGCACAGCTGTAGCACAGAAGCAATCCTGGGGAGCATATGTACACAGAGAGGAGACTGAAGTACCAGAGCAACTTGATTTCTTTTTAAAGATACAGCCTCGTATTATACTGTCACAACATAATGATACTTTTAATAAATGTGTAAAAAAACCTCTGTATAAGTATTACTTACTGTAGTTTAAATTAGTCAAATACGATTTTTAACTTGTCAACTGCTGACTATCAGATGTTTACATTTTTTCCAATAGAACTAAGATTTCCGAATAACGTTTTAAAGTAGGCTGCACAGTGGAGTGTCAGTGCAACATCAAGAGAGACTGGGGTTCAAATCCTAATGTGGGCATTCCTTCCTAAAGCTTACACGTTCTCTTAGTCTTTGGCTTCTCCTGTAGAAAAAAAACATACATGTTAAGTTTATAGTCATTCTAAATGGCCCTGGGTTTGCTGTTGGTCTGTCTGACCCACTGTTGACTTCATCATCTCCTACACACTCTCCAGCCAAAATAGTGATCTGGTTTTATACTTTAGGTGAATTTTGCATGAAAAATGCTGCATAAAACTGTATAAAATGATAAAGGAAGGACAAAATTATAAAATTCTATTGATTTTCTCACTTTCGCTGTTATATTTGTTCCTTACATTACAGTAAACGTCTTTGTTGAATTAATTTTAAAAAAGTCAATCATGCATGTTGAGATCAGCAGAACTGTCAGAAAAACACTTTTACATACAGTAATGAGGAATGCATGCATCAAAACTCCCGCAGCTTAAAACCAAAAGGTCAAACGGTTTTTTTTTTTTACCCAGAGCGATGTCAGTGCCCTGTCAGACAGGGCTGCTTCCAAAGTGTTGCGATACTGAGCATCCCTGTTTTAGTGACACTTTGGTCTCGAAAGTGCCCTCAGGCTCTCAGGCTGAAAATGGATCTCCCTGTATCCAACCTGTATATTGCCAGGTCATTTCTGTCTACAGGCACTTAGAGGGCAAAAAGTACAATATCTCTCCGCTTCCTGTTCTGTCTTACTTTCCTTTTGTCTTTATTTCTTCCATACAGAGTCAGAGAAAGTTCCCACTTTGACCCTAATTGACCTCTTAAGAAATTGGATGTCAAGATTTCCAGATAAATGCGTGTCTCAGGTTGGAACTTTCAGAAGGTAATCTAGTTTCCCCTTGTTGTGTTTCAAACTGTGTGTTACGGCTGTAGCTCAGTGTTACCCTGTGCTGGGCAGTCAGTGTGAACTGAGTGAGACTTATCTGTTAGAAGAATCGTACAAGCCATGGTCACAAGCTGTTTTCCGGTTAGCTCTCGGCTACAACTACACAGGTTTGATCCAGCCAACAGGTGAAGGTTGCAATTAAATCAAATTACTTCACAGCAATGCAATGAAAGCTGTCCAAATTCAGAGAACCATCAAAACGTGTTCTTCACTGCTCACCCTATCACAAGATTAATTTGAGTATGGAAGGAATACTAATTAAATATAGCTAAATTAAATATAGCTAAATTAGATTTTATTGAAGGAAGATTATTAAAGGATGTTTTGGTATGATATGGTTTTGTGAAATGATCTGTGTTTAATATATGAGAAAAATAAATAACCAGACACTAATTGTTGTGTGGGGGAGTTTTTTTCAGACTTCAGTCTTCAGGGTGTCTTTCATGTCATTCTCCAAATGAAATAATAGGGCAAATACAGATGGACTGAACAAACATTGCCAACTTGGGCTCTGAATGTTTCTGTTACTGGCAAAGGTCTCTGAACAAAAAGGTTGTGAACAGTTGGAAAGGCTTCAAGATTCAAAACTGTTTTACTAAAACACGAAAAATCATTAAGAATACGTAAGGTCCAAGTCTGGCATTTTAACTGTTACATTTTAACAGTGTGTAACCTAATTTAATTATCATGTACTTTCTACTAACAGACACTTTATTAATTCCACTTTGCTAGTGCCAGATTGTACAACTGAGCATGTTCCAAGAGTCTTTGGTCCATGTTCATATTATACCTTTAACAGTTGCTGTTGATCTGTCAGATATAAGTTGTATTTGCCATTCCATCATATTTCATTGATTCCTTATTAGATTGTGATCTGTGGAGGTCAGTGGAGCCCTATGAATATTTTGTTGAGTTTAGGAAACTAGTTTGAGATGTTCTGACTTTGTCGCTATGTTGCATTGAACCAGAAGTCTCCAAGCATAGAGATCAACTATAAGATTAACTGCAGGTTTCAGATGCAATCCTGTTTCAACACACCTGATCAAATTAAAACCTCATTACCAGACTTTTACCAAACTCAGTGGGATGATAAATCATCTGGGGTAGATATGTTGCAGCAGGGAGGCAACAAAAAAAATGTAAGCATGTAGATCTTGAGGACCAGGGTAAGATATCTCTTTATTAGACTGTAGGAAGTACCCATCAGAAGATGGTAAAACTGTTGGTATACTAGAATTAAAACAGTCCAGGAAAGGTTTATCTACCTTGTTACACCACAACCACCCTCAACCATTGATGGATCAATACTTTAATTTGTACCAATTTCATCAAATTTGAAACTTGGCATCTAAATCTCATGGCTAAAACTGAGACTGAATGGGACTTTTATGAACCTGTCTAGACTGTAGTTTGCAGTTTCCTTTTCTTTGCTAAAGCGTCAGCAAATTTGATCTTCTGCTGCTTTAGCCCATCTGCTTCAAGGTTGCATGGATTAGGCTTTCAAACCTGTAATTTTGCACATTCTGACTGTAACAGTGATTGTGTGAGCTACATTTGTATCATGTTCATGTTAATCCAGTGTACCAATTTACATCAAACAACTGGCATCCACAAGGAAGTTCCTTACACACAACTACATCTTGCTGGATACTTTATCCTTCTTAGACAGTCTTTTGTAAACCTGACAGATGGTTGTGTCAAAATAACGTGAGATTAGCAGTTTTTGAAACACCTGAAACACCATACCTAATTAAAAGTCAATTATTTCCCGTCCTTCCCATTCTGATGCTTCCTGGGCATTTTAGCAAATTCTCTGCAATACATCAAGATGCTTGACTTCACTAAGTTGCTACTGTGTAGATGAGTGATTTCGTGCAAGCAGTTGAACACATAATAATTTGAACTAGATAAATATATCCTGCATGCTGATTCTTTGACCTGTGATGGATTGCTGACCCTTCCCCTCTGTTCCCCACGTCTCACTTAACGACTATTGGAGATAAACAGCAGCTTCTCTCTTGTACCCTGCAAAGACAAGCAGATATAGAAAATGGATGCATGTATGCATGTTGATTCTCTAACTCCCAATGTTTTGTTTGTTTTACACTGATAACACGCTATAGGTTTTGTCTGAGTAACACTTTAGGCTGTATGCATTTACTAGCTTCATAAAATTGAATTATTTATTTACTTTCTAAGCATTAAACTTAGCAGGGTTAGCAGCAACGCTTTAGATAGGGTCACACAAACAGGTATGTTTTCCCCATGTATTTTCCACCACTCCCCTGCACTTTGTTATTGTATCTTTTTTAGATGAGTCTGAAACCTTTTTCTTATATTCTTTATACTTACCAATAAAATGGAAAACTGCTTATATATTTTTTCTCTTTATACTTAAGTTTGTGTAAAGCTACTATAGTCTTTTTGAGAGCTTTTGATTTTAAGGATGTGATTCCATTGGAATATTGGACAGCTAACTGCAATTAATTGAATCTATGGAACATCTGTTTTTTATTTGCTTTAAACATTCCCTCTTTAAATTTATTGTGTGAACACTGTAGGTTCTATACACCAAAAGATGTATATAAAAATATGTATATCAACATATTTTACATATTTTACAAAATTAAACTGTTACATGATTAAAACAAAATCTATTTTGTTGAGACTAATAAAAGCTGTGTATAGAACACTGTTGCCAATCCCTTATGAAAAGCAGTAGAACCTAACTTGTAAAATCAAGTAAATGTTTCGATGTATATTTTAAAAGTACATAAAGAAAATGCAATTAAGTGCACATTCAAAACTAAAACTTTTTATCTACATAATCATCTGCATAATTATATAACCTTGAACATGTCAGTTTATAATATGGGTGTCTTACTTCAAAACAAATGTGCGTACTCTTTACTTGGATCTCATTAACAGCTACTACACACACTACCTCTCTCCACTCATCTCTTATACACCCAATCAGTGCAGAGTCATCTGAGTATTCTCAAAGACAACAGGACAGTGACTTGTGCTGTTGGTCTGAAATCTCAGTGAGAAGAAATGGTGAAATTATATCACCCTGGTGTGCTGCCACCTGTGTAGTTAGATATGACCCTTCAGTTTCACAAACGTTTGCCTGTTTGTTGGGCAGTCATTTATCCAGGTGATTGTTGAGGCCTCCATTTTTGTCTTCTGGAATTTTTGACAAAGTAAAACAGGTTGAATTGTATTAAATGCACTGTCGCAATTAAATAAGATGATCCTCACAGTGCTACCAGTTTTTGTCCAGATTACAGTTGGTTTGTTGAAACAGGTATATGATGGCATCTTCAACTCCAGCTCCACGACAATATGCAAACTGCAGTGGCTCCTGATATCTGCTTGCTTAATTACTCAGGTGGTTCAACAGGAGTCTGTCTAGTACCTCCATGATGAGAGAAATCAGAGCAACAAGTCTATAGCTTTTAAGGACGTATAGGTGGGTTTTCTTTGTAACCAGAACAAGGATGGAACCTTTTTTTTTGGATCAGCCTAAGGAAAGAAAAGTGGTAGAGTAAAGCAAAGGGAGCAACAGGATCTACTGCTTTGGTAAAAGACAAATTTGTAAAACCAGAAGACTCCCGACTGAGTTGGAAGATAAAACATTGCATGTTTGACTGGGGAGCTGTGGCTTAAAGGAGGGTGAGATGTTTTTTTGGGGGGGGACTTTGGCATGGGGGAGGAGCTTTTTTAGCTCACGTTGTTCCTGAACTATACCTATTGAGCAATGTGTTCAGTTTATATGTACTCTCCTTACCTACATCTATCTAGTTCTCCTTTCAACTAATGGGTTTGATCTTCATCTTGGACCACACAAGTCAGATATCTTCCCTCTGCAGTGTTAATGATGATGATGACATATTAACTCTTTCACTTCTCTTCATGCTGTACAGGTATACTTTAATATACTGTCGTTAAATTTATATATAATTTAATTAAAAAAGACTAACCTTTAAGTACACATTTTAATTGTTAGGCTGATTATCCTTAGGTGTGAGTGTGCGTATGACTGGTTGTTTGTCCTGCATGTCTCTGTGTTGCCCTGCGAGGACTGGCAACCTGTCCAGGGTGTACCCCTGCCTCTCGCCCATTGTAAGCTGGAGATAGGCGCCAGCAGACCCCTGCGACCCCACAAGGATAAGCGTGTTAGATAATGGATGGAATCTGGTTAGTTAACAAGATAGTGATAGCCAACATGCTATCTTTAGTATTTCTTCTAGATTTAGCTTTTTATCTAACATTAGATACTACAACTTTGTCCACATTTTTAAAAAGATAGTTAAGTTAAGTTTTATTAAGTTTTCGGCAGCTGACTGCAAATATGTCAAAAATTTTCAGAAAAAAAAAAAATTCAGCTTGTATCATTTACACTGTGTTTTGGCAGTAGATCCTAATCTATCTAGTTGTGTTTGCTTTTATCAACATCACTTATAGATTTATGTATGACTACCATGGCTGGAAATGAAACTGCTTTAGTTATTATTCTGCTTTTGCCTGTAGTTATTGATCTCTACATGATACTTCTGATTTCAGCTTCCTGTGGAAACCATGATAAAAGTGCACATTTAAAATACCAAAGCATCTTTCTTCGGGTAATGTGAATCCTTTAAATCAGCAACAAATTTGAATCAAGCTTGACTATACAAAGGCAGAGTACAGTGTTCCATTCGTTGTCCAATATCATGTATAATCGGTGCCATGACTTGTTAGTGGAATTTTAATTACACACCACAGACCATGCGGTTGTGGAAGCCAAGTTAACACAAACATCAATTTCATGGATCAGTTTGGTGTTTCTGAAAGAGCTCACTGGAAAGTGCTTTCTATTTCATGCATGGGTTGTTCTAAACCGAGCCAGAACCTACATTTCCTTTTGCTCCAAATGCTCTGTATATCAGCCCAATGGACATGCTACAATTTACATGAACAGTGTCCAAACCAAAGCACACTCTTAGAAGAGTTGTCAATGTACTGGAAATCTCCTGATAGGATTTTGTCTGAAACTAATTTAGTATTTTTTTTAATACTGAAATTAGTCACTTTAATTTTAAGGCAGAAAAAACAAACATAAACTATCTTTAACACACTTCAACACACTTTTTGGAAGAATTTATTTCAATACTGACATCCACACATTTAAGTTAATTCTGACAAGAAAAATGCAGGTAATACATACAACTCCAAAATAAATAAATAAAATAAAGTTATATTGATTGCTTTTAGTCCGTTGACTTTACCGGAATCTCATGCTGAGCATGCATTTAGCGACAGTGGAGAGGAAAAAACACACCTTTAACTTGAAGAACCCCAGCAGAACCCCAACCTGGCTCAGTACGAGCAGCATTCTGTTGCAACCGACCAAGGGTTTGAAGGGACAGAAGGGACACACAGATGATGAGAAATCTTAAAAAATCAAAAAACAAAACGTAATAGCAGCAGATGGAGAGGGACGGTGAACGTTGCTGGTAGCACCAAAACCAATGGCCACCCCTCTAAGAAGCTGTGAAGAGAAGAACTCAGAAAAAGGAGAAAGTTAACGGTTAAAATAACAGCATACTAAATCAGATTGGAAAATAGAAGAAGAAGATAGCAGAGGGAGAAGTGGTCAGATTGTTCTCCAGCAGCCTATACCTATAGCAGCATAACTGTTAAAATAGCTGAGGATACCGTAACCCTCCAGAATGATATGTAAGAGAGGTAGAGGAAAGGAGAACCTTCTTTCTAGACTGAATTCATTCCCCAACCAGATTAAGCTTTCGTCTCTAGCTCTTCCTAACTATAAGCTTTATCAAAAACTTGATTTAAAACTACAGAGAGTGTCTCACGGACTAAAGCGGAAACCTGATAACTAGAAACTTCCGGAAGAAATTTTGCAGGTGCCTGCCAGTTGTGCGTCTGTGGGGTCCCGATTTATTCTGATGAGGAATGTCTACAAAGTACTGTAATGGGGTTTTCAATTGCATGTTGACTAACAGCTACTTACTCCATTGAGTATGTTTCGTTTACCCATTATAGGTAAAGTTAGCTTAAAAGCTAACGTCAGCATGTAGGTTGTCGTTAACATGCTCACTTATACTAAAATAGTTGATATATGAAGCACACGGTAGTCTATAAGCAAGTATTAGCAAAAATGCTAACATTAGCTTAAATGCTATCATTACTACGTGGGGGTCTTAATTACATGTTGAACATACCTGCCAACATCCAGCTATGAAGAAGAGGTAGACTGTTTTGGCTAGAAACGAGATCGCTCCTCCAGCAACATCTCCGCCCCCGTTTAACTCTTAACCAAAAATTTATGAAAAGGAATGTAAACTGACTTTTCCTTTTCATTCCTATGGGATTTTTCGGACGTAATTTTTCGCAAATTACTTCCCCACGAATTCTCATATGTAAAACAAAAGTAATAGCACACCTCCCGGGATCGGTCCGCACGTTTAGATATATTGTTTATGGGGCTGCACACTACGGTTCGGGCCGCATTAATTCTGATTTAAATTTCGAGGTGAATAATAATAGGTCACTCCATTGCATTGCTTTGCATTGCAATGCCTCCTATACTATGCCATGGTAGGCACCTAACTGAAAGATCTGCCCCCAATTCTACTTTTAGAGATTCTAAAAAACACCACTCAACCTACGGATTGAAAGCAAAGTGCACTGTTAGGGACATAAGGAGTAATCAGATCCCTGTTTGTATGATGGAGCTTGATTAGTGAGGGCTTTATATGTCAAAAGAAGAATCTTAAAATCTATTCTAAGTTTGACAGGGAGCCAATGAAGGGAAGCTAAAGTAGTACTATGTATCATTATAGGTAATGATACATAGTACAACTGCCAGTGAAATGCTTTTCTTTTTGGTGTAACCACACCGAGGACCCACACTGGATGCCTTGGGCTGGATTTGAATCTATGGCCCTCAGATTGGATGTCAGGTGACATTCCATTTGAGCTATCCAGCCACAGTTCCATCAGAACTCTTGCTGCTGCATTTTGGATCAACTGAAGACTTTTAACGTTTTGTAAGCTTCTTGCTAGTGAACAGTTACAATAGTCCAGTCTTCATGGATTCATTTTTTTAGCATCAGTCTGAGAGATAATATTTCTAATTTAGGCAAATTTTCCTAAGGTGAAAGACAATTCTGTATAATTAGCTTAAAATTGGAAATTGAAACGTTGCTGCCTAATGATTTTACCATCAGAAAACTAACTATTTACTAATAACATATTAATCAAATCTAAAATGGCGGTAGGGATAAAAGGGAATACTCCTTTTTTTTATTGGGATTAGGATTAACATGCAATGGAAAGGTTAAGGTAAAGTCAATATTTTTAAAAGCTTAGAACGCTCAGTTGGATGAAAACAGATAAAAATTTGGTTAAGGGCGTGGAGCTAACAATGTCAACAAGGAACCAAAATTGTTTTTTTTTATTATTTTCAAGTTTATCTAAAAAAAGTGCTATAAAGTCATTACTGTTGAAAGTTTGAAGGACTGGGTGGCTCAACAGAACTTTCACTTCTTGTAAGTGTGGCAGCTGTACTAAAAAGAATCCTGTGGTTTTGCTTGTTCTGTATTAATAATGTGAAATATACAGATCTAGCTTGGCAAAGGGTCCTTTTATGTAACAGCAGAATGCTTTTTTTCCAAGATGAGTAGGACTCAAATTCTATTCTATTCTGATAACTTACAGTGAAATCATCACATTGATTACCTAGCCAAAAAAAATCACTGTCATTACTTTTTCAGCATTACTGCCCATTATAAGGCTGTCTTGCTAATGTAGCCAAGTCATGTCAATTATTTTGTAGAAACAAACACATTTATATGTTCACATATAAATTACTGTGTAACCTGTTCAAGATTATTTTAATGTTCATTCAGGATTCACTCATGTTCATTCACAAGTGTCTCTTTGTTTGGTAGGTTTCTACTAAACAAGACGTGTGTGTGAACATTTAATAGTTCTGGAAATAGGTTAGGAGCAGAGATACCATACAGGTCACGTGAAAAAGTCTCAAATGACGTCTAGCTTGTTAAACACTTGATGATTTAAAATAACAAAAGTGCCAACCTCTGTTTATATGTGGTTAAAAGCAGTAAAGCACATCCCCTTAGTGAGTTTAGCATTAAAGGTGGAATTAAGCATTTAAGAGGGACAACTCTGTTTAGATAAATTTGTACCCATTTATCAGGTGCAGAGGGAGTTGAATGTAACTAAGGTTTAACTTTTGAGGAGTAAACTCTACAGGGTAATCTAGTTCCCTGGTAGCTTTGAAACACGTAAAATAAATCATATAGTCTAGTTTTAGAGCGCATGTATGCAATTTCATTTTGTTAATTTTAGAACACCTGATGGACCAAATAAGACATATCTATAGCAGAAAGACAAAACCAAGCTAGAATTTACCAAATGACTTGTTGCAGTCTACCAATATCTGTTTAAAGAAGGCAGAACCAAATTCAGCTGTAAACCTGAATCCTTAGTCTTTTCAATTCTCGCATTTACTGGTTCACTGGATGTAGACGGCAACACTGTAGTGGGGTTAAAAAGAAGAGATGTTTTTTATGTTTAAAGTGAGCGATTGATATTCATCTCACACTTTTGCACTTAGTCCTCCACTCCCACTTGATTTGCATTAACATCATTTAAAATAGAGGCGGAAAGAACTCTCAGAGGGTCGAGCTGGTACAACTACATGATCGTTGTGACTTAACATGTGCTTTTTCTCTTCTCAGGCATGAAGGGCACAAGAATCTGACAGCGGGAAAATAGACAGTGGCAGAAATAAAGATAGTTGGTGTGCCCTGAAATCAGACTAAGCATACAAACTAGGGAAACTTTTGGCCACTTGGAATAGCGCTGACACATGACCTTGGATTCCTAGACATGCCCTTTTCTGGAATCATATTATCATAAATATTAATGTTAAATGTTAATGTCTGTGCTGCTTTTTCTGGGATGCCACAGAGGGGTCACGTCCTTTTTCAGAGGTAGGTTGGCAGATGTTTTGGTTGTTTGGGACAGTGACGGTGGGGCTGGGCTTGGTGTGTTCTTGGTGGGTGGGTGGATCCTGTCCTGGAGTTGGATAAGGGGATCATATCTCATTGAGTTACCGAGAGTCAATGGAACACCTTAAGATTTTTGCTATCCTAGGTAAAAACTGACATTGTTGATCATTAACCGTAAAATATTTACATTACAAAACAAATTAATTAATTTTGATGTCTAATTTAAGGGTAATGTAGTTATTGGTGAGTGATGGGGCAGTATCCTTGTGGCCTCTATTAGTCAGCTGCCACTATCCAAAAACCTTTACATGTGTGTCAAACAAATATGTTGATTATTAGCAGAACTCCCTGGGATCATTGGTGAAAAGATGGTTACAAACCCTACAAAAAACTCTACTGTGAAACAAAGGAGGAATCTTTTAAAAAACCACCTCATGCTCATTTATAAGAACAGCAGAGGGTCTCTGATGCTTTGGATCTTTCTCACAGGCTCTGGAAATGGTAGAGTGCATGGCATTTGAGTCCTTTAAAATAATAACGTTTAAAATAAAATGCCTAATAAACCCTGGGTGAATCTAAAAAATCTGTAATTACCTGGGTTATCATTGCGTCTTTCGCTGAATGAAAAGCAAAAGTGATTGTTAAATAACATGAATTTATTATACGTATTAATCTATCTAGCACGAAAATCAGTTCTGCTGCAGATTTTTTAAATACTTGAAGAAGTATTTTGCCTTGGAGCTGCTATAAATGAAATCCAATATTCATAAAACACATAAATGGAAATGTGTTTAATTACATGTTCATAATCCCCATTTAATTTTGTAAATATTTCACAAAATTCACAGTTTGTCATACCTAGTAATGAGCTCCTATACATCTGTACACACAGTGTATTCCCAATTCATTTTGAAATGCTACGCAGACAGCTGACATTTATTCTCTCATTGTGATAACTATATTTAATAATTCTGCCTAAGCTCTTTTAGCTTTTAGCTTGCCTTTAACTTGTCAAATCTTATTTTGACGTAATGATGATTTTAGTATTTGATTAGAATAAAATCAGTTTAAACAAATCTAGCAATCTTTACCTTGTGTGTTGATTCAATGCTTTAGGTTCTTTAGATGCCAGCATCTATTGTCCAGTTTTATGTAGTTGATTTTCTGCAGCAATAGTAAAACTGCCTCAAACCAATATATCAAAACCTATTTTAAATGAATTTGTAGGTAAACACTAGTTTCCAGACATGCACAGGGTAATTTACTGGTTGTACTTAACCATTTGTAAAACCATCTGTAAAGGAGGAATTGAGAATGGTACTGCTCTGAGACTGAGGATATAACAGAGAATTGTTTACCAGTTTATTCAATAATAAACTGCAGCAGGTAAATACGAAACCACCAGTGTCAGACACAAGGACCTCTGAGGGCACAAAGACAAGGTTAGTACCTGAAAAGAGACTCAGGGATTGAAGAGCTCAGAACAAAAGCCACTAACCTACTTTGAATCTGGCAGTGTTTGGATCCCAATTTTTGGTTTGTTGGGTGAAGTGAAGCTTGCTGTGGGACTCAGTGGGAAAGAATCGTATGGTCGAGGAGCACAAACAAGGTCAGCAACACATAGGAAGAATCAGGCACAGGAATCAGAGAGGGGAAGTCCAAACTGCAATCCAGGAGACAAGAAGGGGTCAGAGAAGTGAATGCAGAGGCAAACAAACGATCGGGGAACTTGACAGGAGGCAGAAACCATTGCACAGAAACAGGGTCATTGTTCAGAAATCAGAAGCCACATGAGCTCTGACAGAGTTAAGACATCGTGTGAGAGATCAAGAGACTGAAACAGGTTTAGGAGATCCGGTGGACAAGGAACGCGCCACATCTACCTTCGGTAAGGCTTTCAATAATCTGTCAAACAGGCTTGGCGAGAAGACTCATTATATTGGAAGATTAGCAGGTCAGCTGAAATGGCTCCTATGAGAGTGGGTGTGGTCGGTACAAATAAAATGACTGAACAGGCAGGCCTATTAGTCAGAGTCATAATAAAAAAATTGCTTTGCTAAAAAGTATGCAAACCGAACAATCAGAAAAAGCCCGTAGCCTAAGAAATATATACCAAGAGCCTTGATAGAATAAAACATATCAACAGTTGTTTTATACCACTGCATACCAAATATAAAAGAAATATTCCATTTAGAATTTTTCATCAATCCTCGGCATGCATTTAAAGTGACTATTTCCATGATTTAGCTTTCAAAGATCCATTGTGCATTATTTGAATTTTAAAGCAAGCTGCATAAAAATTTTCCCTCTGTTTTCCTCCGGAAAAACGTACATTTCCCCTAAATTATCCATCTATGAATGAAAATGAAGCAAAAACAAAAGTTTTGGCCTGCCTGCTGTTGGCTTTTTTTGCTCACGGTTTCTTCTCTTTATATTCATCCACAACAACCAGCTGTGTTCTGTGAAAAAGTTTTAAAGTCCATTTTTAAACCACATGCTCAGCAAGACAACAACGAAAAAGAACCATTATCCTTATCATGGGTCCTCTGAATGTAATAGAGCATTTAGTAACCAAAGATTCAGACATTTTTCAGAAGAGCTGGTTTAAATTTACATTCATTTAGACGAGACAGAAGCTAAGAAAAAAGTATTAATCTAAGTTATAAGGTGTTACAACAATGATAGCTCCAATATCTGTTGGGACAAACAAACATTTGTTGTTTCAACGTTTCATTTTCTGTGCATTTAAGGTGCTTGTCATTTTAAAAACCTGGACCTAGTTCCTCACTTAAGCTTGGAGCATCCACATTCCAGTAATACCTTTCTGATAACTACCACTACCACAGCAACTGAATGCTTGCAGCAGCATACGTAAAGATCTACTATATATATATATATGCGAAGGCTAGGGTGGACGAGTGTCAATGAATGTCATGAAGCCTCGCAGCGCGTTTCGGGGTGCCTGGCTTGTCAGATGTGTTGAGCGAAGTTTGAGTATCAACCACATGCGGTTCGTCAAATGATAGAGTTGGTTAATCTGAACATTTGCCGTTAGACTTTGAACATCGACCTATCAGAGAGACCTCCTCTGTGTGATGAAGTGGCCCATTTTCCAACAGGCCAGAAGACCAAGAACGTGGAAGTAATAATGGAGGATAATCTAATGTAGCTGTTTGCTTTAATCCGTGGAAGAGAATTGGAAAGCGCCAATGAGCTTGATCTGTGTCAAACGCGTTTCAAGTGTCTGATTCTTAAAATGCACGAATGTTTTTTACCACTCAAATCTGGATGCTTTGTGAATGCAACCTAATGCACACAGGTTTTCAGTGTCATAAAAATTGTAAACTCCATACTGATTTTTCTTTCTGCCCATATTAGCAATGTTCAACTTTTATATGAATTAACCTTACTAGCAGTCAAACAGTTGTAGAAATGTTTGCTGATGACTTTTAATGAAGAAGTTCAGCTGATCATTAGAATCTGTTTAATGTGTGTTCAGTATTTGATGAACTTCATGATGTAAATTTCAATCAATGAATTATTTGTG
>JAVLVB010000846.1:1293079-1406686 GCA_032876305.1 Orestias chungarensis | reverse complement strand
TTGACACAAAGTCAGATCGGGGGTGGATCCTGTTTTATAGAGCTTGGACACATAGAAGAGATGCAGTTGTTTCCAACCTTTGCTGTCTTTATTCCTTTCTGCAAATATAGACCCTTATATGAAGAAAAAAAAGCATCTTAAAGATAATTCACTTAACTTAAAACGTTCCGGATGTGCACGTGATCAAACAACATTCTCAAAAACAGAGAACACATATGTCTATAATAGCATAAATAAATAATGATAACAGGCTGTGATAAAGACAGTCTGTATCTATCTGTATAATGTCCGTCTTTGTCCACCTGCAGTGTCTGACTCTGGTATTTTGTTTTATTTTTCCTAACCCAGTTTAGAAGTTTATTTTATGGTGTAATTCTTACTGCAATCCAACATATTTCAACATATACATCTGTTTCTGGAGTAGATTTTTTTCTGTGCTTCAAAACAGTAGGTCTGAAAAACAACAAAAATAAAAGAATACTATACATGGGGAACTAAAAAAAAATTTACGAGGGAAGTCGGCACAAAAAGAGGTGGTGCTGTGGAACCAAAGTGGATGTCTAATGCATCTCTTTCATTCCATCAATTTAAGTTTGCTAGCTAAGAAGTTGAACGCCTCTAGACCATCCTGAGCAAAAAGGATTATTTATAAAATGGAGAACATTACAGAAAACCGTCATATACGCAGTAACACAGACCTCTACAGGAGACCATCCCGACTCTCACCTTCAGCAGCTACATCAAATCTTTAAAGGGATGATATGAGCTTTAAATTCTCCTTTGAGATTATTAAAGTATTTTTTAATTTGAACTTCTAAGCTGGCCCTTGCTGCACAGCATGACCCTTTATTTGTCTTCTACTTGACATACAACCACCAAGCCAGATTTCCTACAAGGGTAAATACATAGAAAGGTCAGGGAGGTATTGACACAGCCCTGCTTAGGATTGTGACATTTGAGCCCCAGTGTGTGTGTTTTAGTAGGAGTTCAATATCCCCAGGAAGTGACGCTTGGTCAACATGCATATGAGTGCTGCTAATCACAGTTGGAGGGTCAGCTAATTTTCCAGTCGATCAACCTGTGAGTGGACGTGCATGACCAGCCTCAGTACTGATTTACAGAGAGAAAGGTCTGTTTGCTGCAGCTACTGTTCCCTTAAAGAGAAGCCAATTTCTTAGCCAACCTTTCCTGCCGAGACATGACCTTTGGAGATAAAGGCTTACAAATGCTATAGCTGTATAATGACACGGATGTTTTGTAACACACTGATTATAACTCCATGTAGCTCACAATGTCTATCCAGGAGGCAGTTCTGTTTAAAATATGAAGTTATTTTTGACAAATTTATCCAGTAACCTGGGACGTTACCCTTTATTTTGAGTAATATCAAATGTCAAAACAGGGGAAAGTCTTCAGCATTATAGCCAGACACATAGCTTACCCATTCTAAAAGAACAGGATACACATTTAAATATGCTATTTTGTAATAAAAGCCTTATTTAAGTACAAAAAAGGCCAATGATTAGATCATCCTACCATCTTCAAAACTTGTGCATCAAAAAACATTTTCCTGGATCATTTGGATCACTTTTTTTAGAAAAATCAATGTCTCATTTTAAATATTTAAAGACCTATTCAATATCTGAAAATTTAATTGTACTCCCAGGTGGTTTGACTGTTATCCAAATTAATCAGAAAGGTGAAGCTGTCAGAATCACCTTCTGTTTAAAACATCTTACATTAGGTTCTGAAACAAGTGAATTATTGTCAGCTGTTGAGTAACTATTGGGTGTAATTGCTATATTCTTTGAGTCACAGTTGAACACATTGAAATTCAGTGGCGTACAGGAATGGTATACATGGAATATAGAAGCTGTGGGACTTTTTAAAAACGCAGTGGCAGCATGCTGTAACATTTTCAATGTTAGATTTCCACAACAATAGGTAGAAGATGTTTGAAGTTCATTTACATGTATATCGTCCTATTCTATGGATATAAAACTCATATACAATGAGTTAATAGGGTTATGACTATTCTCAGTGAGACCACTTTTGGTTCATGTCACTCAAAGCCCTGCTAAGTAGAAATAATTTTGAGTTTATTCTTTATTTTTTAAATCACTCAAATTTACATTTGTTTTGTTACAGCAAGGGAGGGTTTCATGAAGAGAACTAGAATAAAAACATTCTATCACCAACCATTTTTACCAATCATTTTCAGCCCGAGACTCTGTAGTTACTTTTATTCTCATTAAATGGATTTTGTCAGAGTTGAATCAGTAATCAATAGTCCAAAATACCAGATGGGTATCAAGTCAAGGCTTTTAGATAAGAGCCACATGGGCAGTTGCTCTTAGCATCATTAGACAGAGAAGCACAAGAGTGCCCAATACAGCAGAAAACTTAGTTTTGTATTGAACAAGCTATTTTTGTTTGTTTTTATCTTAGGCAGGTGCACTCAATAGGGAGTTGAGCAATATGTAAGCAATGTGTATGTGTTGAAATATGAAGCAGTAATGATTAATAGAGATTGTTAAGCCGTCATCTGCTTCCATCTTCTGTGTCTTCTGAGTACTGCAGTTGTATCGTTCTGAGGAAGAAAGAAAACGAACGCACGTTGAAACGCCTGTTCTCTTCAGGTTATGGGCCCATGGCGTCGCTAAAAGTTCTGTAAGTGACATTTTTGAATCGGATAAACGGAATTGCGGGATTCACAATGGATGACAAGATGTTTATCGACGAGGTAAGCGGACCAGAGAACTGGGCAACGTGGAAGTTTCAGATGCAGCATTTCCTAAAGGCTAAAGGACTATGGGGCATGCTAACGGAGACAGATAGGCTAACTACGGACGCTAGCACACAAGTTCAGGCAGAATTCGAGAGACGGAGAGAAAGAGCATTTTCCATGTTAGTGCTAAATGTGTCTACACCCCAGTTGTATTGAATAACAAGCTGTCAAACTCCAAAAGAGGCTTGGGACATGCTAAAAGGACATTTTGAGAGAGATACGTTAGCAAATGAACTGTTCTTGAAGAAGAAATATTTCAGATGTGAAATAAAAGAAAAGAACAACTTATATGGCCATTTAAAACGAAAGAAGGAACTGACTGATCAGATAAGAGCAATAGATGCTGTAATTGAAGAGGAAGATCATATTGTAACACTCCTGGGTAGCTTACCCCCAAGCTATGCTATGATTGTCACTGCTCTCAAAACGAAGATGGACAATATGACATTGCAGTTTGTTCAGCAAGCATTAATCAATGAAGAGCAAGAAAGAGTCAATGTTAATGATGACTACAGTGCTGCTACATCAGGTGGTGCATCAGCCATGTCATCACAAGTTCACAGAGAAAGGCGGGACCATTCAAAAGTAGTGGGAGCTGAAAGACAGAGTTCATGGAGATGTTACAAGTGTGGTAAAGAAGGACACATAAAGCGTAACTGTCCAAGCTGGAAAAAACAAATCAAAACTTACAAAGCCAAAAATACTGTATGTGAAAATGAAGATGACCCCTCTGAGAGTGCCTTTGTTGCAGAAAATGAAAATCTAACTGAAGGACCAGGACAAAATGAGTGGTTGATTGATTCTGGATCATCAAAACACATGACCTGTGACAAAGAAATTCTTCGAATCTATCAGCAGTTTCTGTAAAAAGTCTTTAAAACGATGATGGGAGGGTGGTGGAAGCTCAAGGATTTGGAATTGTTAAATGGAAATCTTTTTTCAGTGGGAGCTGCTACAAGAAAAAGAAATACAGTGCAGTTCAAAAAATGTCGGTGCTTCATGCGTGGCAAGAATGGAACTCTTCAAGGAATGGGAACACAAATATCTGATGGACTGTATCAGTTGGATATTAAAGAATCTTCACCAATCTGTCATAGTGCATCAGTAACAGCTTATCTGTGGCATCAGCGCTTAGGTCACACCACCAAACTAAAGAAAATTGCATATCTAGTGAATTGAGTGAAATTCTCTGCAAACGAAGAACTTCCTTTCTGTGAAGCATGTGTGGAAGGCAAGCTCACAAGACAGCCATGTAAGGCAGTGGGAGAAATCCGTTCCAAACGTAAGTTGTAACTGATCCATAGTGATGTATGTGGACCCATGCAGACTGAATCCATAGGTGTGTCAAAATACTTTGTAACCTTCATTGAATACTTTTCTCGCTGTTATAAGGTTTACTTCATGAAACAAAAAAGTGAAGTCTTAAGCAAATTCAAGGAATTTGAGAGAACATTCTCCAATGAGTGAGGATACAAAGTTGCAACACTGAGATCAGATAATGGTGGGGAGTACATTTCAAGTGAGTTTCAAGAATTTTTGAAGGCTCAAGGCATCCACCATGAGATGTCTTTACCTCAAACGCCTCAGCAAAATGGAGTTGCAGAAAGAAAAAACAGGACATTGGTTGAAGCAGCTAGAAGCATGTTTTCACATGCTAAGCCATCAAAGATGTACTGGGCTGAAGCAGTAGCAACAGCCTACATACAAAACAGATTGCCGACATCTGGTCTGAAGCAAGAGACACCCTACCAACGATGGACTGGTATAAAACCTGACATGAGCCACGTGAGAGTGTTTGGTTTTGTTGCTTATCCACATGTTCCAGACGCTCAAAGACGAAACCTTGACAAACAAGCTGTAAAGCTCAGGTTTGAGGGATATGCAAACAGCACAAAAGGATATCGTCTGTTCGATGAAGAACAAAGAAGAATTCTGATTCGAAAGAATGTCCTCTTTAATGAGTCGGACTTTGACTGGAAACAGAAGTACGAAGTTTCCTGTCCAGAGAAAGAGGTGGTTACCATCACAGAAGAAAAGGAAACTACAGATGATGTTACTGTTGTTGAAACTATTAAAAGAGGAAGCAGGATCAGAAGGGCTTCAAAGAGATATGGATATGACGAATTTGCAGATATGGTGATTGTTGATCATTGTGGTAATGTGTGTTCTGTCACGGAACCAATCACACTGAAATAAGCATTAAAGAGTCCAAATGCAAAAGAATGGCAAGAAGCGGCTGATTTGTAATACCAGTCACTGGAAGAAAATGAAACATGGGATCTGGTGGAAGTACCAAATGACAAAGAGGTCATTGGGTCAAGATGGGTGTTCAAAGTGAAGCATCGAAGTGATGGAGAAGTGGAGCGATACACGTGCAGACTTGTTGCCAAAGGTTACTCACAGCTCTATGGTGCTGACTACAATGAAACATTTTCACCTGTGGTACATTTTAGCTCAATTCGTATGTTATTGACCTTTGCCATCCAGAATAACCTACATGTACATCAAATGGATGTTGTCACTGCATTCTTAAATGGATACCTGGAGGAAGAAATATACATGGAACAACCTGAGGGATACATCAAACCAGGTCAGGAGCATCTTGTATGCAAATAAAAAAAAAATCAATCTACAGATTAAAACAGTCTCCTCGTTGTTGGAATAAAGAGTTCACAAAATTCATGATGGACGTGGGTTTTAAGCAGAGCACCTCAGATCCATGTGTATTTGTGAAGTCATCACAGGAGCTGGAGATAATTGCAGTTTATGTAGATGATCTGATGTTGATTACAGAGTCAACTGGAAGCATGGATGAGTTAAAACTGACTCTCCAAGAGCGCTACAAAATGAAGGACTTGGGTGAACTGTCCTACATCCTCGGCATCTCAATTATTCAAGACAAAGCAAAAAACTGCATCTTTCTTCATCAGAAACAGTACATTGATACCATTCTTCATAAATATGGGCTGGATAAAGCAAATCTTGTTGCAACACCTGCTGACATCAGTGTAAAGCTGAAAAACGCGATGACAACAAGACCAGACATAACACAAGCAGTGAGTAGAGTGTCAAAGTTTAATGCAAATCCAAATACTGCACATCTGACTGCTGCGAAGAGGATTCCTCGATACCTAAGGGGCACTGTTAACCTTGCTCTAAAGTATGACAGTTCAGGGAACAAAGATTTGGTTGGTTTCTCTGATGCTGACTGGGATGGAGATCAGGACGACCGCCGTTCAACAACAGGCAACATATTTCTACTCAGTGGAGGAGCAGTGAGCTGGCTAAGCAAAAAACAAGAAATGGTTGCACTTTCAACAGCTGAAGCTGAGTATGTTGCTCTCCATCGAACAGCTTAAGAAGGTACCTGGCTGAGAAGATTACTGAATGATCTTGGTATGGTCACAAAGCCTACTGTGATTCTGGAGGACAACCAAGGAGCCATTGCAATAGTCAAGAATCTGGTGGACCATTCAAGAACCAAGCACATAAACATTCGTTACCATAACATTCGTGTGTGCAGAATGGGGAAGTCAGATTAGCATATTGTCCAACCGACGAGATGAAGGTACATATCTTGACAAAGCCTCTTGCAAAACAGAAGTTTGAGAATTTTAGAAGAAAGATTGGACTTTTTCCAATGTAAATCTGTGTAGAATATCTTATTTTTAGTTTTCATTGTAAAGTTGACAAAAAAGTTTGTTAAGTATAATAAGTTAGTCTTGCAAGGTTGAGTTAAAAGTTATTTCAGCACTATCTTGTGTCTTAAAACCATTGAAAAAATTAAGTGGGGGTGTTGAAATATGAAGCAGTAATTTGTTCAATGATTAATAGATTGTTATGCTGTCGTCTGAGTACTGCAGTTGTGCCGTTCTGAGGAAGAAATAAAACGAACACACGTTGAAATGCCTGCTCTCTTCAGTATGTTGAGTAGGAAACCTATTCTTTCTGACAAGAATTGAAAGACAAACTGCACCGGATTTTGTTCCCCACCTACATTTTTTTGACGTTTTTATAACGTGAAGGGCCACTGGTGGAAGAAAATTGTGCTCGGCACCATTCGTGCGACAACCTTTAAACCTAGCGTGCGTCTAAATCAACAAAAGATTGACCAAATGAAAGAAAAAAATTAAGGGTTTTAAACTGCTTTGCTGGAGTCCAGAACTAAATCTGACAGGAAAAATTTGGAGCACATGAGGACAAGAGATGTTGTTGCAGTCTCAGACGTTTGAAAACCCTTAGATGAAGGGAGATGATAAAAACGCAAGTTTTAGGCTTATACATATATATATATATATGTGTGTGTGTGTGTGTGTGTGTGTGTGTGTGTGTGTGTGTGTGTGTGTGTGTGTGTTTGATTTCATCTGGGTGGTCCTAATTCTTTCAAAGCCAATCTGTCCGCGTTGTTTTGATGACTAAACGGGAAATCCCTCAATGACTGGATGGAGTTCATGTTTCCAGCCATGTTGTCGATGTCAGTATGGCGGTCCCGTGATAAGTGTGCGTGCAGTTTTTCTCTTACGTAATGACGTTGGGGTGAGCCCTCCCTTAACACATTTAATTGCATTGTATGGTTCAAAATTAGAAAAAAAAAAGAATCCCACAATGTAAGACTCTGAGAGCGCCTGGGGCGATTTTGAATCTGACCCAGATCGTTCCCCCGAGGGTGCTTAAACAAACGTATATATGAGTGAACCATTAATGAATTAGGATTCATTTTTTGTTTTGTGATAATTTATATTAGACTTTAAAAATTTGAATAATTTAATTTACTTTCCTTGCCTTTTAAAAGGTTTTAATAAAAAAATAAATAGAAAGTTTAGCATGTTTTTAATTCATCCTTATGGCAAATTGTTCTTTTTTTTCTTTTTACAAACAGAACATATAAAATGTAAAATGAACCAGGGAGTAGATGTACCAATGTACAGGGTTGTTCTTTTTTAGGTTTTACCAATAATCTGAAAACACAACAACGAGAAAAAAAGAAAAACACTTGTATAAAGAGGCTTTCCTCCTTTAGCAGAAACCACTCTGCTGTAAAACACAACATTAAAATAGCTGCTTTTACTGGGTTAATTGCTAAATTGAGAGGCTGAAATATAATGTTTTTAAATTAGACCGAAAGCCACCAGGAGTATAACCATATAAAAATGTGCTCCAGCATGAAGCTTTAACCTTGCGTTCAGATATTACAGATGCCACTGTAACCAGTGTAAGGCGCCACAGCTGAACAACAAAGACAAAAGGGAAACTCTGGCAGGTTTCAGAATGGAAATAAATGCAGATTGCCGTTGCTCTCGCCCTTCTTAGGGCAGTTTTACTGTACCACTTGTGTTGTTGTTTATCTGCTGCGTCTGGCTCTCCATCTCTGTCAGACTCTGAAGGTGAATCCTTGTTCAGCTCAGCTGCAGCGAGGAGATAACACATTATCACCACTAAGATCCCCTTCCCCAGTCTCTACTGGATCAGCTGGCAAAAAACAAATCACTTCTTACCCCCTTAAGAAAATCAATTGGTGGCTGGTTTTGACCTCTTTTAAATCACAGAGATGTATCTAATTACCCTGTTTTCTTTTGTTTGTTTTTTTATTATTTTGATACATGCAAACTCACACCTAAGTGATATTTAGAGAGACCAATCAACCTAACACATGCTGGGATTTGAACCCAGGACTTCCTTCAAGGCGACAACGCTACCAACTACCTCGTTGTGCAGCTCTAAATATCTAAATATTTATCTTGAAGGTAGTTATTAAAAACATTTTACTTCAGTCAATGTCAAATCTCAGCATTTAGAAATATAAAAGTTAAGTTAACCTGTCAAATTTGACTCTGTTTGATTTAAATCATTTCGACATTGTCAAATTTATCCAGTGCACAATAACATTAATAGGCTAATTCTAAAAGGCCTGGCAGTTGAAATCCACTTATTCTAGTCGAGAGAATCTAAGTATGCTAGCGATGCATTACTCCCAATTAAGATTACCAGAGTGAGGGAGTTCATAAGACAAAACACTAATCTAAGCCTAAAACAATAATGTGCGACACGTGAGGGGGGCACTAGAAAGCTTATAATTGGAGCCAGAGCACTCTACTATTGTAGCAAGATGACTTTTGTGCTTGTTTGCTTAGGATGAACTGTTTATTGCAGGTTCCCAGACTGTTTTCTAATAAAGTTTATATAGAAAGTCCAGCCTATGTTTGTAGTTTGTAGTTGGGACCTGTCTACCTGTTAAGCCTCAGTACATCTTTTTCAGCATCTGGTCAGTCAGGGAATGGAAGCTGAAACAATGTCAAGTATGTTTACCTAGAAAAGTACTCAGAAGCAGGGGGTTGCAAAAAAAGAGAGAGAAGATGAAGAAAGAAGGTATATTTAAATTATAAAAAGAGGGACTTTTTCGAAATAATGACCCCAAAAAAACTCCTCACCAAACAATCAAATATCTCATTTCCCAGTTCTAATGTGACACTGGTCTCAGATGGATCCACTAACTTGAATGATTTTTTCCATATTGTTAGCCTTTCATATTCATAGACTCACACTTAGACCAGATGGGTCACTGCACTGCTCTCAGGCTGAGCATTAACATTTCACCTTCTCCACACAGGATACTTGTCCGTATTTCACTGAGAGTCTTGAGCAGAAGCACTGTAAACTCTATTAGATATGCTAATAACAACACCCAAAACAGACATAAGACCTCCACATTTAGTGCTCTGATAAGTTTAGAGTAGATCTGACTTTTGGCTGTCAGACTGGCAGAGAGAAACTCCCAACTGTATTCAAAGAATTTGGGGAAACAAATTAGTTTCAGAGCTGCGTTTGTTGAGGAAATTGATCCACACTTCCATATCTGTGCATCCAAAGTATGTGAAACTTTGATTTTTGGATCAATCCCATTTTATCAGATGCTCCAATCTCTCAGTCTAATCTGCAGGGTGTCAAAAATGACTGTGTGTTTTTAATCCATTTGAGTAGTTTTAACCCAACAACAGTCATTACTTTTAAGTGCTGGTTTCAAAAGTGAATAAATGTGAGTGGCACAACAGCAGAGGGAGCATCCTTGTATTTAACTGCCATCAAAAACTACTAGTTATTCTTAACAATTGAAAAAACTTAATAAAAAAAAATCAAATCAAAACTACATTATTATTCTAAAATGGAAATAAAAGGATGTTGAAACTTATATAATTTAAGTTTTTATTGGCTTGTTGCAGATGGGTTAGATCTCCTCATGTTGTCTGTGATACAGTGCCCCTGAAAAGTCTCTGATTTAGGACATTCTTTGTTGTCCTTAATTTCAAAATCACCCACAATCAAACTGGGAATAAAGTGCTTAAGGGGCAGCATGAAAGGCCAAATGAAAAAAAGCTTTAGCCAAAACTGCAATTGGATAAAATTAGCAGAATAGTTAAAGATGCAGAGACACCAGGTGATCAGTGCCCAGTCCCAGTACTGGAGAGCTACTATCTGCTACTTTTTGGATGCATCACGTCTCCAGCAGACCTGTTTCCGCACCAGCAGGTCACTGAGCACTGCAGAGTCCAAGTAAAGCTCATGCTTGTGTTTCCTGTGTGTTGGAGGTGGAAACGTCTAAAAGCTGCAGGTAAGTGGATACACCTGCTTGAGTAACATTCTTACTTCCTAAAGTTTAAATTTAGGTAAAAACTTATGTTCTTAGAAAACTCTTTTTTTTGTTACACCATCAGCCACAAACAGTGAAAGTAAAATGTAAGTAAATGAAACAACATGATGGCTTTTTCTGGTTTAGATGGACAAAGATCTTGACAGCCCACATTTTAGTGTTTTGAGACCACATTCAAACTCTCTCTGCCAGGTTTCGTGACAGAAAAAACGCTTTTAGACAGTAACAAAGGAATTCAGTGGTCATTAAAACTGCACGTTACAATCATTTCAGGGCATTTATGAAGGATCGTATTCTTTTGATGAACCTGTGTGGCTCTGCAAAGAGCGCATCTCAAAAATGACAGCTGATAACAATAAGAGAAAAGTGAGGGAGGGTTGAATGGGAATTGAGAGAGAAAAGGATGGAGAGAGTGTGTTTTCTATCAGAGTCAACTTCGCAAGACAATTTGGGCCCCCATTTCAGAAGCCTAATGGGAGATGGACAGTGATGGACAGCGCGTGTGGGTTACTTATTAATCTGGGAGAGGCAATTGGAGAACCTCTATCGACCTGCAGTAAATCAAATAAGGCCTATCCTGAAATGGCATTATTCTCCTTCAACTCTCCCCATGCTCTTCTCTCTTCTCCTGACCTGCTGCGAGGGATCAAATAGAATGGGAAAATCTGGACTCTGTAAAATGATGATGGATATTTACTGCACATAGAACTGAGGAATACTGTGTCTTAGCTGACGACCACAGATTAATCATGCAGAAATGAGCTAAGTTGGTTGAAAAACAACTGCACAAGCTTAAGGTTTTTTGAATTGTAAGATGTTTCCAGCTCAATGCCGTTGCTTATGTTGTCTCAGTCATAAATGTTAAGATAAGCAGCTAAACCATGAAAGTTTAATTAATTCTGGCTAAGGTGTTTCTTAACAGCTGTTTAGTGAAGAAACATTACTCAGTGTGAGGCACCAATGGAAACAAAGCTTAACAGTAGAGTGTCTCCATCATGCACAGAGGTCCTTGAAAATCACCAAGTCAGCACAGACTGACTCACCGTAGTAGCTCTGTGCTAAGTGCTCCCAAGAACGTTTTTTAGGTACATGAACTCCGCCTAGCTGTTGCATCCTTACTAACGCTTCATTTCAAGAGTTTCTTCACGGATGCCTCGAAGGCTTCATCTTCTCACTCCATCACACGAATGAGACAGGACCGAAGTTCTGGGGAGATGCCTGTAGGAGTCACCTTGGTGTCCAAAAATAGCTCAGGCTCTTTTGTATACCCATCAGTCATTTGTAAGTTATTTAGGACGACTTCAGCCCAAAGTCTGCAGAACTCCTCAGGGTAACAGTTACTTTTATGCTGGCCTTTTTTTTTACCTCCTTTCTCTTCACCTTCCTTTTCTTTTCCATCTGTTCTCCCAGAACTCGCTGTGCTCCTGAAGCAACATCCTGAGCTCAACGGAAGGTCCTCTGTGTGCCCAATTAGTATATAACCATGAGGAGGAATTATTTGGGTTTTTCCATGCTACATTAAGGTAATAAGTACACATTTGGGAAAGTAGAATCCAGATGTTTTCAGTAAAGAAAACTAAATACACAGATCATGAGAGCTGCCTTTTAGATGTTGATTTTAAGCATCTAATAACAGTCTAGGACAATATAGCATAATATTGGTCAGGAAAGTTGATCCCACATTATCCTATTTATCTGAAATGAGTTATGGGTTATATAGCTTTAAATCAGTAACATGGTGTGACAAGGAATTAAAATATGATTAGAAAGTTATAAAAACAAACGCATTTTAATTTAAGTTACTGCATACAGTCAGAGTTCCAAAAAAAAGATTGTTTGTATTCTTTGTGATTTATTCATGTTCATTATGTATTGCCTTATTTTGTTCAGCTCTTACAATTCATTACTGTTCTAATTAAGGTTCCAAATCGGTTCCTTTCTTTCTGCTTATTTTCTTTCTTCATTCTTGTGTTTTGTTGCTTAGACATTTGAATTTATTTTAAAAAGATTATTTTTTAGGCCAACCTATTTTGGAGGAAGGCCTAAAAAAATAACACACAAGGTTTCAGAGTTTTTAGACCAGCTCACCCAGTGGTAATTCATCTGCTTACTACTCCCTGTCTTTATCCCTGTCACAGGTGTACCACATTACTTCTCATGTGCGCATTTACTCAGTTAAATTGTCTCTAACTGCCCTTAATGGCCTCTGTCTGTATATTTATTGTTGCTGAGACACTAAGGATTAAAAATTCAAGAAAATGAAAATGTGTGGTTGTCAAAGTTGTGCTCATAATGCCAATATTTCACAAAAGTACAACAGATAAGCATTTTACTGATGCCATACTGCCCTACTATAAACAATTTATTTATGTTAAATGCAAATTTACAGACAATGTTAGATACCCAAAAGAACCTTTAATTCACTATTATTTCAGTTATACATATTGTAACAAACCTGTTTTCAGGGATAGCTCTAAAGTCCTGTGAAACATAACACAGAGAATCGGTACAAGTAGATTCTTAGATGTTACTTATCTAATTGTTTTGTTCCCCTAATAAATAAAACAGTTTGTTTTCAAAGCATTTCTTCTTTATTTACTCTGAAAAAACTGAAAAACTGAAATAAAACTGTTATTGGGAAAATAATTTTTCATAGAACAGTCATAATAATAAGTTGCCAAACAATAATGAACTTGCTTGCTTTACTATTATTTAAAAAACTCAGTCATATACGGTCACAAATATAGTCATATACAGTCTGCAGGATATGTAAAAATAAAGAGTTTTACTCTTAAATACAAAAGATTAACACTTAAAGGTTGTCCATTCTAACTTGTTTTGAGCACAGGTTGTACTCTCTGACTGAATCAAAGCATTTCTCCTCTTGCAAAATGACAGATGCTTTCAAACATTTTTCTGCACTTTCTTGCACAGCTTTCGCCTTCTTACCTTCTCACTCTACTGAGTAAAAGCCAAATTCTTTCACTCGCTGCCATTACCACAAGATGAGGCGAAGCTTCTGGCCTTGGGTCGCAAAAAGCACAAGCTATTTTCAAAAGTGGGTGTCAAATCATGTGTGATTTACAGATTCTGTACAAGGTAGTGCCAGTGCCTTGGTAATCACTGACCATGCACTAACACAAAATAATTTGTGCCCTGCAGGTGGTAGCAAGCCAGACTGTCAAAACAATGCAAAAAAGCAATGAAACTGAAGGCATAAAACATAAAAATCCATTACTTAAGGCTGAGGATGGGAGCTTAGCAGTATCATTCCAGATTGCTAATTTCTTGAAATCAGACACCCATCCACAAAATATACATCAGCCTTTTTTAGTAAATGGCACGGTCTGCCTTCATGGAGCTGCCAAAATCTAGCTTCCTATGAAATTATCTGTTGTTTTCTCCAATTTCTATTTTGTCCCATTTCTGTTTGTCAAGGCTTAGTTTTCTTCACAACATTGTTTTACCTTAAGGAAATAACATGCACCTACTAAGTATTAATATATATAACTTCTTCTTGTCCCTGTATTCTAGAATCAGACAATCAACGTGAAATACGTTAAATTATAGGTTATTCAGCTTTGTGCCTATATGTGTGTTGCACTCTGATTCTTTTCAAGATTGATTGACAATATGTTTAAACATAATTTTGTGCAACACACAAACAGGGAATTCATATGGCTTTCAGTGAGCTGATGTGAGCCTCTTAGGCATTATATATGCAACGCGTTTTACATTCTCCCGGAAAAGTTGGACCTATATCCCGTCAGCTATGCGCTCACCCTACTAATTACTAAAGATAGAACTCTACATTTATCTAACACTATGAATGGTTTTTCCTATACATGTGTATGCCTCTGCACAAAATATCTACTCTTGGGGGATGTGTTTGCACCCTTTTCCGCTTTTCCGTGTCCATAGCCTCAATGGCAAAGGTTGCATTATATCAATACAGTAAGGTGATTGGAGATGAGCTGTATTTATCCCACAGAGATGTTTTAGGGGCGGTGAGTACATTCAAAAGAAAGCTGTCAACCACAGATTTGTCATTAGCATCACTAACAAACTCCTCAGGGTGTGAGAGCTCTTCACTACTATTCGTTCAAAGATCCATTAGCAGGACATTAAGAAAGCAAGTACAGTAAAATACATGTGTGTGGTTACAAATTTGTGTTTACATACAAGACAAACGATTATGACCGATTTTTATGGTATTATCTGAAAGATTCCCAAAATTTTGCTTCGGAACTCAATAAAATTCCAAACGTGGAATTGTCACAAACAGAGCCAAGAAAACATGCATGGACACTCCAAGATGTGTAGATAACAATGCAGTCAAGCTCACAATCATAAATTTCACAGGATGGTACAGAAGCCAAGGTCCTTATAAAGACTAAAGTGTCTGTCTACTGGAAGAACCATTTTCTTAAGTGCTTTGCTTGTTGCACCATCTGTGTTATTTGCCATGTAATTGCTTCCGTAGTCTACAGGTTAGAATTCACAGCCTCTAGGGTGATATAAATAATTAGTGAATCATCATAGTTCCTTATTTTAGCAAGTGCACACATGTCTGGATTTAAATCAGTTCTGTATTAGATATTGATGGTTTGCTGATGTAAGCTTCTGTCTAACAATTTATTGTATGTGTTCCATTACCTGCCCAGTTTGAAATTGGTTAACAGTATCAAGTATTAACCTAATATGAAATCAGTACCAGCTATTGTAAACATGAAGGATTTTGTTTATTAGACATAAATGAATTAATTTTAACCTGAAAATATTCCTGCTTGAAGGGTTCTTAGAGTAGTGTAATCTTAGTCACACTCAGCCCATCTCCATTCTATCAAATCCTCCAGAATGCCGTCGTTGTGACATAATGCAATAGGAGATGTTGGAGTAATCCAATAAAGGCATTAGTGAACCATTAGGAGGGTGCTTCCTGGCTTCACAGGGACACACGGAGTTTTGTTTAGCCTAATAGAGCCTCCCTGTTGGAGTTTATTTATGGCAGCAAGATGTCCAACCACTTAGAAGTGGAATGTTGCCTGTCCATTAAGACGGCTGTCCAATGGGGAGTTCAGACAGACAATCTTAAGTCTTGGCCTTCGTCCAGTCTTGTTTCCCGACCAGCTTTTGAAAAAAAAAAATCCTTTTAAATCGATGAAATGAAAGATGTAGCTCTGTCATTGAACCTTTAACATAAGAAAATTACACAGGATGGAAAATAAATATGCAGCCGGTTTCTGCATGTATGAACAACACCAACACCATTTAATGTCCCTTTGAGGTAAATAAAGTATTTTTGATTTGGTTGATTGATTGATTTGAAAAACAAAGAAAGGGTTTTATTGATCTCCAACATGAGGTTTACACTCACTAGTTCAAAATGAAGAGCAAATTAACACGTGGATCCATTCATTTAACTCAGCCGTTTCATATTAACTTAGGATTGTCACGAGGAACTGAAACTTTAGTTTGCGTTATTGCATTATACAATTTACTGTTAAACCACATGTTTATGCAATGAAATATAAAATGGTTTATTTCTAACCTTAACTCAGTAATATTCCATTTATGTTTAATCCTTTTTCCGCCCCAATCAGGCTAAAATAACTCCCTTTGCTCCTTTACAGATGAAATGCTGACGCAGAACAGAAAACTGCAGATGGTGAATTGAAATGCAAAAAGAACATTTGCAATGACTCCCACTTTCATCGTTATTGGACCCTGATGGAGATGAATGCATCTTTTATTCCAGCCTTACAATCTGAAACAGAAAAAAAACTGAATTTTTTTTTGACCTCTATGTATTCAGTGAGTGTAAAAATCCAGCATCAAAAAGTCATTATTTTTAACCAAATCATTTGTCATAATTGTTTGCACCTCGGGGTAAAAATGAGGTGCGCATTTCCCTCAGTCACCCTTCCGATCGGAAGAAAGAACATGCTGCTCAAGTAAGAAAGATATTTGACAGGAAAGGGATACAACAGTTTGGTCCTGGTGTAAACTTTACCTCATCTATGCTCAGACAATGTTTGAGAACATCAGCAGAGGATGGCACCGAATCTTCAGAACAACAAAAAAACACCCTGGTTAAAAGCCAAGCCAAAAAATATCTGTTATGTTCTGTCACAATAAACTAAACATATGGAGTTTGGCAGACCAGGACTTTTACTTGATTTTATGGGTTTTTATCAGATAAAACTAATATCGAGGTTTGTGCGGTCACATGCTGTAAGGACAGTTGGAGATCTTTGATACTGTGAACCCATTTGTTATTTAAATGGCAAACACCCTAAACTATGTAAAGTCTAAGCATATTTGAAGATACAAATTGCTAGCCTCTGTCTGAAATTATTAAAATGTGTAATCAGTAGGTCTTTCATCAGGGTGATATTCCTAATGACAGAGCAAATAAATACCACAGAAGTGGTTCAGTCAACACACTGAAAAACATATTTCTGGATAATCCATCATATGAAAAATAACTACAGGATATTAAGAGCTGCCCTGTTAGAAAAAAATAAAAGGTATCTGATACTTAGTGGGAGAATGAAGTACGTAAAGATAAGGTTACATTAAACCTTATAATGAACTGATTGATAGACATTAATTTAAATCATTAGGTGATGATATTAACATTTATTTTACTTTTTCTACATTACAAGCCTCCTCAATATAAAACTGTTTGGATAACTTTATGACCAATTTATTGTTACACTCCAATCACATGACAAATTATGAAGCATTGGTTTCTAATGTTGTTCTGCTTATATATTAAAATCCCACGTTTTTACAGAGCGCAGTTTAAAGCCCATACTGACATGTTTGTGGATAAAGGATAGTTTCATATTTTTAGTGGCTTAAAGTTTTGCCATTTCACACAGTTTGAAAAAAAAAAAAAAAAAACTCTACACAACAAACATGTTTGTCAGCTAATACCTGAAAATACCTCGCACATCAAACTGACTGATGCCACTGGCTCTATTCAACATCCTCCATCACTGATAACCCAAATAAGCTCTTGTGAATAAATATATCAGAACACTTCCTTGGTTGGCGCGCTGATTTCCGAGTGCGTTTGATCTCGATGCATGGCTCTCTACTTTGATGTCATCATGCACATAGGAACCAGGAGCTGTAAAAGCTCGCAGCATTATTGGTCTCTGAGGACCAATAATGCTCGTCTTTGGTTTTGCCGACAATACTTGCAGTATGAGTTTGTCCAACACAATCAGCAGTGCTGAGTTCACATCCTCAACCAACTTAAAATAAACTTGCACTCATGAAGCTGCGAATTGCGAAAGGTCAAGACTTTAAGAAGAGGAAATAATGTTACTAATAAGGACAGCTTTTTCTTATTATGGGTGTAGATCTTTAATTTAGTGTAATATTTATATTTTGCTGCTTACATATTTGATATAGGTGAGTTATTATTAATTATCCTGAAGAAAATATCTGTTTTCAATTTATGATTGATCTTTTTATTAAAAGACTCAAACACTAAAATATTATGTATTAGAAATTACATGACAGAGTTGACAGAGTACATATTGACAAATACCTGTGATTACTGTTACATATTTATAGGAAAACGTAGATTTTACATAATCTCTGCCTCTGCCCTCATGGCTCTGACCTCGACTTGACTTCCTGTTTATGGTATAAAGCTGTTTCTTCTCGTCTCTATATTTGATTCTGCCTTAATGTTTCTAGTACGGCAAGACAGCGTAGAATAACAGAGACAGAGGATGGTTCAGGATTAGGAGATCAGACAGGAAAGGAACATTGGACATTTACTCGTGGTTCTTCGTCTGATTCTTCTTTGTTTATTGGCAGTTTACAAACAACTTAAGGATGCATTTCCTCCACCGACTGGTAAAGAGTGTGGATCTTTAACAAATATAATTTACTCATGGTTACGGGAGAAGACTGGTAAATAGGCAGAGGTGAAGGTGGGAAACATGAGTGTTGATGAGAGTGGGCGTGGTCGCCACAGGTTGATTGAGTGAATAATCACCATGAGGAGCAAATGGAAACAAACCAGCCTCTTTGCTGGAATCATGACAGTTTATACCTTTAATCATGAATAATTGTTACCAACAACTGTACAACTATTCAATTTGATAAACACATATATTTGTTCTTTTGTTGTTGTTTTTTATCTGTACCACCATATATTCTCCTTCATAGCAAAACAGACTTAAAGTTGTACTTGAGGGATTAATTAATTATCACACCTACAAAAATAGCAAAAACTTACATTTTGAAGTGATTTGGAGATCTTGTGTTGAGTTACTTATTGCACGGGCGAATGTTAGCAGTACAGATTTGCCTTATGTTGTGAACACTTACATGTGCAAAGGGGTAAGAAGGTAACACTGTAGCTTTGTTCTTTTTTTGATACACAAACATTACTAAAACGTGACAAAATTGGAAGTAAAACTAATTCATAATTGTCGGGATTTTCTTTATCATTTGACCAACTCCCTCATCCACAGCAAAGCGGTACTGTACTCTCCAGCATCCTTTTGAACAAATGTTTTAACAAAAGTTAACATTTATTGTGGAATTTAGAAACAATAGATTCACCCAATAAAACAGATTTTTGTATTTGCTTATCTTGTATTACCTGAGGTTCTTTCATTCGTGTGTGGTTTCCAAATTCTTAACTAAGGCTTAAAGATCCAGGTAAAATGATTAATGTAATTCAATTTCATGACTTCCAACCAATCAGACAGCATCAGGTCATACTTTCCTGGTACATAACATACATTTAGCTGCTCTTTTTTTGGAGTAGGAGTTTGTCATAGGGTTCTGGTCATTCCCCTTCTTCACTATTTCATGCTTTGGAAGTCATTGTCTTTTAAAATTGATAGTCAGGTCATAACTGCATTAAGGACACATGTTTATTGCTTCAAAAGGTGATGATTTATGTTATCATAGCCTTGACTTTAGGGTTTGATGAAAATATGTTCAACCAAGCAAGTGGTTGGTTCTTCTGACCAGGAAGATCAATGGTGATCAATCAAAGCATTTAATAATTATCAGTAATTTATTTAACTAAAAAAGTTTTAAAAATCTGCATATTTGGTGTGACTTTTCAGAGGTTCATCTACACTGGGAGTTTCTTACATGGATATAGGACATTAACTGAGTGAAGATAAGTAGTGAACATCTGCTGCAGAAAACCTCAAAGAGGGTACAGCGCTCCATCAATATCAGATCTTAAATTGGAAAAACGTTTGTGTGTCACAACGGGGGCCGGACCAGCGGGGCGACTTGATGAATGAGCCATTGTGGTGATTTATGGTCAGGAGGGAGCGGTCAGGACAAATGCTGTACCATACCATGTCAGTTTCAAGTTGTTTGCCTCTCATGAATTTTAGAAAATGGGTTTGCACAAAGTACCCTTGACTTGAGCATTTCATTTGAGCTTATTGGACTCAGAGCCATGTGCTAACACCCTCTACATTTAACCAGTATTACCACCGTGCAAATGAGGACAGAGAAAAGGATTGACTAATTTTTTACACATTTATACTTCGCACTTGATCATTATTGATCCAAATGTTACACTATACCCAACTGGTCCGAAAACTAAGATTGTGCAGGGGCATTTATACTAAATCTAGGGTCTATGTCCAGCACAATGAAGCACTCACACATATACTGTAGACGTAAATGGCCTTGCTAATTAGTTTTAGTTGTGGGCATTCACACTCCCATTTGACATTCTCTACACTGAATGCTCTCCCAGGAGACCAAAAACGCATAACATTAGGGAAAGGCTTTATCGTTGGGAGAGCGGGCTGTAAATCAGACACCTGAAACTCCATTAGCAATTCCAACAAGCATTGATGCCTGTGCGATTACTGTTGGACCGGATGCTGTCTGCTCACTGATAATAACTACACTCTCAGATAAGGCTACAGTGAATGCATTCGATCTTCTTCTGATAATTAGAATTTTCAAACATCTCTTACTATGTATAATCTATACTAAACTCTATGGTATGTTACTACGCTACTAATTTGTACGACTGGAGGTTTTTAGGCTGAATGGATAGAGGGAGCATCAGAAAATGAAATGTTCTAAACATATCATACCATGAAGAAGTTTAGGTGAATCAGCAACAAGTTAAAGTTAAATGGAAACACAGAAATACACAAAAAGAGTAAAAGAAACTTGTAGTTCAGAAGTGTAATTAAAACATTTACATATGTGGATGTATATTTGTAAATTAAACAATATTTTGTGCAATTTTACAAGAAATCTCCTCTTATAGATGGCTAAGAGTTTATAGACAAACATCTATTAAGGGTTTATAAACTGTAAAACATGACACTGTGAATAATAACTATGAAAAATGGTCTAAATGCCAAAAGGGAACCTTACTGTAAAGTGTAGGACACTCTATAATTTCCTAATGGCTAAATTTTTTTTAAATATTACTATTTATATTATTAGTATTACCTAATGTAAACCCTAGATGAAATAAACAAGAAAAACAATTTGTCTTAGTGTTTGGCATAAACCTGTCACTCTGTCAGTTTTTTTTTGCCTTTTTTAAAAATGCTGACTAAAAACTGGGTGTGGTTAGTGTGAGTCAAAAGTAAGAAAATAATGAATTATTTCAAATATCTGTGAAAAAATGTGGGATGAGCAATATCAGGGGAAAATATATAATTCTGCAATTTCTGCGCTCAGATGCTTTTTATGTGGTTAATATGCAGCTTTTTAAGAATTATCTGCAACTCTGCACATTGTGCGCCCTTTTCTTGATTTTGTGGGATTTTCTGCGATCGCAGAGTCAGGTTTTTCTGGAGGGACTGATTTACTATACTTAGTAGCTAATTTAGTCATAATCCATTATAACTCATATTGTGAATAGTATTTCCAATATAATCTTTAGTGTGGATTGAGTACATGCTAACAGGATGGATTAAGACCAGAAATTGTTTGAGACAAATTTGTGATAATAGAATGAAAGTGGTTAAGTTTATGGTTTTGTGATTTGCCAATAAGAGTGTCAACTATCTACATATTGAACTCAAAACTCTCCCTTAAAAATATGTAATTGTTATGTATAGATATATGACTTAAAATTCTGTTTAAAATTGTGTTTGTTAACCTTCTTGCATGAAGTGTTAGAATGCAGCATTCTGGATTCACTATAAAAATGTCCATAAAGCCTCTTCACAAGGATTATAAAAATATTCATTTTGTTTCTCAAACAGACATTTCCAAAACAAAATGTGGCATTAATGTTTGCTTTTTAATGATAAAGATTAGAATTTAGAAAAACGAGCAGGTGGAGGAATGAAGTTACTGCTATGATTTAGGATTTTAATTGATCAAACTTTGCACTTAGCAGAAAAGCCAAACATCTTTCTCTTGTTTAGGCGCAAAGCAGAAAAAACTAAACAACACAGACTGAGATGGATGGCTATGTTGTAATATATTTATCAGGATGCAGGAATATCCAGCCTAACGCTCACTGTGCTGTCAGCCTCTTACACAGAGGAAATGGGGAATGATTGTCTCTGACAATTTAAAAGATTAAATGAGAGCCAACGAGCTCTCTCGGAGAACCACACCGTACAAAGTTTTGTGCTTTGTTGCTTTAGCTTGTTCCCAATGGAACTGCATACGTGACGCAGAGAAAGGTAATGAATGAGTAGGAGTGAAAATGACAGAAAATGAGATAGAAGATGGAATAATCAGGAATTGAAGCGATGTAAAGAAAGGAAGAACAAAAGCACAGATGTAGATGATGGTGCTCAGCTAACAATGAGATCAGCTTGTTTTTAATTGACAGTTCTGAGACAGTGGTTGTGGCGCATAAAAAGCTTGTGCAGAGAGCTTTTCCAAATGTGTCACATTCAATATAGTTTTCCAAAAGAGCCTGCTTAAACTTCCACATACGCAATTGTGCATCTGTCAGCATAAAGAAAAGAGACAGCCATGTGTGCCACTTGGCTAAATGCAGTGCAGAGTTGCATTTGGCTGTCGGCACAAAATAAAGATCATTTCACACACATAAACAAAAAAGACTCATCTAAATACCCTCAGTAAACCATCTAAAAGTAGCCTCTTTGTTTCTATAGGCTGGGGTTTGTTGTTTAACAGCGGTTAAGCTGCAGCTGTCAGAATCAATACAGACGCATTGTAATAATAGCATATCCTAATTACAGCGTCCCGTGGAGCATTCATTCAGATGGCCATTGTTTCTATAGTCTCACAACAAAGAAAAGCACCCACACTTGTTCTGCCAATCCTAATTCATTTAAACTTAATATTAGTTCAGATCTACCTTAGGTCTATAACCCCAAATAAAAAGTCATTTTCCCCCCTAATAATTACAGAGCCCCCCTGTGCTTCTAAATACCACAATGCCGAATTAAAAGTATTTTTCCTGCATTAGGCCTTTGCAGCGTCTATAACTTACAGTTTCCAAGATAATTCCATCATATTTATTTGACTGGGGAACTCTATTCATTTTCTTGCTATATAATCCCAGTGAGATCAAATATAAGGCCACGACCCGACAAGCGGACATTTCCCTTGAGGAATCTGGAGTAAGGAACATTATGTACAGAGAATGTGGCTCAGTCGGTAGCCTAGTCTTGACATTGGCAAGTCGTACTTTTGACTACCATCGCCTCACGTGTCCATGTAAACCCCACTGATATGCTCAGTGATGTTTCTGAGTGGGAATGGGAGAATGCGGCAATAAAAAGCTTTGTATTGTTGTATCTGTGTTGAAAGTCAATTAGGATGAAAGCGTCTGCTAGATGCATGAACAATGCTCAAGTTCCTAAATTAGCTAAGCAACCTAAAATCATAACCAAACCACCCTGTTTGACTGTAGGTAAGATGTTCTCTTTCTGAAATGCTGTTCGTTTCAGCTCAGATGTAACATGACACAAACCATTTTTGTCTCATATGTGCACAGAATATCTTGGGAATAATCAAAATCTGGGATGTTTGTGTTCTTTTAGGTTGGCGGTTGTCAGGGCCCGACTGGGAGATTTTTTCAGGCAAAGTCAGTCATGTAACCAGGCCACCCTGGGCTTGCCACGCATGACTGTTCCCACACATACATGTTCACACCCACACCTAAATGCATGCGCACAAGCAAAACGCACTTGTGCACGTGCGCGCACTCACTTATAGCAAATTCCAAATAAAAGGCCATGTATTAGACCTACTGTAACTTCTGAGGTTGTAATATACAGTAACTTTACTGCTGTTAATACAATAGTACTAAGATAATAAAGATTTTACACAATAATAAGTGTCTAAGTTTGAGCTTTACAGTTAAATCATGTAAAAAATCAACTTCCTCAGTGGCACATTATCCATACTCCTAATACTAATGAACCCCAACCTACAGTAAATCCAAGGTTGGAATACACAAATGTTCATGTTTGATCTGGGATATATAACAGAAAATCAGCAGCAGACAGAAATATTCAACAACATAATCACTTAATAGAAAAACGCTATAACGCAAAGAAAGCTATTATTACAGTTGAGAGCCATTTATGTCTATGCTAGTGTCTGGTAGTGTTCATGGGTTGTTGCTCTACTGTAGAAATGGTTTTGTAACTTCTCCCAAATGCTCGACTTCTCCTGAGGTACCAGCATAATAATAAGCATCATCTTTCCCTCCTCACGTGCTGCTGCTGGCCTGACTGCCTCAATGGCTTTTCCCATCGCTGGTCTGTCTATCTGATATTAGCACCGCCGGCAGTTTTTTTTTTTTTTTTTTTAAAGAGGCGCAGGCCAGTAGGCCAATCTTAGGCCGGCGCTTGGGGAATACTCCAGGTACTCCCGGTTGCACCTGCTGATACATTGTATTCAATATGTTCTAAATCCGCATTGTACTGTCTCTTACATACTCTTTTTTTTCTCTTATTATATGTTTTATATTGCAAGTTGCTATTTGCTTTTAGGTTGCTACTAGTATATCTGCATTTCAACATTATGGGACAATAACAAATGTCTTTATTCTATTGTTCTATTAAGACAGTTGTGAGTGCCCATTGATTGAAAGTTCAGTACACTGCTCATCTACAGTTGCACCAAACGTATCTCCCACTGTTGTCCTGACTCTTATTTACTCACCCAAGCACGCTGCTATTATAATCTCCGAAATCTTTTATAATAATTGACAGCGGAAGCTGAAATAACTTAAAGAGTTCGGACACATTCCCTGGACTCCATATTCTGCTACTTGTTACCAGGTTAAGGAAACCTGCAGGTTTGTTATCATTCTCTGCCACAAGATATTCAGAATAGTCATAATGTCATTTATACTGTGTCCATGTTGGAGATGAAGGTAGGAACAAATAAAAAAGCGGTTAGCTGCTGCAGCAAAACTTGATCATTTATCACCAGATTGTTATTACTCTCACTGAAATGAAAGCAAACAACATATTGATAATCTGGCAGCAGAGTCAATAGGTCACTGTTTGCTCTCTGCTAGTTACAGCTGGACCGAGCTGCCAATGTTTGTGTGTTTTCTGATGGACTCAAGCCTGAAACAGAAAATACCAAACATATTTCAGGAACAAACTGACCCTGATAAAAGGGTTAAATATCCTCAACTCCCTGTACAGTATTACACCAACAACATTAATGTTGAAAATCCCACTTGAAGTGTTTCTGTATGTTTCAGGGTCAATGTATGTTGAAAATGTAAGTTAGAAGTATGAGAGGCATATAACAACCTGGCTTCCATTCATGTAAAGTCTGGTTGATTAGTGATATATGAGATGCTTCAGCAGTCCAAAAACTCAAGGGCAGTTTAACAGCACATATGTCAGGTACCTGTATAAAAAAAGAAACATCACAAGGCCATAGAGAAAAGATGTAAAGAAATAAACAACAAGAAATCCGAGTGGAAAAAAAAGACGTGATAAAAGAATGACGGAAATTATGACAAGGCTGTTTACGATGATACCCTGTATAAAACAATAAGATATTTACATGGTTCCTTTGAAATAATGCTCACTTCTATCATGGCTGCTTTGTTACAGCAGATTGCATCAAGTCATTGACTTGCAACATTTACTCTAGCTGGGATCGGTACCTCGAAATTACTCTTATACTTTTTGTTATATCCACTAGTATTGAAGGAAAACAACTGATCATCTAGGAAAGGAATTTCATTACTTAATAAAAACCAGGTGGTTAAATACTTCTGGTTTTTAGTTCTAATTGATTGATTTAGTGTACTATAGAGTACTATAAGGAGAAATAATGGTATCACTGACAGAGCGCTCCATTATAAGTCCCTATAACAATGCCTCAGTAGCAGCGGCACACATCTGCAGTATGCATGCTGTGGAGTTCTGTAGTGCAGAAACAGCAAAAGTTATTCAGTTTCCAAGAAGTTCTGTTGCAGCCTGGTGATCAAACTGTGCATGATATGGTGCCAGATTCAGAGTTAACTGTTACCACAGTGTAAATGGCATGATATATTCTTTTAGCATACAAATAAAATGCCTGTATGCAAAAATGTGACAGATAGTACCTGTCCCTAATGGTAAAGAAGTTGAGAAAGCAAACAAAAGAAGTCGATGCATTGCAGATTTTAGGGGCTGGTTCATGGGTAATGTTTTTAGAGTAAAATAACTTTGACCATTTTTATGTAGTATGTTTATTTTTTAGGAAATGTTTTGCTGATAAGAAATCAATGTTTGCATGGATGGATGGGTTTATTTTTTATATTATGGTCATCCAGGCTCTTCTGCCTCACACCTACAGTAATGAACAATTGAGATAAGTATCAGCCCCCTATTACCCCAGAAAAACAAGCAGGTGCAGTTCATGTATGGATGCATAAAAAATGATCATGTGATTTATACTGGCTTCAATTACTTGTTTCTAATCCAGTGAATGTGGCCCAGATGAAACAAGCAAAGGGTATAATTGTAGTGAACATGGCATTGATATTACGGACAAATGAGAAGAAGTAAAAAAAAAAGAAAAGGAAAAGTGTAATGTATAGAAATACACATCGACAAGTTTTCTCCTGTAAGAAATCTAATGAGCAGTGATTTGAGGTCTAATCTAATAAGCCGTAATGAGATATCTCACATTTTATTGTATTTGCAATTTCATTGAAAGAAATTATACATAGTTAGTTTTTGTTTTTTTTCCCAAAATACATGAAAACAAATAAGTGCAATTGTAATCCAAATGGTAATGATGTAATTTTATATTAATGGTTTAATCAAAGCTCAGCCCTAATTCGTGATGGGATCACTGGGATATAAAAAAAAATATGTAAACATGTTTGCAACCAAGCCTGAATAATTTTTTGGTTAATTGAGTCTAACAAATAAACTAGTTTATGACTAAATTCGGAGGAGAATGGATGTCAGAAAAACAAAGTCAACATTGTGTTTGCTCACTTTTGTGATTAATAAATAAATATTTTCATAAAATCATCTAATATTTTTCCTTTGGTTTTAATAACAAAAAATGTCTTTTACCGTCTTATGCAATGATTTTTCCAACCGATAACAGTTTTTATAGAGTACAATATAAACTAATATTACACAGGGGTTCATTCAGTCTGAAATGGAGGGCGCCCTAAATTTGTTGGTCAATCTCAAAAGGTTCCAACTTACAAATGAATTTATAATATGATTTATTCCTCTCTCACTTTAGGTCATTGCTTTTTTTGATGTGTGCAGAGAAGCCCAAAGTAATAAGGTTGTCCACAACAGTCTCACAGAAGTTTGTGAACGAGTCAGCTTGATCTATAGTTAATTTCCTGGGACATCAGTTTCTGCTCCTTAATATTGGTGTTATTATTTGAGGCCAAGCAGAAGAATGGAGCTGGATCCCACTGGATCGGGTAAAAGTGAAATTTGCACATCTGTCAACAGGATCCCTGAATTTTTGTAATTTCAAAGAAAATCACTTTAAACTTGAAACACCTCCGCTTTCTGATTGGTTGCTTTGACGTTTGGCATAAAAAGCAATGGGATCCGGTTTAGGTATTAAAACTTTGTCAAGTTTGAGCATTAAGTGTTCTTCTTATATATGTCTGAATTCTGGTGTGCATCTGAAAAAAAAAAGCTTAAACACACAATGTTCTGAACTCTCCTGCAAAAAGGAAACCAACTTTTGAAGTTGTTTCATATGTCATAAAAATACAGTTTTAAGCAGTACAATTTTATTAATTTACCTTGAGACTGAGAGGATGGTTTAGTCATTGAAGAAGATAAGTCTCTTAAGCCACATAAGATTTCCTCAGGAAATGATGTGAGAGGGGCTGAAAGGATACAGTCATCCTTTTTAATGTCAGCGTTACAGTCATATTCAATAAATTAGAATATTACAAACAGGTTAATTTACTCCAATAACTAAGTTCAAAAGGAAAATGCGTAGATGAATACGGCTATCACTGATGTTTTAAAATCCTGGTTGAATTAAGCTATATCACAGCTAAGAATGAACAAGAAATATATGTTAAAGGTTTAAATGGTTCAATACACAAATAACCCACTGAGTCAAGCACTTTGCAAAACTTGTAAAGTATCATTGTTTTTTTTTGTTTTTTTCATCTTCTTATATCTTATACCATCCATCCATATGGGAGGCATTCTCTTCTCTACACCTATTTTATACCTGCAGGGTCGTTCTGGCACATGTTTGTATCTCCAGTAGTCAGTAGAAAACAGGTGGGTACCATTCCATTACAAAGCTAGAAAACCATTCGGATAATGTCTCAAATCCCAATGTAGGATGACCAGAAGAATATAGTTCTGTTTTTGGAATATCAGAAATGGGCTAGAGTACACAGCACCAACCTACAAAGGTGCATGGAGAATATTAATGTGTAGTGCTTAGAGATTTATGTAACCTTTTGAAATTATCTTGATCAGTAACTTTGCAGACTTTTTAAATTTTTGATCTTTGGACATTATTGTGCAACCAGCAAAATTAATAAGGAATGTCTGATGTCAAGTACTGTATGATTTATACTAAATTACACATGAACAATATTTCTAAAAAAACCAACAAAAAACCTTGATCATCTTTTTATTAAAAAAAACAAACAAAAACAAACGTCTTTTGTGGATTACATACATCAGATGCTACAAACTGCACGTTACAATCCGGATAGCTGCTGTTTGGTAGACAGTTTCGAGATACTGTCTACCAAAACAAACACAAAACAACACAGGAGGTTTTACAAATCAGCAGGTGAGATTATACTGGAATCACATCATATAACCGCCTTTTCCAGGCCTAGCAGACCCACAGGCACTCCACAGCCACAGCTTGCCAGGGTCCCTCTTCCTTTGGCCTTAAATACATGTTCTCTTTAAGCTGAACACTGTAAACAAAATTATCACCTTAAACATCAAGGTTTAAACCTTGATTTTTTTTCTTTCTCTTTACTAAAGCATTATACAAAGCATCAAATTGGATTTATAGTAGATTTATCTGTAAATGATGCATGCAGCTTTTCTTTTCTATTGAAGTACTGAACGGTAAAGTCTGTGAAAAGAACTGTAAGAACATTAACTTACAATCTTTTGCGTCATCTCTTAAAGGTTGCATGAATCAAAGATCATTTGATTCAACTGTGAAAGTGAATTGTAAATACCTCCTCAGAATTTTGTTAACAGATTAGTTTCTCTAAATGTTTTCACCCGCTTTAACTCAAACAGGATTTCAGTCTTTTAGTTATCTAAGCAGTAAACGACTATGGACAGAAATCCCCCAACATACTGATTTAATAAAGAGAAGCACTGATTGCATCATAAAAGCCTCTAAGTATTTCTTATGGCCCTAAATGTATACCTACCACAGGATTTAAAATGACTATTTTGATATTTGTTTTTAAGAAAACTTCAGTCGAAATTGAAAGAGGTCCAAGACTGAAAGCCATAATAGATAAGACGGTTTTTAGTTCACTGCTTTAAAAAAATGCAGTAAAAAATCAACAAAACAATCTGTAACAGAAAACTAACAAAAGCATGATCCCTTGCAAGTTCTGCATATACCTCTGACTCTGCAGCTTATCTTGTGGAGATAAAGCCTATTCCAAAAGTGTATGATGAGTTGTACTATCTGCCATTCAGAGTCTAACAATGTTTGTCCTGAGGATCAGCAGATAGCTATAAACTCAAGTTCAACTACTCAAATGTGCTAATTACTCAGTCTTAAACTCACTGAAATGCCTTGAATGGTTTGAGTTTAAGCATTGGAAAGACAACAGTCTAACAGTTAACAGTGTAGTGTGCCCATAAAAAAAAGGATTTTCTCATAAAAACCAGCAAAGGTTTGTTGAAGAAGTTTCTGTAGTTTTTTTGGGGGTTTCTAAATTTCTGATAGTTATCTTAGTGTCTTATAACATATATTGTTGATATCTATGCGTTGTAAGCTTTATTTTTATGTTTACTTTGTTTATTCAGTATTAAACATTTAGCCTTAGTGTTTCAAACAGAAGACATGGCGAGTGAGTTGATACTGAGGTGATTTATGTAGTTTGATATTTAATGATTTATTAATTGTTATGCAGCATGAAATATTGACTAGATGGTCGTGTAGCTGAGGATTTCATGTTGAATTTGTCATAAAATACCACTACATTGTTTCTGCATTATGTTTGCTAAGTGCTTCTAAAAGCCCAATAGTTGCTTATGTGAACAGTCTTTCATTGTTTTGTTTTTTTCCAGAACACAATGCTGTATAAGAAGCCCTGGTAATATCTCTACTCTTAATTGTACCAAATGTATCCAAAATGTTTTGCCATCCTAAAATGCTATCTCTTCCATTCACTAGAATTAACTTAACATACAGTAAGTCTGTAATATCCTTCCACTGTTCTTCATTACCCACTGCCAATGCTCTACAGTTTTATATGGCCCTCTATTACTTGGCTGAGCTATTGTTATCCCCATTCAATTCTGTTATAATACATCTAGCAATGGAAGGTGGAATCCTAAGTATTTAGAAAATGTCATGATTGATGGGTTTTTATCATTGTACCAATTTAGAATTCAATGAGCTACTAAAGGCAACCCATGATTGATCAGACCAGCAAGAAAGCCAATGAATTGTTTCAAAGAGATTCCAAACTTAATTACAAAAAATAAATAATAATAAACTTTGCCCGAAACAGAGGCCAAGAAAACAGTGTTCAACTCAGGTATTTACATAAAGTGCTCAAGCACAAAGCGGCCCCCTTAAAAAAGACATGAGGAAAACTCAACTAGAGGCTGATCAAACCACTGCTGACATAGAAGGGGGTAAATGACTAGCAAACAAACATCCAAAGAAAACATAATTAACAAAGAAACACTAGTCAGAATAATACTAAGTATTTTTTAAATTAAACAAATATTATTGCAACTAGACAAATGATAAGTTAATGCTCCACTTACAAACAAACGTTGAGCCACTGAGGAGGTTATGCCAGTTGTACAAGTAGAAGAATAGCAGCTGGAGCTCTTTGTAGCACTCAACAAAAAAAGCCCAAAAAAAACAGATCTATTGCATATGATTCAAAATATACCAAACTGATAACTAATAGTTAACAAAATGTGTATATTGCAGATAGCTACCTAACGAATCTGTAATAATATTATTATAAAATTAAAATCTAATTATTCCAATCATTAATATGTAAACTAATTTTAAAATGGGAAAAAAATATAAACAAGACTTACTATACATTATCAGCTTTAGCGTGTGTGAGACATTCGCAACAGCTGTCACGAACATAAATGGTAAAAAAAGTTTTCTGCATGCCAAGATACTAATTTTAACACCTACATTCAATGATGGAGGGATGGTGTAGTTAGGTTTATTTATCTTGATGTATTTAACAGACACTTTTATCCAAAGAAACCTACAAAGTAGGCAGTTGAACAAAGGATCTTGCCAAAGGACCCACATTGGATGCTGTTGGTGTATATCTTTGCTCAGGCCTGGATTTGAACACAGGGCCCAAGTGCAAAGAGTGGGTGACTTTCCAATTGAGCTAACCATTACGCTGCCAAAAGTCTTGCCAGGTTTCTGTACTTGCCAATTCAAGGTAGACAATTCTATTCTCTGAGCTTTGAAATCAAAAAGCCGTACCTGTTGGACACTCTGTGACCAAAATCAAGACAGTTGTGGGAAACGTTTTTTTACTCGTACTCGTAATATTTTTGACTGGTAGAAAGGCCAAATAAAATATTGATAGAAATCAATTCTCATTGTTTCCATGCTTTGCTCTGGACGAAAAAAGCTGCCTTGATCAATCGCTGAACTGAAACTGAAGGAATATGTTTATCTTTGAAATGGGCCAAAAATACTATCCTTTACTGACAGAAAATCCTGGTTGCTAATGGTCTTTACATTCATCTTCTATTACAGTTTATATGTACGTATCCACATGTGTGAGTGTGTGTTTCAACTGCTGTATGATAATTCACGAAGCATTTCAGGCCCAGTATTGCATATTTCATGTGCACCATTACATCATCCCCTCATCTTCACACAGAGCTTGTTAAACTTCACTTTCTAATTTTGGACCTCATGTTCAGTCACCCTCTCCGAGTCTCTGCTCTAATGCAGCAGCTTAGATTTCAATTATCTACATAAAAAAAAGTTATTGCAAAAAGAAGGCTTTTTTAAATAGCAGCCCTCCTGCTAGGACAGAAATAGACCACAGATCACCAGCCATGTTAGATTATAATAGATTTAATTTGAAGTTTCATAGTCCTCGTAATCTAATTCTGCCTCAGGATCATGTGTCAGTCAGAAGGCTGCAATAGTTTATTCTAAGGCGAAATTACGATTACAGTCTTTTTCCAGACATCTTCTATGAACCAGTTTCAATATCAATTGAAACAAAGGAAAAAGAAAATCTATACTTCTTTCTGTATAGAAATATGCCTTATTTTCTGACATTGGTTAAGGTTAAGTGTAAAATCATCCAATATTTTTCATAAAAATAAGAATTATAGAATGTACATTAGCAGGATGTTTAACACAATAAACACTGTACATTTATCTAAAATAGCATACTTAAATTAAAGGAAGTATGCAACAGATTTTTTAAAGAAACATATTTATATTTATGAACAGAAAACACCAACAGACTATTTAAAATAAATAGATAAAAATACTATGCAACTGATAGCATGGACATAAATACTTGAGGATGTTGGGAGCAGTGATGGTTATTAAGTCTCTAAAAGATAGCCTGGATCAGTCTGTCACTAAAGGACGTCCTATTCTCTAGTAGCCTCTTGGTGTTAGAGACGTTGTCCAACAGTGATGGTATTTTCTTCTGTCTCCCACCTGGAGTGGGTCAAGGGAGCTTATAGAAGATAAGTGGCCTCCCTGATGTGTTTGTCTAACTGCTTCATCTCTGTTGTAAGTAAATTGCTGCTCCCCCATACAATACCATAGAGGATGGGTGGGACCAAACAGCTAGATTTCAACATAAATGTACAATATTCTTTTATCACTTTATAACAGAAAAACAAACTGCTTCTGGAGGAAAACAAAATATATACATTACAACAAGCAAAATCAAATACTTAGACTAACCATTTACCCAGCTTCATTTTACTGTCAACACAATGGCAAACAACTAGTACAATAGAGAAAGTTAGACAACTTTGTGTTCTTTGCTGTTAACTCACAGATATGTATTTGGAGAGGTAGGAATAAAATAAAAAACAACACACACTTTTGTTTTAGACTGGTCAGCATTGCATCATCAATATAAATATACTGCACCAAAATGTCATTATTGGCACAAACAATGAAATCAACCTATGTCATGACATTCCAGTGATTCCATTCCATTAAACAGAGTCTACAGAAGGTTTGTCCATGGAGATGTTGATGTGGCAGATCAAGGGTACAATATCTGGTTCAAATGGAGCATTCTGAGGTTAAGGGTTTATGATGTGCTGGCAGCTACCCACTGTATCCCTTTTGGAGAGAAGATCTAAACAATAGATTAAAGGGATATTTAGATGTAAAAAAAGTCTGAAATAATGAATGGAAATTCTTTTGCATGTTTTCTTACATGAGATAATTAGTTGTTGTTTTTTTACAAATGTACAGTATCCATTATTCCAGTAATTTTAATAGCCCCTGATTTAACCATAAGAGCAACAATTCCTTCGGCTTTTTCAGTAGAACTGCTCCTTACAAAGTGAATTAAAAAGAAATTATATTAGCTTTAGAAAAATATTGAGTACAAGGTAAAAAACAAAAAAAAAAACACCTCAAACCATTTTTTGAGGTTTGTGCCACATTTATTTACATTTGGTGACAGGACAGGTGGCACAGCTGACATCCCACTCTGTGAATAATGTGCAGTTTGATAATTGCATTCAGCAATGATTAAGATAACTTATTAATAGCAAAAATTACACCGCTTGCATTACAACAATGTGAGTCACCATGACCAAAGTGTTTTATGAAAAGATGCACTGAAAAAAAATAAAAATAAAAGGTGGGCCTGATTGATTTTAATAGCTTAGTACAAAATGAGTGTATGATTTGATAAAAGGTTATTCTGATGCAGATGTTTAATTGCAATGACCTAACAAATAAAAAAGAAAAGAAAAAAACATGAATACGTAATAAAACTAGTCTTTACATGGATGTGTTGCGTCTTAAAAAGACTTACATTTATTGATTGTAACCTAAATATTTTAAGCATCATGTATATTTTTAAACTTTCCACAGAAAGTGTCAAATCCTAATGTTTTTGTTGTCATTGCTTCTTCTCTTGATGTTTTTGTTTTCATACTCACATTCATTCTGCTCAAACAGTTTCAGTGTTACATGACAAAACTGTAGCTGCTTTATGCAGACAACTAAATATTTTTATTTGAGTAAAGAAACTGTTGAAATTGTATTTTTATTGATATTATAATATATATTTTTCATAAAGATATTTTTCTAATGTGGACATTGGTTTAACTGCAGAGAATTAACTATAATTAAACTAGAGCTCAGGCCCTTACAAGCATATTTACTCACTTATCAGCATCACCATTAAAACCTCATTTTCGCAGCTCTAACAGTCTGCTAATCATATGATCACTGATTGGATCCTACACATCATCTCAAATTGCCTGATGTTTAAGCTCAAAGCTCATATCTCCATGTGCTCCATCACATTAGCCAATCTTTATCAAATCAAGCTAATGGATGAATCACAACTGTATTTATAGAACGCTTTAAAAAAAACCCATTGATCTGGGCCAATTGTGTAAGGACTATTATCTGCTTTAAGAACTAATCTGATGCATGTTATGGGGTAGGAGACTGATAAATATTTAAATGCAAAAAAATAAAGAAACAGAAAAAAATTGCAGCTACATTTTCAACAAGAGCAATAAAGACTTTTACATGCATAGTTTTTTTTTTTAAATGTACAGCATTTTTGTTAAAAAAAAAGCTTAACTTCATTATTTAGTTACAAAATCAAAGGCAAAAATATGCAAGACTTTAAAGAATTACAAAGAATTATATAGCTTCAGAAAAGATTTAATTTGAACATTTTTGTTTTTCCTTTGAAGCATTTATTAATTTAACAATGAGAACAACTAAGGGAATCTGGGCAGATATGGGGACTCTAGTCATTGCACCAGCTGTTGAAAAACTGTTGAGTGAAGGAAAAGAGAACTGGAAAAGGAGTTTTAACGTTAAAGTCAAGTTGAACGTTATGATTTCTGTCTTTATCCCAATTGCCAAGCTGCTATTTTTGTTTGCCCCTCCTAATCTTGCTGAATGCTGATTGCTCACATCTGTGCTGGTGCTCATGCAAACTGGCGCAAAGCAGGATTTTCAGTAGATCAACTATTGTTACCTCATTTGATGTGCCTGTTCCTGATTGTGTCCACTAAGTTGGGCTGATGCCTCGAGTGATGAGGGAGAGTCTGCTCATATCCCTTTAACTGTTAACATGCTCAGGGACATGTATAGGTTCAGGCGGGGAGGGTGTAACCCAGGTGACAGAAGTAACTGACAAATGGGAGAAAAATAGAATCAGTAGGAGAGTATCCCACTTAAGTTTATCCATATTAGTTTAACTTTAGATGTTCTACTGCACTTGAACAGATCGTTCAGTGAATATGATGTTCAGCAGCCAATCAGGAGTCATGCTTAGAATCGAAAGGTGCAGTCGTGGCGTATTCTTTTTTGGTGATCTGGTTGCTAAAACTAAACAAAATCAGTTTAGCGTTGTAAGGACGAAGTGAGTACGTAGCTGCAAGTAAATAGAATTTATTGTGATTTCTGTATAAAGCATAATTGTTTTAGCTGTGTTGTTGTTGCTAAATATGTTTTTCAAGCTCAATTTATGGGGGAAAACGCAATTTTTTTTCTTGCTAGTTGAAGCAGGTTTGAGGGAGGTTTTGTTGGGAGGTGCTGTTTCTCTATTGTATTAGGCCTGTAATGCAAGAGAAGAAATTAAGCACACTTCTTTTGTACAGATACCTCTAAACCAGTTTTGTATGTGTATTCATTTTGTTTGAAATTGTTTTATTATTTCGGTCGTAAGAATTATTTGAAGCTGCAGTTTAGTTGAACATTGTTCAGATGAACGGAAATTGATGTGAGTACAATTGATCAGTTTTAGAATGTTGTATGACTAAACAGATATGATGAACTGAAGAGTTGTAAACAGGGTTTTAATTCAATAAATATGTTGATTTTGAATCTTTAGTGATGCATCTAAGAATAGAAAGTAATGGATATATATATGTATGACCTTATCTGTAGGTCGGGTTTCTTTGAGTGGACAAGAAAACTTGAGGACAAGACGAGATTCCAAGAGAACAAATCCAGATCCAGATTCTTTCTTTTTGTTTTGCTTTTATTCCTTGTGGGGCATGTGAACAATTTTATTTTATTCTGGGTTGTTTTCAGTTAACAGATTGCCATGTTAAAGTTTATTTTTATTTTGTAATAATATACGAGTTGGAAATCAAGTTCTTCTCCTTGCATGTGTAGTGCTAGCGATCCTTTGCCAATCTTTTCTTTGGTGGTTCCCCCCAAGCACTACATCTGCAGCTTTTTGGTGTCTCCAGGCATGTTGCCTTGGTTGCGGTGGAAGGCACACTTGCAACAGGGGATCAGGCTGGAATGGAGGATCAGGCTGGAATTTTGGTGGGAATGGAGGAGCAGACTGAAACTGTGGAGGTAATAGAGGAGCAGGCTGGAACGAAGGAGGGAACGGTGTAGGTGGAAATATCCTCACTGATTGGACCCCACATCATTTATTACTTCTAAAAGTTCCTTATATTTAATTATTATTGATGTACGACAAAAACATTGACTTTTCATGCAGAAATGTTATCTTGTAACCTGGGCAATCATAGGGAAGAGTATTGACAATATCCCAGCAGACAGTCACTAACACCCTGTCCAACGTTGGGAAGCCACAGATGGTCTTTGGCCATTAACAGTTCTGTCTCAAACAACATTATTGGAGTCTAGTGGGAGGAAATGTGTGGTAGAAAAATCTGCACATGCAACAGATTTAGCTCTTGCCTTCAGAGGGTTGTTAAGCAAAGCTTATCCAAGAGATTGGGGAGGATTCAGTTTAGTTTGAACTACAGCTGCAGTCAAGCCTTTAGTTGCCATAAAAAAACTTGCCTGCTTAATGAGCATGGTAACACTGGGAACACTGACCTTATTTAAACCATATAGGGAAAGTAGACAGTATTGTCAATATGAAGATGACACCAGACCTAACAATGTACAGTGGATGAGCCAATATTAAAAAGACCACCTTAACCCCTCATCAGATCCACTGCACAGACGCAGTTCTTCATACAAAATTAGCCCAGACCAAACACTGAGTGCAGATACTATGCATGATTAATATAATTGTAGGATATAGAACTTAAAAATGTTTATTTTTGGTATGCAGAAATTTATGTTGTAATTTGCTGTAATCCAGAACCAACATTGTTCCAGCATCCTTTTAAGATTTCATCTATTGTTGGACTTAAATGTTAGTAAGAATCAGAAGAAGTAAAGGCAGCAAAGAGGCCAAATCTGGTGCATTTAAAAATATAACTTGTAGGTACCTGGATAAATTGGTCAGCTAGTTTTCATTCTCCTTACTTTTAAATGCAGCAACAAGGTATTTATGGAAAGGTGGATGACGGTCTGCAGCTGTGACCTGGTTCTCAAATAGCAGGTTTTGCTGTTATCGGGAACGCTCAACAACAAAACAACAGACAAAAAGGTGAGAATATGTCTAGGTAGGTACAATCCCTGAGATAGCCATAAACTCAGTTTTGAGAAACATCCGGACTATAGTCTAGACTCTGGAGTCTTTGGTAAAAACACTCAAGAAAGAAGTAACTCCCTCCAGTTGTTGAACAAAGGTGCTCTGAAAGCATCAGAGGAAGAAATTAAACCAGAGACTCTAGGTGGGAATTAGACACAAAAAATGGAAAAATGATTAGCAGCATCCATGTCTTGATGTTAAGTGACAGTTCTTATTTCCACTGTCCTTTAAGGCTGCCAAATCTGGGGGATTACTGCAAATTAACGACACAATGATAGCAGTTGTCTACTGCCTCTGCTTGCTCGCCCACGAGGACTTAATGAAGGAAGTCAATGACTTCATGCTGCGTTCTTCTGGTTTTCCTAAGATAGATTTTTTAAACTAATATGAATGATAAACCACTAAATAAGTACAATAAATCAGAACAAATCTATGATTGGATTATCTCGACCTGGCATTTTTAAATTCCTTGAAAGTTGTGAATTGTCACTATGTAATAAATTGAGTTGATCTAAGTATAGCCAGCACATCTTGGTATTTAGATTTTACTTTCATGATTTACCTTAAATATTTTTGCATAACCCACTCATGGACCCGTAGCCAAGGTATATCATTGCCTGCCTGGTATACTTTAATTTTCAACCACCTAACATTTACAAAACACTTCTGTTTTGCTTAGGTTGAAGTTTTCCTTCCACAGAGCATGTGCTGTACTGACTTGCATCGATACAGTGATGCCCACTTTGGTCTAAAAGAGATATGGCTTTTTGTGAGAGAAATAATCTTGCTTCATTCATAAAGAAAGTAAACTCGGTCACAAGACTCAAGGCCTTGAAGAGCAGCACCACATGTTCCTCCACTGAACCTATGGTGTTCTCACCAACACTATTTTATTCGCCAATGAAGATCTATAACATCAAAAAAACAGAAACTATTCATGTAAGAACTGACATATGAAGAGCCTCTCATCACAGCTCTGTACAGAATAAGAGAAAAGGAATTAAGTAGCAGTTAGAGTGCCTGTCTCCAGACACCTCCACAGAAACTCTCATTAAAAGCCTGTGAGCTTCAGTCTGTTGGGAGACATGTATGTTTCTCTTTGAAGCTAACAGTGACACCTTCAAAGGTTTGGCTCCTCTTTGAACATTTCTGCTGCTTTTTCTTATGAGATGGAATATTTTTATTCATATGATGGAGGTATGGAGTTTAATAATGACTTACATTTGTAAATATATTTAAAAATGTTTTTTGAATAGCCTCTTTTACCAAAATAAACAATCTTAGCTAGTTTTATTCTTTAGCCCTACCAGTTGGCCTTATCCCTTCAACTCTGTCCTGGCCATTTTAAGTTGTTGTGGAGATTCATTAGCAGACAGTTTTTTTGTATGGCCTTTAAAACATTTTTTTTTTCTGGGGAATAAATTGTATTGAGATCTTAATCTTCAGTCGTGTTCTGTTTATATATCCACCAACCAAATTAAGTGAATTGCTCCTTGGCAAGCCTCTATAGAGCTACTTAACATGCTAGGAGCTCATTCACTCATTTGATACGGGTGTGTTGGAGGATGGCGGCTGACAAGGACTGGACACCTGCGGTAGATAACTGTGTTTTTAATCCTTTTCTAATCGATCCAGCTACCAGCTCTTACACACAAATTCAACTTACCAATATACTTGCTCCAATTTCCTCAATTATGTTCACACCCTGACTTCCTGTTTGTAGTTCATTTTTGTTGTCCTGAAGGCTAAACTAGACAACAAACCTAAATGGTTCAAACATATCCTCCTGACTACCAGTTCAAAATTGTCCTCTGTAGAGGACATTTGTAAACTTGAATATCTCCCACCCACTGCATAACACTGAATTAATTCCTTTTGCTATCGACAGAGGACATTTGGGGCTTTTCAATGATACCAAATTTGAAGGGGTGGGGATTTTGAACCTTCTTTATCCTCATTTAGAAAAATGGCGTCCATCAGTATAAGCACATTTTATGGGAAGAGAAAAATTAGGTGCATCATTTTTTTATTGAGCAAATTTTGTTTTAAAATTTGGTTGGCACACTCTAAATATGTCTCTTAGCAGCATATTAAAACATTAGATGAAGTATTTTGACTGTATTTTATCGTAGTATTTAAAAGTTTAAAAATTGTCCTTTGTAGTGGACATTTGTATTTGGACAGCTTAAAAACTACATCAAGATCGTCAATGACCTTGATGTTTCTGATGATGAAAAAAAAGTGATCTCTTGTGGAGAATCAGGCCCCTCAGCAGAGTCTGTACCTCAAGGAACCCACCTGTTCTTTGACAGGTTCTTTACAACAATCAACCTCCTTGATACCCTGATGACAAAAGGGTTAACAGGAACTGGAACACTAATGAGTAACAGGGATCCAAAGGACTGTAATTTCATAGAGGATAGGACCTTCAAAAAGAAAGGAAGAAGTGAATCAGAGATGGTAGTCAGATGAATCCCTCCTGAAGTTGCTGTCATAAAATGGTTGGACAACAAGCCAGTTGTCATGGCATCCTCTGCCTATGGCATTGAACCTCAGGACACATTCAGAAGATGGTCCAAGAAGGACAAAAGATTTGTCCAGGTGTCAAGGCCACTGGCGATTGCTGAGTAAAACACCAACATGGGTGATGTGGACTTGGTGTACCAAATATTGAGTTTCTACGGGAATGGCTTCTCGCACTCAGAAACCGACAGTGCATGCAATTTTCCACTTTTTTGACCTGGCAATCACCAACTCATGGCTTCAGTGTAAGAGTGACTGCCAGTTTCTGGGGAAGAAACCACTGAAGTTGCTTAACTTCGAACTGCTTCTTGGTGAGGAGATGATTAGTTGGGCCCAAGCAGGAATCAGAAGTGACAGTGAAGATGACTACACTCCGCCACGTCAAAAGTGGAAACCACAGCCAAATGCAGCTCTGAGACACTACGGTCCCATCCATCTTCCAGAGATGGTGGACAAAATGTATGCGCTAAGGAGTCAAAGATGTAGCTTGACAAGCAAAACATATGTGAAGTGTTCTTTTGTGTTTCCAAGAACTGGAATTACTTTTTGAAGTATCATAGCAAATAAGCACAGGAATGGCTATGATACTCACACTAATATTTATAGTGTTAGTGTGATGATGGACAGTTTTGTCAATGGGAAATTCATTCTCATGTTGATGTTTGGATATTTTCTTTGGGGCAAACTGGTTGCCATCAAGGTTCAATTTCAAATGTATGGCGTTCTAATGTCCACTGTAGTGGAGACATGATATGTCAAAAATAAAAACTTTTTTTCCCATTTTTTTTTTCCAGTATTCTAATTACCTTACACAGATTGTGGAATTTAAAAAAAATAGTGAATGGACAATTTTTTTTTCTGGTAGTCAGGAGGATATTATTTTATCAGAGACAAATAAGCTTTTTCCTTAAACTCTTCAAAACATGCCATATTTGATTGTGCTAATATTAACAACTGACATGCCATCTCAGTTAGCATGCTAAATATCTGAAATACACTTATACTCTAATTTTGTACAAGCCAATGTGTCTGGTATGATTTTGCTAAGTCATCCTCACTTGATGAATATCTGTGGTTCAGAGGGCAAGGGTAGTTGCATGTGGGAGGTTGTGAGTTTAAACCCAAGATTTATTTCCGGTTAAAGTCTGTCAGACCTTTCCATCCTGCTCTGAAAAAGTTACTGTGTCAGTTTATTGTAACTTCCTGATGTCTGATTTTTTTATGTTTTCTGGTTTGTAACCGACAACTCTGGCTTTCATCTTAACACAGACAATAATTTTTCTCTATGATTTTCACTCCTGCTTGGAAGGTTTGCCTCAGTTTCATTTTAATCAAAAATGATTCTGTTTCTATCTTTTTCTGCGTCCAGTGGGTCTTGTTCACGAGGGACAGTAGGATGGAATGGGATTTAGGTACATGGATTGCGGTTGTTTTACTACAGTGTATTTAACTAAAGGAGGGTAAGCAAAGAAGGTAACCAAAAAGTAAAGCTCTTGATTTACTGGCCTGTCTACATTCCTATCCTCATTGTGTCATAAGATACAAAACATTACTGAAAGATAAGAAATCCCAGCTGATTTAGCTTTTTTCTGTATTATAGCTACATTTAGCGCTACTATCTCTCCAGATTTAGTGGAGTCAGAGGTATGTATTCCTTATTTACCTCTTTTAAAGTTTTCCAGGCATTTTCTACTGGGAAGAGATCCTGGGGACAACCCAACCCTGTTTATTCAATAAGGCCTGTGACACTCTTGGTATCCTTCAGAATCAGCTAGAGCAGAGGTCTTCAACCCAAGTCCTTGAGAGCTACTGCCCTGCAGATTTTAGATGCAAACCTGCATCAACACACCTAAGTTAAATGAATGGGTTGCTACCAGGCGATTGACACATTTGATGGAATGTTTGATCATTTGATGCAGCTTTATTGGAGCCTGTATGCATCTTAACCAACCCTAATTCTAGAGAACTAGGGTTGGAAACCCCTCAGCTACAGGTGTCACTGGGAGAGGGAGGTCAGGGATTTCCTACAGCACCTGGTGCCTCTGCGACCCAATTTTGGAAATTCTAAAGACAATAGATGGATATCTTTAATGGGAATATCCCTTACTGAACCAACACTTAATCTTGAATCTTAAACAAAATTCATTTTAAGTTTGGGCTAACAAACTAGTCAAAAAAATGAAACTTAATTTTTACAATTTTCCGCACTTGACCTTGATGACAACAACCAGGACACATAAGCCTTCACCTGTCAACCCCTAGAGTAAGTATATTTTTTTATATTCTATTGTCCAATAGTGGGCCTATTTAATAGTCACTGTCTATAATCTCCATTATGTCTGGTTTCTTCGCTGCTAATCATGTAATTGTATTTTTACAAAAAAAATTGTTAATGTGCTACATTTTCTCTGCTGTCTGATGACACCAATCAACCACAAATTTCTATTAGCAGCAGGACTGAGATGAATAATATTGATTTCTATTCCTTCTCTCTCCATAAAAAAAAACATAAATACAGCTTAGTTAAACTATGCTGATATAATTCAATAGTATAAAGCAGTAATTCAGTTAAAGTTAAATCATAATAAAATAAATCTTGTTTTTATGTAAATTAACAGAAAAACAATATTAACTCAAAACCAAAACTCCTGAAATTGTAAAGGATTTCTCAAATTAGGCAAAACACCTAGTTTGCATCTATTGAAATAATAAGTTTAAAATTCTGAACAAAATATGTTTTTATCAGTAATTATACCTCATTAGGCTGATGGCTTTTTTAACCAACATACTCACCACTTTTATTTACAATGTATAATTAACCTAAATATGTGTAATATTATTGAAAGGGAACAAGTCTCTAAATAACTGTGACAGAAGAGCAGGAACATTACTTGTATTCTGCAAATGAACAGCAATAGTTCAGTAAAGCTCAATTATGCAAGGTAAAGAGCAATCAAAGAAAGATATTGAGTCATTTCTAACATTGTAATGCCGGCACAAAAGGGTTATAAGAAGTTCTTTTCTGGTTGCATTAAAGAAAAATAGCTTACCCAGGCACCTGGAGACCACATGTTTCAGAATAAAAGGGAATAATCCCTGTTATGCATCAGTCTCCTTTAATCTCCAGGGCAAATCAGTAGCAAGAATGTTGGGATTTCAGTTTGCATGATTTTTCAATTTTTTAATTTATTTATTTATTTCCTTTATTTAACCAGGTAAAACCCCATTGAGATATGGAACTCAAGAAGGATCTGGGCAGAAGTCTGCAATACACAGCAACCTGGTTAAAAAATAAAAGCAATTAATGCATATACATATACGTTTAAAACAATAAAAACAATTTAAAAACAGTGACATTGTTTCATAAAATCTTGTTGCCTATCTTTAAGAACCACTCGGATAAGTCCAATGAAATCATTTCCGACATCTTAAGTTCCGATTGAAGTTGATTCCACACTGTAAGAACCAACACACTGAATGCTTGCTTTTCTTTTTCAGTTCGAACACGTGGAACGTACAGAAGAATGATGTTGTTAGAGCGTAAAGAATAAGAACTAAAAGATCTAGGTAAGAGAGAGGTTAAATATGCTGGGGTTAGTCCAAGTACAGATTATTATATGAGGATCATCAAATGATTGTTTCTACGTACACTTAAAGGAGGCCATTCAGCTTTTGCATACAAATCACAGTGATGAGTAAGACGTCTACTACCAGTTATAAATCTTAATGCACAATGATACACAGTGTTCAATGATTATGAGATGGAAGGCCAGAAACTCAAATTGTTTTGGAATGGATACAGAGGAGTGTGACATGGAAATTGTTCTTTACATAGATGGCAACACCACCACCATTCCTAGGGCAATCACAATGAAAAACATTATAACCTTCTAAGGAAATATTTTTATTTACAATGGATTTTTTTAACCATGTTTCAGTCAAAACTAAGATATCCGTTTTGGTAGTTTCAATCCAGATTTTAACCAGGTCTATCTTAGGCAATAGACTGCGGGAGTTAAGTATGTAATATACCAAGACCTGATCTGGTTTTGAATTATTCTGGTGTGTCAAAATTGTAAAAAATTGGACCTGGGTTCGGTTGCACATTACCTGATAGTAAAAGTAGAATAAGTCTTTTTCTCTGACCATTTACATTTTATACCAAGCCAATACTCCTGTTCTGAGCAAGGTGTATAAGAGAAGATTCGTTTAACACAAAACAGTTCCGTAAAACAGACTAGCACATTAAATGAACTAAATTATATGTTGGCATTTGATTAAAGTAGTGCCAGTGAGTAATAAAATCTGAAGGAGTCCAAATTGTCTGATCGAGGATTATGGACCTGGAGAAATTCTTGAAGGTATAAGCTAAGTTGTTATACAAGTCCTCAGAAGAATTTGGCACATTTTCAAAGGTGTAAACACCTAAGAACTCTGTGAGACTGAACAGCTCTGCATTCTGGAGTCCTTACATCACAATGCCTGTCCAGGTATAAAGTTGACCAGCTCTTAGTTCAGGGATAAAATAAAGGACAATTTTTTGTTTTCTCTAAAGCATTGATTAATCTTTAGCTGAATAACTAAATTCCTTCCTTTTGATTCTGGCCTGTCTGCCTGTTCATTTCTTCACCACTGTTGTCATTTTCTGCTATCACCTTATCAGCTGCACCTGTTTCCAGCTCCTCAGTGGTGTAAACAGCTTATGCCATGCATCTGTCCACCTGCATTCATTAAAACTCTCTTGCAAGCAGATAACACCAGATTTTAAAAATCCATAACAGATGTCCAGAAGTCTTTCCTTCATTCCTTGCCTGCCTGATTTTTCTTGCCCCCTGGATTTCCCTGGCATACTAAGGATAACTTACTTACTTCTGCTTAATCAACACCAACCACGTTCATGTCCTACCACTGATCCTTGTCCAACCCTTTCTGCTTCTGGCTAATAATTTGAGTAGTCCGTCTGAACCATTAAATCCTTTTAAATGATCAGACCTGAAGTGGATACCCCAAAAATACACAACATTTCTTTAATACACAGTTTAACATTTATAGCACATTTATTCTGATGACCTCTTTTCAATTATGAATGCAACATTTTGGTGCTTTGAGCATTTATCAGTCCACAGACAATCTATGCCCGCGTGTACTGATGCAACAGATGGGGCCTCATCCCTATGTCGAGCAGTAATTGTGCGAGAGCCAGGGTAGGATAGGTTGACAGTCTATCACTGTGCAACACCAAGAAACATATGACAACCATACATGTTAATACTTATTTTTGAGGGTATTCCATTAACCTTGTGGACTGTGGGAGACAAGTGTAGTACATTGCACAATAATCTTCTAAAATGGCTAATTTCTACCCCAGCAAATTACACTAGCATGACTGAAGTTAGATGTTTAGTAAAAACTGAAAAGTTGTTTGGTGAAAACTTCAGACATGACCATAACAACCCCAAGATCCGTATGCAAGCTGTCGTTGTACACCCAAACGTCTGAATATATGAGACCAGTGATCCGCATTAGTGATTTAATCACCCCTCTTTCACTCAACCTCACATGACATCAAAAAGTCAGTGAGGGCACATTCAGACTTGATGCCTTTTAACTTATGCATGGGTTTTCTACGTGTCGGTGGTGTGCTCACAGCTTGGAATAATTGTAAAATGAGCAAGTCTTGTTACAGCAGCCATCCGATACATATTACTTTTGACACTCTGAATTGGTGTATCATTTGTTTGGTACAGAGCTGGAGCTCACCCAGTAACAGATCTGAACTCTGTTACTCAGGGAGGCATATCATTTGTAAAGCAAGCACTGGGATGTTGAATATTTCAGTCTTTTGGCAGAAATTTCCCTATAGCTTTTCCAGTCAGCATCAGTTATTCAGAACATGTAAGTAAATATTTTTATGAATGCATTTAAGTGAATAGCTAAGGCCTTTTCATGTTACATTTTTTAAAAAGAGAATAAAAAAAATAATTATACTACACTTACAGATAGTGACTCTTAAAAGTGTAATTATCCCTGTGTTTTAGGCCTTATAGTACTGAAATCATTCTAAATTATTTCAACATCAAGGAACTGGTATGATAATAACATTATATGGGACAAAATTGATCGTGTAGGACTTAATTTTAAAGATAATTTTGCAACCAAAACAACTTTTATTATAGATTAACAGCCTGAAATAAGCATTGTGGTGCGTGAAACACAATTTGAGTTTGTTTTTTTTCTAAATAAACTTAGATTTTTCTCAAGGTTAAGATTAAAAGTATGAGGATGTGTCAATACTACTTATTTGGTCTGATATCTATCTGCTTGTGGATTTGCTTTTTCACCATTATGAATGAGAAAGCCATCAACTAGACAAAAGACGAGCTTTTGAGTGACGTAGCCAGAGGGCAGAACTAAATATATTGGATCACCTGAACAGGTTTTGGACAAGAGATGCCTATAGATATATAAACTTGAGTACGATTCATAGTTCTGAGAGTTTTACCCAACAATTACTCAGAGTCCATGCAGAGCTAACTTTACATTGATAGTTGTTTCATTCTGTTCTTATATTTTCTGTAATTTTTTTAGATTTTAATTGAAATCAAATAAGCATCTGATGTGAAAACATTGTTGTTTGTCTATAGCTTGTATACAGGCAGGAGCCTTTATGTCAAATATTCCTTTGAAACTAAACCGATAGATTTTCCAAAAATGAGCACAGAATTTCATCATAGACTCTCTGTGTTGCATTTTGCAGTGGAAATGAGCTCTCAATCCCACACCCATTAGAAGGAGAAGAGCCCACACCTCCCTCAGATCCCATTTGAAATATTGTAGAAAGGCTCAGGTTTCATTAAAGAGCTTCTCCTTCCCCGGACTGTATGCTGCCACTAATGACAGAGATGAGAAGTGTCAGGCCGACATTCCCCACCCTCCTTTGGCAGAATTAACATTAGCATAATGGGTTTTTTAACACCGCGCCTTAGCCGCCACGAGGCCCAGTGGAAACTGACTGTCCGGGGCCATTAGTGACTAACTGGCGGTCAGCCAGAGCTCACATTTCAATTCCAGTTAGAGAAACAGCAAAGGGGACAGCACATAAGATGAACTTTGAACAAAAAAATTAACGAAAGGGAAAAAAAAAAACATCTATATTTCCACCATTCTGTAAATAACTACAATTTAATCATTTTTTGGCCACTGTTAGTTCCAACTCTTGTCATCAAATATGGTAATCTTCTAAAGATTTACCTAATGAGATGAAAGGCATGGCATCAAATATTCTACAGGATGGCCGGATGTAACATATTGTAGATAAACGATGGCATAGCAGAAAAAAATGAACAGACTAATTTAGGCAAAACCATCATTTCTGAAGACCAAACAATAATGTTTACGGTCAGATTGCAGTTTTTAAGCAATTGAGACTTGTTTCGACTAAATATGCATGCAAGTGGAATTACTATGCTTAAAAATAAATATGTCATGCTTTAATATCAATAATAAACTTTGGCAGGAACATATTAGTGTGTATTTAGGTGGACCTTCCAACCTTAACGACTTGGGACTAACAAACAGCAACTATGGAAAGGGTTTGATTGATGTAATGCCAATAAAGATGTTTTTTTCATTGATTATCAAGAATGTATAAACATTTTTAACAAGCCATTTTTATTTAGATGCTGTAAAGACATATAATGTATTATTAGTTGTTGTTTTTTATGCCTTGCTACAACGTTTTGCCGCGGTAAAGGGAAGATGCACAGAAAGGTAACACTTCCAATTTACTTGTAGATCTGAAATCCTTTCCTCGTTTCTGGGATTTAATTTCATGTATGTGTTGGAGTATTAGAGTGGTTTTGAATTTCATTGAATTTATGGTCACAAGCTGTATGTAGTGACCAAAAAAATATTGCGGATATAGGCAACCAAAACACGTTTTGGTGCAGGCCGACTGCTCCCCCTTTAAAGAAAAGGTTAGAAGTTTGGTCTGTTTGTATTAACTGATTGCTCAAAAAAATGGCTTTTAGCCTTCATTTGAAGAACCTTGTGTTTCAACAGTTTTGGTTCTGATTCAGGGAATGTAGATAAGACTTAAACCACAAACCCTGCCTGGTCTAGAACAGGGGTTTTCAATTAACATTCGAAACAGGCCAGTCAGAGAAAATGTATTAGAGCCAAAGTACAGAAGATTATAATGTCCAACTATTCCGTGTTACAAATGTTTAAGCACAGCAATAGTTGTATCAACATCTGAACATCTTGATTTGCCCATCTTATTAAATGAATTTAGTCCAATATGTGTTTATTATCCTGCAACAAAGAGCAAAACAAGTAGGTCCAATTTCTGATGTCTAAAGTTCTGTCATTTACTAAGTAAAGGTAGGATAGCATGTCAAAATAAGAAACAAACCTTTCATTAACAAAACATTTATGGAGAATTACTTAATGCTTTTATACCCACTCTTGCTTTTCCTGCCAGAAGTTTAGACCTGGGTTTGAATGTAGTCATGGTTATTTAATAATCATTATTTAATAATAAGGCTCAATGCTACTAGTGAAGTATAAAGAGAGATGACCAACGGCCACTTTTTGATTTAAGTAGCTGCCATTTTTTTATTTTTTTTTATGTGTCTGTATAACTTACCCTTCCTATTTCCAGTCTCACCAGCCTGAACTGTTTGTTTCTCTCTCCTTCTCTGTCTTAACTGCCGGTTTCTCCTTTCCACCATGTCACCCATCTGTTAGACTACCTGTGTTACTTTATGTTTATGCTTGTTTTTTTTTTTTAAGTAACTTATTTCAGACACTTCCATCCATAATACCTTTTTTGCAAAGTCTTTGGGTTTTAATTGACACTTGGCCACTATCATAAAATCTGAAAAAGATGTACCGGTAAACAAGAAACACCAAAATACGGTGATCTCTGTTTTGGCACTAGTTTGGGGACAGTGGTCCACCTATTAGTTACCACTAGTCTAGAAGGATGATACAATGATGAAATATATGTTCAAATACTGTTTTTCCTCAGTCAGTATAGGATACATCATCTAAGGTTTTGTTATACTGGCTTATATCTCACACGGATAATCAAAATCCAGTTTCAGCATTGAATTGTTTCATGGTTAGTGGTAGGGTGAAACGTTTATCTTCTGATGTCCAGATATGTATAACACTGTTTTTATTAAGACCTAACAAATATGGAAAATAAACGCAAGGAAAATATAAGAACTCCTTCACACATACATGTAATAGGCAAAACATTTTCACATGAGCTGGCTCAGCCAGTCAACTTGAGTTGCACTGCTGCTTCATTTGATCTTCTTCACACTCCCCATAACATGAAACATTCCTTTTCTTCCTTTCTGGTCGGCTGAAGCTCCAAAAATCCTGAAAGTGCTTCTGCTGTTTGCCTGTAGGCTGTCCGTTTCTTTCAATCCCTTCTACTTTGTTATAAGATGATACATGTGTCTATGTCTTTTACAACACTGAAAAAAGTTCTATGCTTAGACAGCATGCACAGTAGGAAAGGGTCGGTCCTAATCTAAATGTCATATGAGAAAATATAACTTTGCAATACCTCTTTCAAACCAAGACTGGGGAATTGAAAGTTCTGGTTTATCTTCAACCAAAATATTAGACCTTGTCATTGTTGAATATAAGATATGTGGATCAGTATTTTACAATTAAAATATGTCTACGTTTTTGTCTAATGTTTGGGTGTCATGCTTTATGATTTCAAAAATTAAAACTAACATCGGTGGTTACTGTTTTCCACTGAGTTTCCATCCAAGCACATAAGGCCTCCAAGGGGGAGGCACCCAGGAGACTTCCCTCAACTGGCATCTTTCAATGCTAACAGGTTGGCTTCCCTTTAAGCTCCGTCTGGATGACTGAGGTCCTTAACTTCTTTCTAAAGCTAAATACAGTCACCATCCCAGGCAAAGCTTAGTTGGGCTGCTTGCCCACAGGGATGTAATTTTATCATAACATACATGAACATAGGTGATAACTGATCAAAATGACCTTTAAAACACATTTCTAATACAGATCTTGCATTAATGAGAGACTATTTTCTACTAACACTGGAAATGGATACATGAAAGAAGGAATATAAGTTACGTCATTGTAAGTTATTAAATAAGTGAGTAACACTTTAGTTATAGTGAACCTTTCAAGTAATAAATCCAATAACCAAACATATAAGGCAAAAATGTGAAACAGTCTATTTTTTCACCTCGGTCGTGAAACAATTGGCAATTGAAATTTAAAAGCAGTTGTACTCTGAATCTGAGAATTCAGGGCACACTTCAGATCATACCAAGGTTAAAACAGACAGAGCAGGGAGTTAACAGCCAGACCAAAGGATCAGCTCAAGGTGGTGTTTGTGGGCATGAAGTTGATCAGGTGAGAACATGCTTCTTCCTACTATTTCCTTTGTCAGTAAAAAAAAATCTTATTCTGCTTGGAGATTACATTATAAAATATCCAATATCTCTTCCATGATGAGATAAATAGTTAAAGCAGCATTTTTTGTTTTTGAGTCTGAGTAAAAAAAAAAAAAATAGCGACAGAAACATCGTATATCAATGTTTCATCCCACTCTGTGCATCAAATCAGTATCATTAGTTTTTACGGATTTTGTTACACTCCACCTTTTTTCAAGAAACTAGCCACAAATGGATGATGAAGGAAGAGCGGTGCACATAATCCTTCCTTAAGTTTGAGAGTTACATGACTGTACTGCAGTCAAACCCTAATGAGTAGAACAGACAGATCACGAGACAGATATCAGCTTTCTCCATTCACCTGTTCTATTCTTTAAGCAATCTATTGATACAAAAACACTCATGCACACTGTTGTGAATAATTCAAAAAAGAAAGTTTCCCACAATGTATAATTAAATCGTGTTGTTTATTTTGTCTGGATCTTTACTTTAGGATTTTTTTGAAGCTGCTGGTAGGTTTTACTTTGCCGTTTAAATTAACATTTAATATATTTCCTTTTTGCTCATACTTTAGTAATTTATGCAGAAAAAAATTAGGAGCCACTTGAGACCCCAAAGCACACGCTCTTCTTAGCATGCCGATCCAAAAGAACTACCTCTCTAAAAACAAAAGTGATTATATGTAGTTTGTCTTTTATATCAATGTGTTGAGTGACAGGGACACTAGGCTCAAGCTTTTAAAAGTGTCAGTGGAGTACTCGTTTGTTTGGTCTTCAAGTCACTTCTCTCACACTCCATTTCTTTTGACTTTTAAATGGATAAAGAAACATACATCTTTACTCTCTGACACAAAACCAGAGTTGCAGACTTTGCTACCTCTGCTTTTGTCTTGGGTAGACATGTTGTGTCCACTGATGAAAGAGTCTGGTGTTGCAAAAATGTTATAATTGTTGTTTGCAGACATTTAGCTGCCTTGCACATTTCTGTTTTGTTAACATATTCTCTAGACCAGTGTTGTTCAACCTTTTTGAGCCAAGGTACATTGTTTTCATTGAAAGAATTACGAGGCACACCACCAACCAAGAATTTAAGCAAATGATACTCTATAGTCGCATATATTACATTTATAGTAATTCTTATCAAAGTGTCTTTAATATGAATCAAATAAACATATATTTTTTATGATATTTTATATCTCTTATTTCAAATTGCACTTAACATGTCCACTTCAAAAATACTCAACAATTATCCGATTTCACCAAGATAATTTCCACGGCACACCTGACAATCACCACGGCACACTATTGTGCCGTGGCACACTGGTTGAAAAACAATCCTCTAGACATTGAGATGAATATTATTACTGTGAACTTGTCCCAGCTTTTATTGAGAAACATGTCAGCAGTTGTAATTTGCTGTTAACCAAGGTTAGTCCATTGACAGATGACACAACACTTCTATCCAGGTCAAAGCTCCCCTGAAGTTCTCTTTCATTTTGAGCTATGTAGCATATTACAATTTTTGGTCAATGCAATGAAGCTTGCTGCTCTAAAAATATGTGAAGTGACAGAGGACAAAATAGCCTGCAGGCTTCACCTTGTAAAAAACTGCTTCAGTTTATATTCCATTTTCCAGTTGTTGTGTTGGCAGTTACATATTTCAAATATATTCATATTTATTTGATAAAAACTTTGGGACTCATGGGTGCGGTCTGAGATATGTTGGTTTTATATATATAATCAAATTCTTCCTGTCAGCTGCAACAGCTTTAACTCCCCCTGACCAGTCGCTTCTTTTGTGTGCCCATAGTTTTTAAAAAGAAAGGAAAACTTTCCACAAGTCTCTCTGCAAACCTTAGCAACCATCCACATATGCCACTTTTTTTCCTTCCTTTCATCATGTGTGGACCTTAAAAGTTAACATTTATTTTTAGCTTTTCTTTTTGCAGAGGTCCCATTACCGACACATAATGAGGGCCGGGTGCTCATTACCATAACTGGAGGATAGTGAACTGTCACGTACGGCTGAGACAAATGTAAAACAGACACCCACCGTCTCCCAAATGAAAATAATTACACTCCAGAGCCCCCTCACCTTGTTCTCATTACTCATTGGTTAAAAGGTTCTACAGAGACACCAAAACAAGGTATTTGAAATAGAAGGCCCACCACAGCACTAAAGGAATTGATGCTGCCTTTGTTTACAGGGAGGAAGAGGAATCATTTGAAACAGAAAAAAAAATAAATAAATGAACTTGCTTGCATGCGGAGGACAATATTTACCCAAGAGACTAAAAGGAAAAAGATCTTAAACTTCTATGTTCAATTGTGGAAGTTTGGCAGAATGTCTTAGCTGAAATTAAATATTTCACAATGTTTTCCATTTTAATATTCCATAACTTTGCTTATCATTTTTGGAAAAATATTAACAGGCAAAAGCAATAATACATAATAATATTCATAAACTTGAATACTGACAACTGAAATGTATACCTTTATAGAGAAACAAAAAAATGAATTCAGACGATCTTATTTAAATATGTCATTAGCCGAAGAGGGGAGGTCCAGCCAGGTGATTGATCAGTCTGGTGTTTCCAGAGAGAGCGCTGGCTTGTTGGTATGTTGGAGGGTGTTGGACTTGGGTGGACAAGTCTGGATAACCAGGATAGTGGACGGAATCCAGGAAGCAAAGGCAGGAACACTAATCGTTCCTTGAAACCCAAGTTGAATGTAGTCTTGGGAATGGATGCCTGAATTTGTCTACTTTAAGCAACAGCTAAGGAAGAGGTTACCTTGAACAAAGAACAACAAAGGAGTTACTTGGGACACAAGAGAGAATCCACAAGGAGGCTTGGGTGGGCTTGAGTTAACTATTACTGTTAACAATCAGAGGAAGAGTGACAGGTGACCTGCTTTTCTTGTCCTGCTCAGCTGATAAGAAAATCTGCCATACAAGTGCAGCTAAGGAGCCAATCCCAGCAGCAGTGGCTTCTCTGACTCCCTCTGGTGGAAACCTGAAGAATTAAGATACAGTAAAAACCTGGTCACAACCCTATTTCCTGACAAAATAGGCATTTTGAAAATCTTTTTTTTTTTTACTGTGTGGGAACACTGAGAACCTATAAAACAATTCAGTAAATTCATGTTACGTGATCATTATAAAAATGTATGCTTAGACATATTTTAATTCCAAATACAATTTAAATAATAATTTAGATAAATGTTCATTATGAGAAATAGAGAAAGATTAGGTGTCGGAAAAAAAAAGATTTTGGACATGATTTCTTTTTCTTGTAAAACATTTTTGATGTATAATTAATCTTTGGAATAAGATGGAAGATAAAAAGATCAAGTTGTGAGAATATAAAATAAAAACTGCCCACCAGCACTTCACAATCTACTATATTCCCTTCTTCTCTCTAATTGTGGACTATTTGTTGTTATTTTAATGTTCAACTCAATGATCTCCCAGTATTTTTTTCTCATCAGAAGCTGGCACTCTATTTAACTGTGACACCTTCCTGCAGTGGAGCCAATGCTGGCAATAACGCAATGCTATCCATCTATAGATATACCTGATCTTCTCCTTCAGTGCTTAACTCCTTCTCTTTCTCAGACAAAGCTTTGGGTTTTTGCAGCGCTTTTGTTCTCTCTTATACTATAGGCATAAAAAACAGCGAGCCTGTTTAGATTTATTTCTTTCCTAGATGAAAGACATACTGCTGCAATTAACTTTGAATTTTAATTTAACACAGAAAGTACTTCTGAATCAGTGCTTCTGTGTGTCTTCTTTGACCTGTATAATGTGTAGTTCAAAACCACAGTTGGTTGTGGCAGGCGACTTTTCACATTGAGCCCGTTTCTGGTTCTGCTGGAGAATTTTTAATGTTAGAGAGGGGTTTATACTAAGCATGCATGGTTATTAAAGTGCGTTCCAACAACGTCAGTTATCTCCTCTTATTTAATGCTCCTCCAGGAGGAGTGAATACCTCTATATAATCTCCAAAGTTTTCTGCAGTCAGTTTAGAAACCTTCTTAATATGAATAGTCAACCGAACGTCATGCATTGTTTGATAGGTAAGATCAGTAAGAGTGGATGTATGATTGGATTTCAAATCATATAAAGCGTGGTAAAGATTGCTTAAATCTTGTGAGATGCATTAGTTTTATAGTGATTAGTAACATATTTACGTCTATGACCTTACTTTGTGTAAAGTGAAACTGCCATAGAAAGTTGATAGCAGCTTGAGCACCATTCTATGGTATAAAGAAAAAAATATTTGCAAGAGCGTCACTAAATATCCAGTTGCACATGATTTTGATGAGAATTTTCTGACTTCTCATGTTCTAATTTGGATGATTGAGAGAAATATAGCCTGTTGTAGATACAAAACTTAAGAGAACTAAAGAGAGGAAAATACATGAAAATGTTACATCTCAACTTTGACTTTTCAGACTCCTTCTCTTCCACACCAACTCACTTCCATCATCAAACATTGAGCACCTTTCGGAAGATGTCCTGGAAGCCATTTTCTGCCACCATTAGAGTTACCAAAATGGCAAAGGTCAAATCCCATTAAAAAAACTTAACTACCAGAGCAGCTTGCAGAGATTATCTTCCAAGAAAAATGCGTGTCTTGTGCCACTAGAATGTAAAATGGATTCAAACCTCTTGTGGGGAAGAACCTTTGTCTTCCTCTCTGCCATGAGGAAATCATTTATTCTGTGTGAGAACAGGGCTCTCAGCTTGGAGCTGAAGAGTCATGAGTTATTAAGTAAAGAAGGCATTGATTATTGATTGCAGACCTTCTTGTACTCTTAGTTTGTCAGAACTTCAAATGCAGAACAGTAATCATTGAAGCTTCGGGAAATGTCCTAGTAGTTGTTTGATAAATTTGTCCTTGAAGCAAAAGGTTTTATTTAGCAAAAGTATCCTTTCAAGGCCATTGTATACATTTTTTTTCCCTTTAAAAATCATTTCATTACCAGAGAACCAGCATTGTAAAAGTGTATATGTGGATGTGAGGCTAAACAATGAAAAATGAGATCAACTTGTTTAGTTAATAAACTTCCAAAGCATTTGAAGAGTTTACGTTGAATTAAGGTGGGGCCCAACAACAGCAAGTATAAACTTTAGAAAAGCATTGTCCTGTTTTCATTCTGATTCTTAGATATTTTAGTATAGAAATCTTTTTTTTTTTTTTTTTTTGGTATTTGTAAGAAAGAATTTATATTTTGATAATTATTCCTGGATTTTCCTCTGCCAGAGCTATTTCTATGTGTAATTTTCCTTACATAAAAACATTGTTAACAGTAGCAGTGGTATAACAGGGGACCTATGGAAGATATTTGATTCAATTTAAACTTTGTAGGTGTTTATTTGTAAAATAATAGCGATGCTTTACAACAGCAACTTGAGTAACATAAGGAAGAGCAAAAGTCTCCAGCTGCACAGAATTCAAAACTACGGCAAATAGTTTTGTTTCCAAACATACAACATACAACCAAAGAATCAATCAGAACATTAAGAGCTATTCTAATAAATTCTACCGATAAATACAATTCTGAAGAGTTGGTTAGAAAATGTAGAAAGGAAGCACCTACTGTGCTCATTTATCTCACAGAACAACTTCTGTCTAGTCTCTTCAGGTAACAATGTCTTCCTACATGCCTGGAACTATAGATCAAAACTGTAGGCAATCTATCCAGTGGCTAAAACTTAGCACTGACAACAAAACAGAATAACCTGCCAACAGAAGTGCATAACCACCAACAGCACTAAAAAAATTCTTCTTTTTGGGTAAAAAACGAATAATCTCTTTCCACGAAAGCTCAGTTGCTTCCAGGCAGATTGACAGGCTTGGCAACGGAAGAACAGACACTGTAAGGTGTGGGGTGTGCTTAAAGTGCCAGCTGGAGGAAGAGAGAGAAACTCTTCCCTCCAGCCATGCTACCTCAGATTTGTGTTCTGATCCAGATTAATTGGCCAGACAGGTCAAAGTGACTGACCAAGGATGGGAAAGCGGGAGCATTGTCCTCATTTTCCATTCCACTAAATTAATGCATTAAAAGGCTTATCATGAAAGGGTTGTAAAGTGGACCCGTTACGTGTACATAACTAAACTGAGCAAATGTGAAGGTCAATAAAATGACTAGAAATCCTGAAAGTCCTGTAATAAAACCACTGAGGTGGATATGAAGCACAGTGAAAATGGTTTTATATCACAATGAATTATCGACTGAAATTAAGGACATTTCAACCTTGATCGTGACACAAGGAACTCCAGTTTTATGGTGAGAATTTTTCTGTAGATTAGGATGCGCTTAATAATAAATCGACAACATTGTACCATCCACAATACTTTGCACGGCAATATTACACTTAATGATGCCGGTGAATTTACATGAGCAAATGCACAAAACAGAGCTCATACTGGAAACTGACAGAGACATATACTAAATTCTTAGTTTTCCTTCTATATCTTATTTCCCTTCTCGGTTTACTTGAGGAGAGCCAAGAAGTTCTTCTCTTGGACACAGTCTTACTTTCAAGTATAGGTTTAGGTACTTTTAGAGGCTGTGAAGACACAGCGCTACAACGAGGAACACTACAGTGGTATGTTGGAGTACTATAGTAATTTCCTTCCATACCTCAAAGATATAGTCATTGTAAAATAACTTAACTTGTATGTTAGATTCAAGGAGGCTCAAATTATTTCAAAAAATATACAAATAATATACAACATATATCATTGGTCTTCTTAATCCAAATATTCTTTCAAATTACATCAAAATATGTTTCTGACATACACAGTTGTTTGTAACTGTTACTGTTTCAGCAGAAGTATTCAGGTGTTTCACAGGAATAAGTCTTCCACAATCTGTCAAACACACTTCCAGGCGTGATATTTACCCCTGGAGATTTGACGAGTTCATGACAAAATGGGATCTGCATTTCCATTGCCCTTTCTGCACAAGTCTAATTTAGTACAGCACTGTGCAAGCAGTGATTTGTAATTAAACTGTAGGCTGGGACATAATTGGTATTTCATCACAAAACAGGGATGGCAGACTTAGCTATCCAAGATGAGCAGGTGGATGGAGCTCTAGCTCATTTCCAGTTGATTTTCTTAAGTAAATCACCAGGAGAGGGTTCTATTCTCTCCCTTTTTTTTTCTCCCTCCTTTGTCAATATGCATAATCCCTGAAGACTGTCGGTGACGTATGACTTTTGGATCCTTACTCCAGTTAGGTTTGTTAAGCTTCCCTCTAAAAGATCTCACTGACAACCAAATCACATCTAATGTTCTGTTGTTGGTAGTGTTATCATTTCCACTTATTTCTGGTCGGCAGATCATCTCAGCAGGGCACAGAAGTTTGTCTCTGACGCCAGAGACGAACTATCTGGCATTACTATCTGGCATTTTTGTACATATGTTTGCAGATATATTTGCAACCTTCATGAACCAGCACCAGGACACAACGTAAAAAGTAAATGGTTCATTTAAAAAGAGGTTTCAAAACTGCAATGAGAAGTCAGGATCATCCGAAGACAGAGGCGTCTGGAAGAGAATGTGATTACTAATGATTACTGCATGTCATGTGGCATCGGCCAGGAAGCCAGGCATAGAGCTAGATTTCATGTCGCCCATGTGTTCATTCAGTCCAGTCCCATCTGCATACTTGTTTGCGCTGACGAAGCATTGTGGGTAGGTTATGTTTAATATATTATTATACATCATTGTTTTTTTTTTCCATATTTTCTGGTTTGTTGGGATTGATGTTGGATATTTTTGACTGTTTATTGTAAGTTTGGGCTACTTCGCTAATTCATGTGGGACAGTGTTTAATTTAGTTACACTAAACTTATATGTACGTTTATAAAAAAAGAATGTAAAAGTGATGTATCCTCTTTTGTGTGTTTTAGTTTCACACTTCATTGGAGTCAATAAACCTGTGGACAAAAGGTCAACTTTCCTCAGAGTCTTGATATTAAGAAAGAGTTTAGCTATACTGTCTAGTTGCATTTCACATGACGAAGGCAGTATAATAATATCAATAATAATGATGATGATGATGATTAAATAATCTGTTGCCAAATAGACTTCACTCCTCAGATTTTTGGTTGTACAAAAGCATTAAAAATTAAAAAACTCCCTCTTAATAAATTTTTACATCACCATAATGCACTAAAACGTTATTTAAAAACATTTATGCATAAATACAACAGATTTCATTGCAGGGTTTGGAGAAAAATACAAATTAATGGTAATCTGAAATTATCATATCTCATAATTAAACACTTGTGTTTTATTTTGAAAACTAAATTAGATAAAAGCTAATGGTAGACGGCTTTCATGCAGACCAAACAAGCAAACACTACGAAATGTTGACACTTATTGCAGCTGCCATTACATATGAGTCATAAACATAACAGTGTGAGGTGAAAATTAAAATGCTAATCCTGAAACCATGTTTTGCTTTCAAAGGGGAACAACTAACGAGTTTGAAATGATCAGAAAACCTTAAGTACAGTTCTGTGTGGGGGTTGGTTTTACTTCACTGACAAACATGATTACAATTCTGATCTTCTTGCCAAACTACAATTGACGGCTTGGTCTTAAACAGATAACTTTCAGTTTGCGTCTCATTTTAGAGACTGAGATCACTTTACTGGCCATTGAATATTGTATTTGCATGCCTCAGTGCCTAATTGATATTTGCATCAGTTTGTTTCCAGGCATTCTAAACTAATTTACATAATGCATCAATTATCAGTCATAACAATAACCAAACTTTACATGATAACTTACAATAGTGAAATTAGCTATGTGTACTCTGTGAGGCAAAAAAGCTGAAATAACTACCTTCAAATGAAAGAGCTTTTCAAGACATGTTGGAATGCTTCATTTATTCAAGTACCTTTTTCTCACTTTCACTTATTTAATGGCTGTGATGTTGTCTCAGGGTGAGCCAGACATAATTAACTGACCTAAAATCATTTAAACCTTTTCTTCAGCACATGGTCTTTAGATTAGAATCTGTTTTATAAGTTTGTTATGCTGCAAATTGTCATGGTAGCGCTATGGTACTGCGTACTCAACATTACACGGTACCAGGGCAAAGGCTTCTTTTATCTAAAGGTTTTAAAATGTGACATATATTAAAATTAATGGCAATTTGAGTAAAGTCTATGTTTTCGTATGTAAAATCAATGCAATTGAAAGCAATGCAGGTAACAGTTATTAATCAAAAGGTTCAAAGACCAACTAACTAACCAACTAACTAACTAACTAACTAACTACCTTACATTATAATGCAGAGAGGGAAGTGTCATTTTACTAAATACTATTTATTTTATTTTGATATCTACACTCTTCTGTGTGTCCACTTATAAGATTACCTGCATATGGCAGGCATAGTGTGTCAACCTTAGTTATTTTAGGTTTCCAGGCTTAAGGTTTTTTTTCCAATTTAAGAAAGGCTTTCCTTAATGATTTGTAGTTGTGTCATACTAAAAGTTTAAACAATCTCTCAAAACTAGTTTTCCTATTTTAAAATTGTCATGTTTTAATTATTATTTTATCATCGTCATAATTTTCTATGTGGAAATTTTCATCATTTTATTTGCTTATTCTTGGGCAACAACAAGTTGTGTTGCATTAGATGCCTAATAATGTACAGGGGTTTTTTTAAGCCCTGGGACTAAACCTTCATTGGGTACTTTAAGGAAATATGGGTAAGGGACTTTGATATATACTATCAACCAAGTCACTCATAGATATTTTATTCAGAGATTAAACTGAATAATGGGTCATAAGTAATGGGAGTTGACCAACACTGACCTGGAATATTCCAACTGAACCCTTTATTAACATGAGCAATAAACAGAAAAACAGTGGTTCAGAATGATATTTGAGGAAATGTGTTTACTTAAAATAGGGTTGCAAAGTGATCCATTCAGTTGTAGTTATGTTCAACCTTAACATTTCAAGTCATTTAAATGCAGAAATGAGACCTAATAACAACAAGATATAAATAGCTGGACTGAACAGATGTTTATTTCCTTTAAAATTAAAACCATTACTTTCACTTCCCCTAAAAATCCTCATCTAAAAGGGAAGATTCATAATCTTTAGTCCTTCATTGATATTTGTAATGTATTTAGTTTCCTGCAGATAAACTACAGCTATTAAAATTTTGCTTCCCAAAAATCCCTATAACTCAGAGTAAAAAAAAAAACATAAAGCACAAAGTGATTATTTTCATGCATTACTGTAAGTCCGGGTTAAAGGTGATCGTGTGAGAAAGAGCTGAATTGAATTTGAAGGAAAAGCAGAAAAAGTGCCCTGCATTGGTGATTAACTGATGGAAATTCAAAGAAGCAATAGCCTCTGGAACAAACCACTTTAGCGCTTTTGCTGGGTGTTAACTTCTCAGCTGAGTTTCTACACTACACTTTAAACTGGATCTAAAATCCACACAATGCAACAAGTAATTCAAATGTGTCCACATTTGAGTATGAAAACAATCACACGGAAACAAACATGCACAGTGAGGATTGCCAGTGTGGATACCCACTGAGCAGATCTGCATGGATGTGTGTACAGCGCTCAGACGGATGGTGGACATAAAGATTACCAAACAAACAAAGGAAAGTTTTAATTACTCTTGTTCTCTAATTACTCTGCTGCTAATCCTCCCACTGAGCAGCTCTAAACCACGTCTTTCTGCTAAAAAAACAAAACAATTTTTTTTAAATAAAGTTAACTAGTTTTTTCAGTAGCACAGGTTTTGTTTTCTGCCACTGATAAATCTACATTTATTTACATACAGAGAAATGTTGGACTTCGAATATTCCACCGAGAATATCCAACATGTCTCTTTGAATCGGTTTGTTGAAGTTGAAGGATTCACAGAAAGTGTTTATTGCCTTAAAGATGGGGGTTGCATCACAACCTTTTATTAAATAGCCAAAGTTATTTAGCTGTACTATTTGCAGATGTGATGGCACAAGTCGCCTTTGACCTTTTCATGTTTTGTTGCGTTTTGCTTTCATCTAACATCTTTTTTAAAAAGCTATTTTTTTTAACAGTCACTTCAGATTTTTCTAATGTCAAAAAATGACCCAGGGGACATTAAATTTAATGAAAATGTAGAGAGCACTCGGTGGCGTCAGAGAAGCACATAAGCCTGCAGAAAGGAAAACGGCTGTTTTAGCACTAAGTAAAGAGACTGCTACTGTATCATATAGTAGCAGTTCCAGTACAAATGTCCTGGATATGCCATTGACTGTATGGGAGTCTCGTGATTTTCATAAGTGCTAACTAAAGAATGTAACAGAGATTCCACTGTAACATATCCTGAATGACGCCATAAGATGTTTGTAAACTCTGCTAAACCATCTCTTTTCATTTTGATACTACTTTTCAATCAGAAGAGAAACGTTGGAGTCAGAGATCAGATCCTCACCCATTATGATTCACTGAAGAGTTGTTTTGAACTTCCTCCTTTTCTCTCTGGTATTTGAGCTGTATTTGGGGGTTTAATGTCATAGGTCAGGAATTATCTGTGAAAACCACATTGTTTGCATGGTTATGCATCATAAAAATATCCAAAAATTAGAAGTAGTACGACCAAAAATCCTTCTACCTGCATAACATCCAAATAACAGAGTTATCAGTTGTCCAAAAAAGCAAAGTCACTTCTAACAGTGTAAAGGAAGGTGTAGTGTTTATTTATGCAAATGTTTTTTTTATGATTGGAATGCGCTTTTTTTGGTAACAATTCAGGTTTGCTCATTCTGGTTTCTGGCTGAAATCAATCAATAAAAAAATGGTTAATTTCATGATGCTATCTCTCTTTATCGAGTATTGAGGGCATTTACATGATACTACCCATGAATGATGCAATGAGTAACTCCCCACGCTGCCACCATCTGGCCATTGCAAATACAGTTAATGAGATGTAATTGATTTTGCTCTGAAATTCAAGACAAATGGGAGAAAAAAAAGTGGTTACATTTATTTTCCCATAAAATAAAATAACATTAAATTAGTGATTTAATTTAAAAAGTTTACAAACATGGATTTTAAATCTATGACAGGCTGTGTATCATATTTAAAGTTATTGCTAAATTAAATAGATGCATTTTACATACCAGTTTCTGTTTATACACATAAACCACATTTTTACACTGGTTTAGCATTTTTTACCTTTGCTAATAGACTCAAATAAAGTGATTGTTCAAAAGCCTGAGTTACAAAAACCCTGTTCTTCATAGCTCTGGTGAATGATGATCATTTTGCTAAATGTCCGCGGTATAAACAGTAATGAACAGCTGCTTCTGTGAAGTACACGTTGTCACAGTTTAGGTGATGTAATATACACTAATGTATTTCGACGAGGTTTAGTCCAAGAAACTTCTATAGGATCCTTTCCATCCAGACATGTTGGTCTTTTTCTTGTCACAAACCCAGAATTGTCATACACAGGTGTCTTTCTGAAACAGATTCAGAAAGACACCTTTCAAACTCTTTTCCTTCAGCTGCCAATTTCTGCTCGGGTAGAAGCTGCCCTCAGGTCTGCAGACATTTTTACTCTTTTACTGTCTTTGAGTTATATCAGGTGGCACATCTTAAGCTCTCGGAAGATCTGATCCCTTAGCCTTTTCAGCTCCCTCAGTATATTCATCTAAAAAAAACAACAACTCTGCTGATTTGAATGATAATAATTTAATAACACGACTTCAGTGATTGTAGAGAAAACACGCAACTCTTGACTGAATTTAAAGCAGCAATTTACAATTTGAATTTGTCCTGCTGTAAAGAGAGAACTGATAACATTAAATGTCCAGAATAAAGTCTAGTTCAATATAACACAACTTACTATGTGATTTGTTTCAGGGCTAATTAGAAAGTTTTCCATTGAATAGTGAGTCCCGTCTTTATAATAGCTCTACAGTAAATGGTAACGTATGAAATGGATGGACTGAGTTAGGAGACTTTGACACAATATTTATGACACAGGCACATCACAATATATACATGGCAGTTTTTGATTTTTTACAGGATTGGTTTAGTCACGTATCTTCAGATTTTTCTATGAAGTGTTACTCAAAAGAACAACTTTGTAGCATACATACGAAATCATTTACATTGACATTTATTTTCCCTGGTGCTGATCCCCCAAGAGAGGAGTACTGTAAATACCAGATTTACTATAATACTGATTTTTGAACCAGTTAAATAAACCCCACTGCATTTCATTTCTATTTACATTTACAGTAGCCCAGTCGTTTGACTTTAGACATGCTTTTATTAAAACATATTAAAATTAAAACAGTGGAAGGATCCTACATCATAGCATTCTGGTTTTGCCTCAACAGAAAGTGAGCATCCCTGTCTTCCTTTTAACGTAGTGGTTTAACCATTCTGGTGAATTTGAAAGGAATATCAATATTTTCCAAAGGATGAAAGCAAAACTGAAATGTGTCAGATGAAATGCTGCTGGAATAAACTCTTTTATTATTCATGATACGGGCATATCAACATGATTCACTGTAATTCTCATTTTAAATATTCATTAGACAGAGAAAGAAGCTATTTCAGGTAACTTGGATGAAAAAGGCTGGCTGGTTTTGTGAAGTGAAAATACGCCATTGTTCTCCTAGGATCTTTAACATGGAATATATATGTATTAACTTACTAGGTTACAAAAAGCAGTTTACGACAAAGACACAAAATCTTACAGAGTATTTTGTCCAGTTTTTAGTGCCAATACCGTAGCGCAAAAGAAACAAGACAAAACTAAAGTTTTAAGCAATTTAAATAGAGTTTAAAGATATAGAAGAGAAAAGAAATCTACTGACAGAACTAGGACTTTTTATCAATTTTAATAATTATTGAGTTTAAAAAAAGTTACTTGCAACTTTTAGTCTTTTTTAAGTGTAGTAAGCTGCTTGCACTAAAAGCATTTGGTAAGATTTTTTGTTTTTTGCATTGTAAACTGCAAGAGAAAAGAGAGATAAAAAAATTGTGTAACCAAAGACTTTACTATATTTCCATTTGAGAAGTTGTATAAAGACCCTAAAGGATAACTTTTTTTAACATGTTTGGCATTCCTTCATAAAGATTCCTGCTTTGTGCGGTGGCGGGCATTGAAAGCCGAAAAGTGATTCAAAACCAATCAACTCGACGCGGAGTTTTAGCTAGATAGGTAATGTGCTTATACCTGCTCATTTAGAAGGATTTGTGTTGATTCGAAACAAGTGTTGTAATCGCTATGCAGGGTCCGTCAGATGCTAGCTGTGCAGCCTTTATGTGAAATTACTATCCAATGGCATGATTATTTATCACTGATAATCATTAATTACTGTCAAATGTTCTTGTACAAGCATTTTCCTAAACAAATAACCTTTTGGTAGCTAATTTATTGCTGTAAAAGCAATCAATTCTGTAATAAGTCAGAAGCGGCGCCAGAGGCTGTGGTCCCGCAGATTTAAACAGACTGCATGTGCTGAGGACGTGCGCGCTCCCGATATCAGGGGATACTGGAGATGAGGTGGCGCATGCGCAGTGTTGCGAGAATGAGAATGAGCTGAAGATCCTCTCCTATATCTTTAAATGAAGTTGTGGATAAATATGCTGAGAAACTGAGCATGAGACATCTCCGGATCTTTTTGCAGGATAATGTTCCAAAACAAATTACCAACTCAACATAGAAATAGTTTAAAAAGACACAACTTGTTGCAAATCAGCATGAATATGGATCCAGGACCTTGGAGGATCTACAAAGATTAATAGCCAGTATAGTTGTTCTACATGATATTTTATAAATAAAACATTGTTAATTGACATTGATTTATTTTAAGTCTTTTAAACACAGTCTTTACTAGTCAGTATCTACAGATTTGTTGGTTCTCTAAGCCACAATCATCAAAGCAATACTGGCTATACATACACAGAAAAGCTCTCATTCCCTTTGTCATGTCAAAACACCACATATGTCATTCAACCATATCAAGTGATTAAAGATTTGTAAATAAATTAATAAATGACAATTTAATTTGTATATATTAGTTCAGACTTTAAAATAATGCCTTGTTTTAATCATTGTGGCTGCAAGAACAACATCATGTCTTAACAGCATAAAAGACTATGGCCATATCTCAATGTACTTCCTTTTGAAAGCTTGATATATTTTTGTTTGAAAGAAAATATTTTTCAGAACAAAATCTTTACTTCTATTATTCTGTGAGTCTTTATCGAAGGTTAGAATCTGAAACCCACTGAATTATGACAAAGGGATGTCCGGTGTCTGGCTGCCTCCACTGTGTTGAGAAGTGTTCTCAAATAATTCAATCAGTTCACAAGATCCAATGATTTTTTTCTCATTTCCTGAGACAGTTGGGGTTCCTTTGGCCAATCTCCAGCAAGCAGTTATGTGCTTATTATAGAAGAATGACCTTTAGACCACAGAGGTCTAATTGGAAGGCTGCTAGTCTAAGGCTTTCTTTCTGTACAGTTCACGTCTGGTCACAGAGAAACCCTGAATATAAATCTGTTGGTTGGCAGCTCAATCGCGAAAATCCGCTTGTGGTCCCAAAGTACTTTCATTTTTAGAAATCCAGAGACTGCCCTGGTCTTTCATGTGGTAATTTCACCAGAAAATTGTATTCCTTTCCCAAATCCCAGGCTGGCAGCGATATTGTTGAGCAGATCTTTGGACGAACTGTGAAAGCTGAAATGGCCAATACACATCTGCCATCTCTGTCTCACTCCAAATAAAGACCTGTTTGAAGAAAAGGTGCAGATTATACTGCATGACTGTCAAATCATTAAATGTGTCCAAACAGCAAAAGAATGAGAGCATAGTTTGAATGGTTTATACATAAACACTTAAGAAACGTTAAATTAGATTGCTCTCCAAATTAATTAGATCTTCTTGAATGGTGTGTACTTAGCTTTAAACATGAACCTAAAGATTTGAATCCAATCACAGCCTCAAAATACAATGTTAAAATATATTTAAAAATATTGTTAAAAGAAATGGTTGCACACTTTATAAAGTTCCTGACGTTAGTCTGAACTAGGATGCAATAAGGACTGACGGCAAACTCTGACCATGTATATGTATTTATTTTTTATTGAAGTTTCTGTTTTGGTGCTAAAAGTTTAAAATAGTGTTTTCTGACAAAAGGTCAGAGGGGAGATTTTCCTCTCCACTGTCGCTACATGCATGCTTAGTATGAGGGATTGCTGTAAAGTCAACTACAACGCAAGCCATTGTTTCTGTCTGCTGATTCCAGAGGAGTGAATGCTGCAAGTCAATAACTCGATACAATCTGCTGGGGTTCCTTAGATTGGAAACTTTTTCAAACTGATTTGTTTATGATGTATCTTTGATTTTAATTGATTTTCTGTAAAGTGCCTTGAGACGACATCTGTTGTAAATTGGCGCTATATAAATAAACTGATTCTTGATTCGTTATTCTAGATTTGTTTAATAAAAAACAACACTTTTTAAGCTTGTAAAGAAATGCTACATTAGAATACTTGATATCTTACTTTTTGTTAAGGATAGTAATTTTTTATTCTAAAAAAAGAAAAACTTTGTTACCCTTGAAACTGGAACAATATTTCCATGTTACATTAGGATTAATTGATATTCTTTTAGTCAGAGAGGTTTTCCTAACACCCTAGGTGCCAACATGGGTGGAGGGTGCTGTATTTATTATTTCCAGTTATTTGTTTTTGTTGTTTTTTAGGGCTAAATTTAGTATTATATGCATTTTTTCTGGTTTGCTATCTGTTTTCCCCCGTTATATATCTTAGCCGTCCTGCTGAGATCTTCAAGTTTCTTAAGAAAGTGTGTTTTCTGGTAATACAGAGTAAGTATGTGTGAACTTGCAATTTCATGTCATTGTTCCCTAACAAGAATCTGGCGGCAACATGGTGTAGTTGTGCTACTTCATCATCCAAGCGCAGTCAGTGGTTTATATTAATTATCCAGCAGGCAACATGGCTCATGTCTTTGGCTGGAATGTGAAAAAATGTGAGTACAAACTGGGTGACATGTTGCATTTCCCATTGGCTCAGCCTTCTGGGACTTGTTAAGCATGGATTTTTGTGTGTGTGTAAATTTGCTGTTAATTAAGCTGATTGGATTTGTTGGCCAAATATAGAACACTCTTAGATCTCAAGTCTTAAGGTTGGGATGATTCAGTGACCTGATAGCAAGAACAGACCGCTGTTAACATCAGTTTCTGTCGGAAGTAACTTTGTGTGATTTGAACACGTCTGTGTCAAGCATTAGATTACTCTCGTCGCCTATAGCCCTTTGAACAACAGCGAGTTTGTTCATGTTGTAATGCTGTTATCTCCCTTTCTCTACCACTTCTAATCTGGACCCCTAACAGCCACCTGAGTAAGCGCTTCTGACAAGGCTTGTGCGCAAATTGAATTTTTCTTCCCCTATCCCTTTCGATTTATAATTCCCTCTCTCGCCTGACGAGTAAACTCAATTTCTGACCCTTTAGACAAAAGGCTCAGATAAAGCAATTAGTTTGTGATTCTGTGAGAGCTACTGGCTTGGCTGACCTGACAGCGCTAAGGCACTAAAAGCTGCACAAACAGGGGTGATGACGGTCACTGGCTGACAAATCTGGCCCTACAGAGATGAACTCGCAGTCATGGGCAACAAAGAGATGCAACCTTTGGAAAAAGCCCAAAAGGAACGGAAACTTAAAAGCATCCAGAGTCCAGACATCCTCCTCCGATATGTCTCACCTACATGTCTTTGATGGCTACCATTTCCTTATGTGACCTCTACTAGCTTCTTTTTACTTTTATAAAAGGAAAGTCTTTTTTTCCCTCTACATTCAGTTTTGACAATCTGTTTTTCAGTGCAGCTAAGAAACATTATGAGCGGCAGAACTGTGAGCGGTGCATGCTTAAAGGTGACACGTTAGGCTACAGCATGAGTTTACAGTACCACCAGCTACTGTTAGATATAATAAACCATACTTTAAATACTTTGGAAAGGTAGAAATTACTAACTAAAGCTCCACACTAATGTACACCCTTCATGCTTCAGTTTGTATTGGGATTTCTAGCAAAGCCATGTAAAGAAAATTTATTAAATTCTTTGCAGCTGCCTTAACAGGATATAATCAGGAAATGTAAACCTTTATAGATGTGTACTAAACCAGAATGGTAACAATAAGCACACAATAAACGTATATTTAGGGTTGATAAAATATTGATAAAATCGTCATATCAACAGATAAGCGTATTCATGTAAACAACAATTAACAAACAATTTGTCTAAAATAACACATGTAACCATAGTAAATTCCAAACAAATTATTAGTTAATTATTGTTTACATGATTAATTCAATATAAATATGAATACAAAAGCTACAGGAATTCCATCAATACCCATGGATGAAGCAACCAGATAATTGAGGTTTTAGGAACCTACTTTTACTTCCTGGCTATTTTATTTAAGAATAAATAATTACCTATTCTAAATCCAAACCTTGGGAAATAATAAACTAGTTTTTGTCAGACAATTAGGAAGAACAAGCTATAATCAATATAGAAAATAAATGTCCTCTTATTCTAACAATTGTAAAAGCTTTGGTGGTTTATGCATGCACACCTTGTTCCTTGGTTGCTAAAAGTAAAAAAAGGAGAAAATATGCTATTAGAATAGCTAATGAATGAACAATTGCCAATTTAAAGTAATAGAAAATGATATTTTGTTTTTTTTCAGGCTCTTTTCTTGTAAGAGACATTGATCTGGCAACATTACCAGACCAAGAAAATGGAGCTTCACTCAAGAAAAGTGAGATTTTCCATCCCTGACTAAAGTCTGTCACTGTAAAACTTTGGAAAAGCCTATGTGAGTGTGCCAGTATTACAGCCTATATACACATGTGTTATTTTGCTTCAGTTGTCCCAGTAACTTTAACGAGTGAAATCTTTGTATGCCACTATCATTAGTCCTGACTATTAAGATAGGTGAGTCTGTATTTAAACAAACAATAGTCCTATTTTGAAGTAAGAAAGGAATTAGTACTCGATTGGTCCAATCGGATTAGCTTGTTCATCAGGCTGGTTCATCCTTCACTTGTTTAAAAAAATGGATCGGGAATTCTGATTCTCAGTTTGTCTGCTTAACAATGTTGAAATCCTGTGTTGTTGAACAAAGTTGTAAGACTTGTGGCTGATGGCTATAGTAAATTTCACTTGTGTCAGGTCTCATTAATTAAACTTCAAAACAGGAACTTAATGGACTACGAATGAAAAGTTTCATCCTTTCCACAAAACAGAGTCAGAGCTACAGTCCTTAAAGCAGTGAGGACTTGTAGGTTTGCACTGAGGAAAGTTTCTAAAGTCACCCAGTCAGGCCTCCAGCATAAGAATTACATTTTGCCATGGCAGGAGAAAACAGGACAGCATAAAGGGAGGGATTTAGAGTGCAATACACGGCGCTGGGGATTTGTTAAGAAACACAGTTATCTGACTGTCTGGCAGGGGAGATATGGATGTAGCAGAACTGATGAGGTTCTCAGTCATTATCTTATGTATTGGCTGCATTTTCTTGCTCAATGCTCTTATCCCTTCAATATTGTTAAGGAAATAATTTTCCGCTCCTTCGGGAAGGTATTTCTAAAAATTTTGACATGAGATAATGGTTCAACTATGGCAGTTGGATGCCACTCTGTTGGCGAAAATGATTTCCTTTCGCGCTGTTGCAAGCTGGGGTCTGGGGTAGCATCCATGTCAGACTAGTCACTGAGAATTATCTGTGTGGATGTTGGCAGTTTAACCACAGAGTGCAAATCCTGTGGGTTCCGCGCTATCTGCCCTGGTACTGATGAGAGTCAAAAGCATGGGCAGAGGGCCCTGCTGTTTTCTCTGCCAGAAAACTGAGCCATGGGCTGAACCATTTCCAGGGTAAACTGACATATTTCGTTTGAACAGATCCAAAAGCATTCTTGCTAATTCACTCACCTGAAAGGGAACGTTTTTATATATACAAATGAATCTTTTGTAAACCGTTTTGCAATTCAAAGCTACGTAATGTCCTGATGTAAGAGCCTCCACACACTTGTGGGTCGGTGTTGCTCTGAAGTACTCTAAGTCTCTGTAGGGAGTCATTGTCACGCACACTCCCTGAGCGCGCTCTACAGAGAAATGGGGACGCTGCAATAGTCAAATCCCCTGGAGCTGGACAAGCAGGCTTACAAGCAGGAGCTCTTTGTTTACATCTCACATGGAATTTAATATCTATCTAGTGGATGTTTGCTGGGAAGTTAACTCTGAAAGTTTCACTCAGAAAATGCAACAGAAAGACTGAATTCAATTAAGTTCACTTATATGGCAGCAACAAACAACACGTAGTCTAAAAGAACATTACACGACAATTCAGTTAAATCCAATCACACATACAGACATTCCATCAACTAATAAGGAAAACCCAACAGATGACGTCGACTCAGTGACTCGCAGCAATTGCCCAACTTGGACCAGCATGTTTATGCATGACAATAGTTTGCGTTGGTTTGTGACTTTTACAGTAATCCCTCATTTTAAGAACTGCATGTAGCAAGTCAAGCTAAGTCCAGATAAATAAAACTAGATTAGAGCAACTGTTCAATCACATTTTAAATAGAAACATTATAGTTTGTGATGGATTTATACTTTACGAAATTAATCTTTTTTCATATATGAACCACAATTTTGTTTAGTTTGTACGTTATAAAATTAAGAAAAGCATAAAAAAGTTGTAATAACAGAGTGGATGTATAAACAAAATTTATAGGATGTTGACATTCATGGAAATTGATGTCAATAAAATAAAAAAAAGAACATTGTTTGTAACCCTAATAATTAAAGAACAATAATACTTATACTGGTGCTTTTAATGCAATTCGGTCACGGAAATTCGATACAGTTACCCTGTTAATAAGGTAAACAGCAAAAAACTGTATTTATTATCTTTACAATTAAAACGATGAATTGGTTGTTAAACTTTTTAAGTCAAGGTTGTTAAAAGGAAGGCCTGGAACTTGGGTTGCACTAAATCATTATACTGATACAGATTATCTTTGTTTAAATTTATTCACGTTCCTGCATGATAATAAAAAAAAAAAACATATTTGTCTAGCAGGTTGTCAAAAACTTTGTATAAGTAATATGTTATAAATGTCAAGGGAGGCCATTAGATTAGGTGATGTTAGTGTTTGGGCATTGCCTCAACATTTGCTCATAGATTTTTTTTCAAATTTCACAAGTTAAAAAACTCAGTGGCAGACCGGTTTAGGTGAAGATTACTTAGTATATACTGTACATATGAAGGCAGTGCTGATTGTTCTTTATTTAATACTGACACATCTTACATCTTTACTAAATAGATTTAAACTACGGAGATAAGATAAAATCTGAAAACCCAGTATCCAACCTCAAAGTAGTCAAGCATTGCAGCATATTGGACCAGTTACTGGTACAATACAAAGTTTACACAGGAATGCAGTGTGACACAAGTAATTCCTGGAGAATTTCCAAACTCTCCTCAGCAGCTTTCTTGAATAAATTTGCAGTTTCTCTCCATAACTTCCATCTGAAATTGCTTGTTGGACACATGATGAAAGTATTATTGGTTTATGCCAACTTGCTATTGCACATGGAAATACTTTTTTTTTTTACCAGCTCTCCTATATGTGGTGGCTTTGTGGATATATATATCTCTTTCTTTTCTTGGCTATTCTAATAACCATTTTGTGAATTAAGTCAAACTGTGCTGAAAGTTTTACTACGATGCAGCAAAACTTTGTTTTTGGGTTCACAGTCTTCTGTCTTGAAGCCACATTCGTTATCCTTTGCAATCAAACGTTTGGCTGCTTCTTTCCCTCAAAAGCAAAAGACACGTACCATTGCTGGGATGCAGCATGGGTGTTTGACAGCCTCTGAACATCCTCTACAAAAGGCTGTCCTGCAGTACTGGGGGAATTTAAAAGACAATGCTTTCTCATTCCTCTCATGTGCCAAAGTCGTCAGGCAGGATAATGAGGTTTTAGCATCCAATGACTCCCTTCAACTCTGCTCGATTAGTTATGTAAAACAGCCAGCCATAAGTTATTGACTTTACGGGAGGGCCCATGTTAGCTTTTGAAAATTGAAATTTGGCTTGCATTACAACTGAATAATTTTTTTTTTCTCAAAAACATGTCCTCTCCTTGACCTACAGTAGATTTAAGCCATTTTCTGTGACGCTCATTCGAGGGAAACCAGTCAGCCCAACGGTTACTTCTTGATGCAAATGAATCTACCTCTGGCGTTCTTAATTAGTCTGTCTAAACATGACTGACAGGCTAAATATAAATGATGGCCCTCATGATTCATGTAGGGAATAATATCTTTTTATGTTGTTGTAGCCTACAAGGATTGAATAATAACATAATCATTTATTCTTTGGACCCGAGATTCAAAAAAACTAAAAGATAAAGGAGTGAAAATATAAAAAGCATTTCAAGGATTCAAGGAGACTTTATTGTCATTCACAACACATGTGGTACATGAGGTGGAACAAAATTGTATTCTCACGGTCCAGTTTCACCCAAGAGCTAATATTAAAATAGATCAAATTAAGTAAAAAAAAAAAAAAGTAAAATAAACTAGAATGTAACACACAAAATATACAGAAATATACGGAATATGAATGGATGAATGAAAGAATTCGTAGTGTAAGTTACTATAGCCTTTAAAGTGTCTCGGTCCGTTTAAAGTGTTGCAGCGGGGGTAGGTGAAGGTGTTCAAAATGTATGTCCATGTAAGGTGTGCAGTGGTTGTTCAAGTGGAGTTCGAGAGTCTCACAGCTTCAGGAATGAAGCTGTTTCTCAGTCTGGTGGTTTTACACTTGATGTTCCGCAGCCTCCTGCCTGAGGGGAGCGGGACAAAAAATGAGTGTGCTGGGTGGGTGGGATCCTTCCTGATGCAGGAGGCCCTTTTCATGCATCTGGAGGTGTAAATGTCTGTGGTGCTGGGGAGGCTGATTCCAACCACCCTCTGCAGAGCTTTCCTGTCTGCAGCAGAGCAGCTTCCATGCCACACGTTGATGCTGGAGCACAATACGCTCTCCACCAGACATCTGTAGAAGGAGGTTAGAACTGAGCTCCCAAGTCCAGCTCTTCTCAACCTCCTGAGGAAGTAGAGCCGCTGGTGCGCCTTCCTGACCAGGGTGGAAGTGAAGTTGCTCCAGGTGAGGTTGTTACTCAGGTGTACACCCAAGTACCTGTAGCTGTAGCAGGAAGTTCAGGACCCAGTTGAAGAGGGAAGATTTTATTGTGATTTTATTGTATTGTGATTGTATTGAGATTTTATTGTAAAACTCAATAAAGGGAAAAAGCCACATATTTATTTTATTAATCCAGTAAAATCATATCAATATTATGAAAATTCAATAAACAAACTGTTAAATTGAAGATAGATTTTAAAGAAATGTATAAGATTATAGCTTGCAGCTAAAAAAAAGTTACATTCACCTCCTTAAAAAGTTGTAATATAACATCAAAACAAAATTTTTCAAATGTTTCTCAAAAAGTTGCAGCTTTCTTGCAAATGGAGTCAAATATACAGAAACATTGTAGCAGAAATAATTAGCTGATTTAAAAGGTCACAATTTACCCAGAATGCTGTAGATCAGGAGTGTAGCTCTGTGAAGACCTTTTCAGCTCCATGTTTATCATAAATGTACGAACCAGGGCTCAGCCAAGCTGTGGTCACACTAGTGAGTCTGAAAACAGTTTTAGAATGCCAGCAAATTTGACCATGTCTGGGAGACTTCAGTGTTATAATAGTAATCACGGCCAAATGTGTAATCACACATTTTTCAGTATTTGTTTATTATCCATATGCAGAATAAAGACCAAATATTTATTTTATTATGTAGTTATTTATTTTGTTAGAGATTCAGTCTCAGTAAGAAAATGTCATCTAATGTAAGCATTCTTCTTCATTTTTCAAAGTGATTCCAGTGATCTTAACTGGTAAAACATTGTTCGGGATCTTAATTTTTCTTTTATACACAACATTGTGAGTGTGTCTTTTTTACGACTCTCCCCCTCATTGGGCTCGGCTTTGCAGATGAATGCAGCTGTTCCCGCTCAACTAATCATGCTGTAAAACAGAGTATTTAATCTGTGGGAAAGCTGGCAGACGGGTTAAAATCTAGCTCAGACAGGAGCCTTCTTCTGTTCTGTTCTTTGGCGTTATCCACGTTTAGAGGGACTGTTTTGATCATTTGTGTTTGATGGAACCATTATGAAAAATAAAATTTGCATATATAATGATAAAAACTACGACATTACAGAAGAATAAAATACACTAGTTTATACAACAGGCTGGGCTGAGGTGCAGTGGGTATCACTGTTGCCATGCAGCAAGAAGCCTCTGGGTTCAATTCCACCTTCTTTCTGCAAGGAGTTTGCATGTTCTCCCAGTGCATGTGTGGGTTCTCTCAGGGTACTCTGGCTTTCCTCACAGAGTACCCTGAGAGGAAAGCCATTTTTTGTTTGATGGTTTAATTTATTTAAGCAAGCAAACATCTGCAATAAAACATTTACAATATTCTGAAAAAAAAACAAAAAAAAAAACAATGACTTTCTCTGAGGTAATGTGCACTCTAAATTGTGCGTAGGTGTGAGTGGTTGTTTGTCCTGTGTGTCTCTGTGTTGCCGTGCAATAGACTGGTGACCTGTCCATGGTGCACCCCTGCGACCCCACAAAGAAAAGCTAGTTAGATAATGGATGGATGGGTAGTTGATACAACATTAATTTACTGCCAACTGAAGCCAAACATAGATTGTATCTCAAAGCATGTTCAAACTTTAGTGGAGGGAGACACACACATGCCCCCAGGACCCAAGGCAGACATGGCGAATATCTGAGCCACAGACCTCCAGCCAGACCACTGCCAGGACAACTGCAGACCCTAACCTTAAGAGGTGAGGAGAGGGGAGTCCCGTGGGAGGCATCCAGCATCTGCAGCATCAGGATTCACTGGAAACCCGCGACCCCGCACCAATTTGTACCTGGACTGCAGACATTATTTCAAAGCAGATGAACTTAACTTCAACAGATCTGAAATAAGGCTGTTTGCAACTAAGCTCGTTTACTTTTGAAGTTCTTATTCTGCCCATTTGGCAGCAAGGAAGTAAAGACAAGAAGATAAGATACAACCCACCGGTTACTTTGAAATGGGGCTTCCCAGCCTCCCTATTAATTATTTTGATGTATCTCACAACACAGATGTGATGTTTCTCACTGAGACATGGCTGAACGAAAACCTATGCAATGCATTCCTGTTCAGGTCTAGTTAACCTCACTTCAAATTTGTCAAAATATACTCAAATTATTATTTGGAGTTTTGTCATTGCTTAAAGGTATATGTGAGGATCTTTTCAGTAGAAACATTTCAATGGAAATTCCCATTGAAAATGACAGCCAATCAAAAACGACCGGTGGTGAAAAATAACTGGCTGTCAATGCGGAAATAAAATTTACGCGATGACCTATATCACTTATGTCCCCACCCACCCGACCCATACAACGCTCGCTCATGCTTGAATTCACGCATGTGCAGATTGTTGTTTAGGAAGTAAAACGGGACGGACAAGACACATCATTCACCATTGAAGAGAGGTTCTCCCCGTATGGCAGCGAAAACGGAAGCTCGCAAGAGAAAAACCGTGTTTGAAGTCGCTGAGAAAAAAAGAAAGACGGCTACAGAGATGAACAAAACAAGAGTTTATCTCGGAGATTCCTGCTTCCTGTGCGGTGGCGGGCATTGAAAGCCAAAAAGGGATTCAAAACCGATCAACTCGACGCGGAGTTTCAGCTTAGACAGGTAATGTGCTTATACCTGCTCATTTAGAAGGATTTGTGTTGATTTGACACAAGTGTTATAATCGCTACGCAGGGTCCGTCAGAAAACGCCAGCTGTGCAACCTTTATGTGGAATTACTATCCAATGGCATGATTATTTATCACTGATAATCATTAACTACTGTCAAATGTTCTTGTACAAGCGTTTTACTAAACAAATAACCTTTGGTAGCTAATTCATTGCTGTAAAAGCAATCAATTTTGTAATAAGTCATATGCCGCGCTAGGGGCTGTGGTCCCGCAGATTTAAACAGACTGCATGTCCTGAGGACGTGCGTGCTCCCGATATCAGGGGATACTGGAGATGAGGTGGCGCATCTGCACTGTTGCGAAAATGCGAATGAGCCGAAGATCCTCTCCTATACCTTTAAGTATGTGTTGTTCTAAATGGAGATTAAAATGTTTTCCATAATTCATATAATCTTCTACAAACCACCACAGCACTGTTTTCAGACTTCTCTGAATTACGTTCACTTTATTGATTTTGACTGTTCATGACTGACAACATGAACTAAGCCTTTAAAGTGTGAACATAGTCTTCCAATTTATCACTCTGATCCACACATGTTTTTGTTGTGGTCGATTTGGATAATGATTTATATTTGGTTACATCAATAAATACTGATGAGGGCTTTACTGGTACTATATCCCGTTAAAAAGGATAAATTGTTTTATATTACTCTGTTAATAGGATAAACAAGATAAATGTGCATCATATGAAGTAGATCCATCTTTTCCACAGTAGTAAAAACTCTTTATTCCAGTGCAAAAGCTTTTGACCTTGTGTTTCCCTGTAAATCTATCTCTTTGTGGTCCTAGAGTTTATTCTGATTGCACGTAATATGACGTGTTTACGATACAAAGCCTGTCTGTAAAATATTTAAAGCTTCAACTGCTGTTTAAGATGTAAAACTTTATTGTCCATACAAATGGAAATTTGATTTACATAATCTGTCAGATGCCTCCCATAAAACAACACATTCAACATAACCTCATAAACTTTTATCATACTAATTAGAAAGAAAAAAAATTTGATCAGCACAATTTTATTGTGTTTAATAGATGCGGCATAAACAAATTATTATACTTGGTAGAAATGTAGTGAGTTGTGTTTCATTCTGCTGATGTTTTAACTGTCAGTCCACAGAACTGCCGAGTGAAATCCTGCTCAGGGTGCCATCTACAAAACGTACCAGTCCTGTAATTATCTCATATACTTTGAGTATATGAGATAGTATTGTGCGTCAATAATCAAAACAAAACAAAGTGTTTATCTTGATTAGTCCTAATAGTTACAATTGAATGGAAATTATTATTTCATTAGACTGAAATTTTGCCTGTACTGTACTGATTAATCACTTTAGGATTAATGTGGCCTCTAGCATAACTCTTTGACTCGGACCAGTCACAGAGATCTTTCTTTGATAATCAGTGCAGAGCAGAAAGCTGACCAATTATCACTGCTACAACAGCTGATAACATTGCAAAGCAAATTGAGCAACAGGCTGTTGATGAAAACAAGTTGGAAACTGAAAGGAAGTTCAGTGGCCAAGTAGAGTACTCTATCAAACTACATATATCAACCGAGCGTCCTCTGTTGGGATTCATTTTGATCTTATTAGTTATAAGAATGGAACATGTAATGTGTCAATGCTGAACAGGTGATGGCCATTAAAAACCTGGAACACCTCGGCCTGTCAGGTTTCACCCTCTGTTTTCCTGGATGTGTTGATAGTTTATGTTCGCGGTAAGTAGACTCGTCCTATGAAGCAGACATTGAAATGGAAAACTGCGACAGATTCTTTCCACGTACAAAGATGTCACCTCATTAACCACAGAACTTTCTGCCACCTTCATACCTGCTTTAGTGACCGGAGTCACCTTCTTGTCTCGGCCCCAGGATGTTCGGCTTCTACTCTACTGCTAACATATCAGATCTTCTCACAGAAAATGTGAAAGTCCGGAAAAAATGGGTTTGGATTCAACACTTTAACCATTTGTATCATGAGTCTTTGTTTTATGTTGGGGGATGTTGAAAAGCTAAAACAGCAAACTAACATTTGAAAAACAGTTTCAAGTTTGGTCCCTGTTCTTTTTTTCTTTTTTTACAGGCTGTAAACAGCATTAATGAGCAGAAATATACCAGTTAGAGCAGAGCCTCATTCCCTGATCAAGCCTTTCCTAGATACCTAGCTCTTACATAAACAACAGTCTAATAAATAATTAATCTTTAGTATTTTCAGTGATGTTTTTCTTGATTTCCCCTGCCAGCACTGCCTTACTGAACTGAAGACAGCTCTTAAGACCTCTGCTATTTCCGAACTCTCTAATGTTACCCATATCAACTAAAAACTAGCGGCAAGTCACATTTTGGTTTTTTTGTTTTCCTTATGTCATAAGTAGGTTTTAATTGGGAATCACAACTATCTGACGATGAAGGTGGTCTTTAGAATCTGACACCAAGGTGTTAGCGGTGGATTTTTTTTTAAGGTAAAACATTCGTCATTATCTAGGGGATAAAAGCAGCATATTTAGTTCTGTGTATTGTTTCAAAGTGACAACTTTGACAATGATACAATGTTTTGTATTTTTGAACCACAAACAGGTGTTCAGATTCTTAATGTTGGTTAAAGTTTATATATGCAGCGTTTATTTTTGCTTTTGTTGGACACTGTCGAATATGGTGGCCTGGAAGTGTCACAGCAAACAAAAGCCACAACACCAATAAATGAAACTCACGGCGCCTTAAATCAAAAGCCACAACACTCCAAAATAAACCACAACGCAACAACAATTAAGTACAACGGAAGTTAGCCACAATGGAAGTGACATAACAGGAAGCAGGTCTTTTACTAGATCTTTTGCTGCCTCGAACCATAGAAACCTTTACTGAAGCTAGATGACTCACACCGCGCTGCCAACTAATGGAGTCCGTTCTGGCGGCAATCTTGCTACAATCTGCTCGCTCACTCCGATAGTATACTGTAATACAGTACTGCATGTTTTTTTTTAAAGCCTAAACTTGCTGAATTTTGACCCGATTTTCAAAGGGGTTGGTTTGTTATAAACATCAGGGGTGTAGTTACGGCACTGCATAAGCTTTCATATGAAAATAGGGGAAAAAAAAGGAATTACTGATAAATCAAATGGGATACTAAAACTCAAGTGTTAAGAATGGCAAAATGACATGTAAAATACATATTTACATAATATTATACATAATGTATGATGTAGGCTATTATAATGCATATCACTTTTTCTAAATTTGAAACGCAGTAATAGAAAAGTAATAGAAAGTGGAAGCAACAGGTGTTGTGAGGTGATATTTGGCAATAAAACACTGAACAGCAATGGTAATGTTTTTAACGATTTCAATAATAATAAAGAAAATGAAAACAGCAATAAAAGTAACAAATATCTGTCTATACATCTATCTATTTTGATGATAGGTGGTATGAAATAACACTGAAGAACAATGGAGATTTCAACACTTACCTCCACAAACCCACCAATCTTGTGTCCGTGCTACCTGTCCAGTCCAACGCCGTCCATAAAGCCACCTCTCCACCCCTCTGGACCATCTCACTAAGCACAACATCATACCCAGAACCCAATTCTCCAAATGCGGTCATCTCTCCCTGGCGAGTCCCCATCAGCTTTCCCACTTCTTTTGATATATTCACTCACCTGGCTCAAACCTCACCTGTCTGTTTCCCTCCTGGTACCAGATTCCTCATTTCATTATTTCACTGTAAATACATCTGACAATAAATCAACTGAACTTGATATTGGTCTCTTGAGTAGCAAGAGATATTCATGACATAGCATAATAAGTTCATGACAATTATTAAACAGAACATTGTCTTACTATGGTATTTGCTGACTATTAGAATGATCTAATCTTAATAAGTCTGTATGTTACTCATCTTAGTATTGGGCTATGATAGATAAATTATGAAATACAGATTTGCTTTTTTTTTTTTGTATGATGATTATGATGGCCATAATTAGCAGAAAAGTTCGAAAACCTTTTTAGGATATAAATAACAAATTTGTGTGATGTACTACTGCAATCACTCTGTAGACGTTTTTTATGATTCAGTAACTCAGACACACAACTTCACAGAAAATAGCTGTCAAAGCCTTCTTTAAGCAAAAGCAACATGTAAACCTCAATAACTCTTATTGAGGTTTACATGTTGCATTAAAGCATTTTGTGCTGAAATTCACGCATGCACAGACCAGAGCTCAAGCATGATGGGCCGAATGACAAAGAACTAATGGCGTGGAAAACATTCCTTTGGAAAAATAATTAGCCAGTTTTCAAACATGTGTGTTGAATCAATGAAGACGAGTTTAAGAGGTTTGTTGAATTTAACCTGTCAGTGGTTGTACTTTATTGCTCTTGTGTTTAATATCTTGTTATAGGGTAATGTCTGCTTGTCTGTCTACTTCTTAGCACAAGTGATTTAAATAATCTATGAAAGCTTGACTGAAGACATATTTGTATTTCTGCCCCTCCTAGTTATACATTTGTGTAGATGCCAGAAATATGTATGCATTATTCTTAAATGATAAACTAATTTGAGAGATTCCAGCATCTATAATCATTTTACCAGCTTTAAACATAGGTGTGTAATTTGGAAATTAAAGATTATTAAACACAATTGATGAATGCAAATAAAAACTGAGATTCAAACACAATATGGCTGAAGCTTGAAGTGAAAGACCTAGTGTTTAATTCATTGTTAAAGGTAAAATGTAATCTGGATTGGTCTAAATAAACTATTAGTTACAGTTTATGTGCAGCTTTATTATTATACCTACGGTGCAACAGCCATAGCAGGGGCCAAGACCATATCCAAAGGGGCACTGGCCCCTGATGGCCCCTCTCTACAACTGCCCTTGGCTCTAACACAGTATGTAGCTTTAAACTGCTTTGTATCAATCGGTTTGTAGGGGGTCAATCGAACGACTTCCTCCAGATCCCAAAGGGTGACAGGGCTGTCTAATGAAATGATGAGGGTATTAATCACAACAAATTATTTCAGGTCAAGAGGGAAGATATTTCCTCCATAAGAGGACGGAAATCTCATTGTAATTTCATTCAACATTATTGGTGATAATTAGATAAGTGGGTATGGCTGGTCAATGAGGATCTGAATGATTAAAATGTCAACATGATTTAAAGGCTAAAAGAGTCCTTGTATTTACATTATAAACACTTTATTCCTTTTTGAGGAACAATTATAAGGGGCTGCATGAAATCTTAGCAGCATTCATCAACAGTTTTTCATAGCTAAACAACCTGTGTTTTGTTGGATGCTTAGTTCAAGCATGTAGGTAAAGCCTATCACACACTCTTTGTCTCCCACTCAGTGTGTTCTTGTTTGATGATATTTTAGTGTTTGAAGACATGACAGGATGTATCTTACATGTTTTATTCTAAAATTAAACCCTACTATTAAAATTTGGGAAGAGTTTTATGGGTCCTGTCTTGGCATGTAAGGCATGTCGCTGTAAGTGCTATCTCGAGAGCGAGGATGTTTGTAGGAGAGCCTGGCAGGTTGATGCACTTGTATTTAAGTCCAGCAATGAGAGCCTTGAATTATAGGCAGCTGCTGAGCAGATATTCTTTGATGGTGATGGATTGTCCCAGTATGTTGGTAAAACCAAGGCTCATGTTCATGCCTAGCCTTGTTCAAATCTTGTTGTTGCTTAAGAACAGATTTTTCTGAGCCTCACCACACTTTCTCTCTCTCTCCCAGAACCATATATTGAAACAACACAATAGAACTCTGGTACTCAAATTCTTAATCCACAACAAGATCCAGTCGTCACATTCTGACCACGCTCCCTCCGCTACCACCAACAAGCCTCCACAAACACAATCAGGATCTGTGCTCCTCCTCTATGCTTAAATTCACCCCAAACTCAGTAAGCTCAGCCAACACACTTTTGAACTCACTCTTATCTCCTGACATCCAAGATCCACTACTACCTGTTCCAATCGGCACAAATACATCTGGTCAGACTTTATCTTAATAGTTTTAGAGGACATTCTATCAACACACATGACATTGTGACAATGTGACAAATTGGTTCCATCTAGCATTAGAATAAATGTTGCCAAAATAGGAAACTTTGGTTGTGCATAATTAAGACGCTTCAGTTAAAAAAAACACCTCTTTCGAAATTCTGTTTTCGATTGAAAACGTTCAATGTAAATTGTATTCACTAGCTTAGTGTTACATGATGCAGAACAGGTTCTACACTAATGTTATGCTGTGATATACACACACACACAAAGCACCCACCTTTACTCGAATTTATCACTTCCATCCTCATTTCAAGTCGAGTTTTGTCTTTTACCAAGCATTTGATATTTTTTTCCAAAATCTGTGATAGTGATGTGCTACCTTAATTTTAATCAACTATTTTAAAAAATGACCAAAAAAACCTGAGATTTCTTGTTTACGTTTTTTTCTGCTTCATCGTGGTTTATCAGCAGCAATCTTGGGTTTTTTTCTTGACAGTTTCTCTGTGTGATGATCATCTCAGGTCCAGAAAAAGGGTGTTGGCCATAAAATAAAAGTGATCCAACGTAAACACATTGCTGTATAGGATGATAATCCCAGGCGATGAGAAAATGTTCTCCAGACGTCCAGAATCATCTCTACCGTCCTATTAGGATTAAATTCCTGGTCATTCTGATTTCGCAACTGGACCAGTAATTTACCTCCTGTCTGAATGAGAGTCATCATGTAGTTGGAATGTCATTTCCAAATATCTTTCGACATCTTCAGCTAAAATTGTACCACATATACACCTTTTGTTACTGTTCGTTTATTGACTTGGATGCATTATTTTTGATTTCCTTGGAATTTGGAGAGCAACTATAGTTAAATATTAGTAGCTAAATACGAAAATCTGTCACCAAGGAGACACTCAGAGAATGTCAGCTATAGGTAGACGGGTAGGTATGGGAACAGATTTTTTTCTCCTTAAAAGTCGTGGGCAAAGAGAATTAATAATGAATGCATGTAAAATGACCTTTTTGCCTCCTGGCAAGAACTGATGTTTTAAACATCCTCAGCAAAAGCTGCTTTCACCCTGCTTTGTTTGAAGTTCTCTCACCTGCTGCTAAAACAACCATCTGTGCCACTCATGACTGCACACAGGCCTCTGGGTAGCTGCTTTCAGGAAGCAAACAAACATACAGAACCTTCTTTACATTTACTTCAATCACTTCACGGCCTCACAGCTAAACAATCACCATGCCAATGTAAGCATGTCATGGTTTGAGGGTTTTTGTTTGCTTTCTGGTTGTTTGTATAGCTGACACGTCCTATTTGTGTCTCCAGGTCTGGTTTGGTCTTCATGTTACTGTGTTCTTTCTATTTACTTCACTGCTACATTATGTTTGGTTAGTGTTTGGTGAAAACTAAAAGGGCACAGGTTAAAGCTCTAGCTGAGGCATCTCAGTAGGAGGTTTGCATGTGCTCCTCATGCAAATGTAATTTAGCTTGAGGTTTTATTCCATATTTAAAATAACCGCATGGTAATTAGCGACTCTAAATGTCCGTTACGATATGGTTGTGCTTGTTGTTGAACTATGATGGGTTGTTGAGCTGTCCAGGGTGTTCCGCACCTTTTACAATACAGTAGAACCCCAGAATTCACAGTGATTAGACATCTAAACTACATGTAAATAACTAAAATTGCCAATTTTGTAAGAACAAAATTGGAGCAACCTTCCACAGAAAAAGTTTGAAATACGCAGTGATCCACCGTTAAGGGAACTGTCTGATTGACCAAAAGTCACATGACATTTTACACTGAAAACATATATTTCATATGTTCATTATGTTAATTTTATCCAGTTCAAATGTTATGAAGCAGATAGCTCGTTCTGTTCGTAAACATTGGAATAGTACTACCAAGATTAAAGGTAAAAACCTAATTAATTATGTTGCAATAAAATAAACATTTACTAAATGTTTAAGTTTCAAGGGACAATGTTTGTTCTCACTAATAGTAAAATAGTTTCATTTTTCAGAGAAAAAATATCATCTATGAGATTTGTTCTGCTATAAAACTTTAGTGTCACACTAACACGGGAGCCACTATTGTTCAGCTGTGATCTGAGACAAACACAATTAAACCTGCATCGATCAAACATTCATTTAGCCAAGCCAAGGCAGTTTGTAATATTTGTGCCTCGCCATGTTCTCATTTGTGCACTGGATTCATTTTTGATCAATATGCTATTACAGGCCTCGTTCCAAAGGGAGAGCCAGTTCTCTTTAAAGTACATTGTTTTGTACAAACATGAGTGACAGCAGGGTTAAACGAACGGAGTTGGCATCAAAGTAAACAAGGGGGCTGGAAGGTGCAATATGTCAAGTTTAGAATCATTGATCCCTTTCTGCCAGCTTATATAATCAAGTAGAGTAAAAAAAAGAGCTAGGTTGAGGTTTCTGGACTGGTGGGATAAAATCCCAATCTCAGTTTAAACCTTTCTGCATTTCTTTAAAATTCAAATATGTTTCTGGTGAAATTTCACATAGAGCTTAAACCTAAAACGTACGTATTATATTGAACTGCAATAGTACAGTGATAATGAATTAGATATAGTATCATTTATCACCTATTTACATAAGAGGTGTTGAATAATTAAGATCCTGGGAATACATTTTCTAAAGGAACATGTAATATCAGTTATGATTAATTTTCTTTGTAGGAGCTGGATGTTTTACCCAGAGTTCAGCGCCGTGAGGCACCAAGATCATTACAAAGATAATGGAATCGTGATTTCAGACCTTTAGGAGAGCGCTTTAAATATTAGTTCAGCTTAAAGCAAACTGCAGCAGTTGTTAAGGAACCAAACTACGAGCAACGCACAGTCTGGACAGCTTGTACATTCAGTACATGGGTAGATCAATAAATTGAATTCACATGTTTATTTTCTGAGATCCTGTTTTAAAATAAAATGTATAAACTTTTTAAATCAGACTTTGGTGGACCATCACTCATTTGGTGGTTCAGCATTCTTGGAAAATCTATATGAGCATATTTGTCTAGATAATACGGAGCTGAAAGGGTGAGAGGAAACAGTTTTAGACATACTTTTCTCTGAAATATATGCATATCAGCGAGTCCAGGAGCACCATTCCTTTTCCTTGATTCAAATTATGGCATATTTGCTGTTTGAATAGGTTGTTATTTTAAAAGACAGATCTCAAGTATTTGGAGATATCATCTATTGGTTGGTATGTGATATAACTCCTCTGAATACTGGGGTCCACTGTTTAATCACCCTGATGACCAGCAGCTAAGTTTTACTTTAAGACCATTTTAATGTTTGGAGCATTTATAGTTTATTAGTGTACTGCTTTGCCAAAATGAACAAAACACTACTTACCCGTACTGTTTTCTCTTAGACTTGTTATAATTAATCCAGAACTATCAACACATTTATTACTTCTTTTAAAACATGAGGTTAACCCAAAGATAACATAAGGAAACACCCTAAACGTATTCCAGACCCTTTTGTTCTTTTTGTCAATAGAGTCATATTCAATATTTTGGAATATACATGCCAATGAGGTCTGTCTGTCAGATTAAAACAACTTTTAAATACAATAAATTCAAACAAATTACATGTCATAAAGTCCAACTTTATGTATTAAAATGTGTTTTATTGGTCTAATGTAATATTCTACTTTTCAAAAAATTAAACATGTGTTTTTAATAGTTGTATTAGAATAAAATCTGAAAGACATCTGTTTTTGAGATGTGTGGGGATAACAGCTGTCTTTTAAAGGTATAGCAGAGGATCTTCAGCTCATTCTCATTTTCGCAACACTGCGCATGCGCCACCTCATCTCCAGTAACGCCCCCTGATATCGGGAGCGCGCACGTCCTCAGCACACGCAGTCGAACACGGTTTTTCTCTTGCCAGCTTCCATTTTCGCTGCCATACGGGGTGAACCTCTCTTCAATGGTGAATGATGCGTCTTGTCCGTCGCTTTTTACTTCCTAAACAACAATCTGCGCATGCGCGAATTCAAACATGAGTGCGCGTTGTACGTGTCGGGTGGGTGGGGACATTAGTGATATACGTCATCGCGTAAATTTTATGTCCACATTGACAGCCAGTTATTTTTCACCACCAGTCGTTTTTGAGGGATTTTCCATTGAAATGTTTCTATTGAAAAGATCCTCTCCTATACCTTTAATCTGCAAATACGTCAGAATCCCCTCTAAAAATGTCCCATTTCAATAGTTAAAATTCCTTTAATAACCATCCTGGCATGGGTCCTCCTCATCTCCACCCTTGAGGGCATATGTTAGATATCCTCTATGAATAAATTCTCCAGTTTTCCGTGAATAATTCACTGTTAAATTCCACAGACAAATGTGTGAATACTGAACTGTGTTTATGCCGGGGTCAAATGTAACTATTGGAAGTGCAACTATTTTAAGTTACATTTTTACTGTTATGTACATTTACACAGCTAATCCACTAATGCTTGCATTACATTTATGCATTCTAAGTCATATAATGTATGTTTTTATATATTTCTGTCATCTACAAGTGACCAATCATTGTTGTAGGGGAAAACAGTCTGCCTCACAGCTTAGGCGTAATGCAGGTCTTTTAGCACTCCTGCGGTTGGTTGGGGGGGTAAATCTTCAGAGGGAGCCAGTGAATGAGATTGAGGTGTCAGCATCTGGCAACTTTGGATTACAGAGATTGTGGGAGCAGCAGGTGGTGCCACAGTTGGTAATGGAAGTCTCATTCTAGCTGTTCTGAAAAGGTGAACTCAAGTCTGAAAGTCCTCGGCATGAAAAGGACGAAAATGCTGTTGGTGAAAGAGTCTGTGAGTATTAAATGGAAAAAAATATATATCAATCTGAAGATACAAACTGAAAAATTATCAGAAGACACCTTTAATACACAAAGCAGTGGAATTTTCAAGAGAAATGTTACTCTAGTTAAAGTTAGCGTATAAGCAGTTTCAAAGCATTAAAAGTCTCTACCAAGCAGGTAATCTGTGGAAATGTGCAGATGATTAGGTTTCTAATTCTGTATTGACCTCAGCAATTTTTTGATTAATTGCTCACCAGTTTATCTGATTATAAAAGGATTAAGATACTTACTCCATACTCCAATACTTGCTCCTTCTAAACAGCGAAGCGAGAGCGAAACACACGACTGAAGCAAAACACATATTTCAAAGTGCATGCACTTTAAAGGAAATGTATCATGACTATTTACCCCTGTATGATTGACAACAAATAAACAGGTGTCTGACGCAATTCTTAATCGAAAATTCTCAAAAATACTAACATAAAAAGAGAAACAGTCATTGGTTTGGGCTCTGAAAGTTCCACAGCAACAATACAGATTTTTAAGAAAGCATTCAGCTCCAATCATGCTCAGAGTAAAAAGACAGATATGCTGCTCTTTGCTTGACTAAATACTGTACATTTTCTTATTAAAAGTTTTAAACCAATATTAAGTGTGAATACTAGCAATATCATTTGTTAATTCATGTTTAGAAACTATTGTTTTTTAATTTTTATTTGCCTGTGTTATCTAACTTAGCTTAAATTGAACTGTTGTGTATAATTGTACAATGTTTACCATTTAGTCTAAGCTGATGTTGAGACATGGAGGCAACGGGTCAAGGGAAAAAAAAACAACCCTGCTTGAAAATATTCCAACTCCTGCTGTGGGATCTGAAAGTACACCCAGAACAGCGGATATGTAAAATTGTACTTTTTGCATAAATTGTGCCCTGGGTGACCCCTTCGCTCAACCAAAGGGCGAAGGTTTCCAAGGTCACAGACTATGAAAGAGCCTACAATCAGCTTGAAATAATTCACTTTTGACGTATAAATATATTGCATCTTCCATAGTTGTGCTAATGCAAAGAAATAATGCTATATTTTTTATTATCCCTGAAATTGTATGAAGGCCTATGTGGTCATCGATGCTTTCTGTTTGTTTGTTTGTCTAAATGCTTTTCCCTTTTTAGTGAGTAATATTAGTCATCAAAACCATTGTTGCTACTTTAGAAGGAGTAGAACACTTTACAAGGGAACACCGGCCACAATCACCAAGACAATGTCATTATACCACATCCTTTTTTACAGGAGGAATATAATAATGCACATAAACATCTCATGAACATAAATCTGGAAGTCTAGAACAATAAACAGTAAAACTTCAATCTTTGTTTGCCATCCACTTTGTGCTTCACCTGTCACAGTTGCTAGGCAACAAAAGTTAGGCTGAGGTGTGGTCGGTGAGAGCTGGTGAAGTCCAGACCTGTCTCAATTCACAGCGGTTCCCTTCACCGCATTCAAAATGTTGCTGCTTCCAAGGACAAAGTCTTTCATACAATGGTTCCTAATAAGCCTCTGAAATCAATATTTGTGTCCCTGTAAATAAATTAGACATGTATGACCAGTTAAGCGTGTTGTGATGACATTTGTTAGGAACTGTATAAATAAATTGAATTCTTATTTAGCACTCAGTGCCTAAAAGCACATTTACCCTACTCTTATGTGATTCAATATTACGTGTTTAGGTTTTCTAAAGTTTTTTGTTGATTCTTATAGACACAGCATGCAATAACAAGATATTTTCAAAAATGCAGATATTTCATCACCCAAGAACTGTGAGTGTACAAGAGCCAATGGTGACAGTAAAGGAACATGACAAAGGGAATGTTGAGACTGCTGTGTTGGCTGCTGTTTTTTCAGACAGGTAAATGCTTGATGATGCTGCAGATGCAACTGTTCAAAATAACAAAACTCCTCGTTTCTATTCTGCTCTGATACGTGTTCTTTTGAAATGTCCTCTCCGCTGCTCCATGCATTTCCCGTTTCAGCTGCACTGACCGAGGGGCTAAACAGATTTTCCTCAGGAAAAGTTTATCACTAAAAACGACCTTAGAAGGGAAGCATTTATTTTCAGATAATTGTGAACATCTATAGCTGAGCTTTCAGTGCAACATATTCTCACTGTTTTGCCTCCGTTTTCTTGTTGTTTACCCTTATTGTTGAATGGAAACATGAAGCTCATTAAGTGATCGAAGGAACCTACAAATAAACTAGTAATTCAGAGCAATGAAATACACTCATGCTGCACAGGAGACTTTGCACAAATTCATATCATATACAGTACAAAAGTATTAATCTATGTCAAAAGTTAGACTTCCTATTATTCAGTATTTTTCTGCATTGGATGCTGGGGTGCTCTTACTAGTTAAAACAGTTCTGCCTTATATTTTAGCTACGTCCTTTTTGGTAGCCGAATTTGATTTTGAACCAGTCTGAAGCGTTTACACTGTAAAATCTGGTTCTAGTTGAGCACCGTTGACACCCTTTGCTTTTCGCCTGAGACTGCACTCCGTGGCGTGATCAAACTGAACACAGGGAAATAACAAACATGACAAATCTTCAAAGGTATGCTCAGGAAGAACCTTTAGTTAAATGTATTTTGGGCTTTTACAGAATTTCAGGATAAACTAAGTCAAGCACCCAGAAGCATAAACTATGTAATTCTTGCTGATCTTCTTCTGCCATTCTCTATATTGTGGACTTTAAAGAAAAATTACCTTTATTGCAGGATTATGAACTGGATTAGAAACACTGAAAACGCCTTTTCATGTACCTACACAGGACAAACTCCTACTACCAAAAATATAAATAAACAAACAAGAATTAAGCATGAGCATTTAAGAGCTGTTTAAATTGTACTTATTATAAATATGTCTAATAATTTTACCCACTTTTCAGTGCATATTTGGTGCTAAACAGCTAATCTGCTTACAAACCAAGCTGTCAAATTGAATAGACATGTAATCGCTGTATTGAAAAATATATTTTTCAGAGGAGTTCTAGTTTTTGTTTTTTTTCTCTGTACTGGGAGGAACTTGAACCTAATTGGCTCACTTGAAATCAGTCCTTGGTCGCTGTTGGTTTTCCAATACATCACCAAAACCTATACAGTACTAAACATGTATAGTATGTTTAATAGTTTCATTTTTATATATATGAAAACCCTTTTTTACGTGTATTACTTTTTAATCTCATTGTTTCCAGTCTTGCTTGTGCTTTTAACACTGGCTGCATCAGAGCCAGCTAAAGTTTGTTTGGTTACAGGTTTCAATAAAGTGTTCAGACAGTTTTTCTCCCCATTTTAAGTTTTATACGTATGTGTGTGAAAGCGCGTGTTTCTCTGCAGGATGACTATGACGATGAGTACACAGGCTTGAGTTTTCACACTGGAGGTGCCAATTAGCTCTTGGAGATGACAAGAGAGCAAGAGTTGGCTGAGCAGTAACGAGCTGCTACAGCAGAACCTCTCAGCTACTCTCACACTTTCTGTTGTCTCTTTTCTTACTTTTGTTTCGTGTCTGTCCCAACTTCTTATTGTTTATATATTCTCTCATATTTCCTATGACTATTTTTGTATTGCCAGCCTCTTTCTTAATCAGTGATCCCACGAATCAGTTTATTTGTTTAAAGTCATTGATGCAAGTGTTGCCTTATCTTTGAAGATCCACATTCATGTGTATTTGTCAGGTTTCCTTCATTCTGTCACTTAATGGCTGTCTTAGCCCACTGGTATGATTTCCACCTGGTCGGCTGTCTAGAAAATCAATCATGCTCCACATAATCTGGCATATCTCACTTTGCAGAACTCATCTCAGAGAACTGATGTCCTTCACAGCTGCTCACCTCTCAGAACTGACACGTCAAGGCAGGTGGTTTGCTCCAATCCAATGAGGGGAATTGTTTAAGAGTTCCTCTCTGAAAACTAGTTGACCTTTGATCAGTGTGCAGTTGTGGGTAGAATAGATAAAAAATCTATGTAAAACCAACTACTAAAGAGGAACTAAATAAAGTGTCACCATGTGGCTTTCAATGGCTCGAGTCTCTTCATCTGTCAGTCATGCACAAGGAAACACGAGAACAATGATCTGAATGCACCTTTTTTTAAATAATTTTTTCATTGATTAGGTGAAAAGTTCTCGCCATCGTACGCTACTAAGCAAATGTTACGGTAGGTTTATAAGGAGCCAAGATGAACGTAAAATGCATTGACAAAAAGAGACATGATTCGATTAAACAGCAGGTTTATTTATTACTTAAATGTAAAACGTTTCAGTATCAACTTTAATTGCAATACAATAAAATAGATTGGACACTTTTAACAAAACACATACATTTAGTCCTACTGAATTCCAATACAAATATTAAATGTTAGATGAAGATAGTACTTTCTAGGCATAATCCAGTTCTGATGATAAAACAATCCTCATTCTTTTTGTGATCGTAAAGCACCTGATCATAAAATGGGTTTAGGTTTCAGGAATCACCTTTTTAACAGCTAAAGAAATAAGACTAATTTAGAAGAGGGTGTTAACAGGAAGAAATAACATCTATGCCGCCTGCAAGGCTCCTCCAGCTTCCAAAGCGCAACTTGTCGTGTGATCTGATCATCTCTTCAATGGAAACAACTGAACCTACATTGTTTGCAGCTCACCAGAAGTATTTCCTGTTGGATAATCCCCTCAGTATAACAACACATCGGGCTGGAGCACCATCTCATCAGGTGTGCATTTACCTTCTTCTGCAACTTATGGTGCCTGACAAAACTTCTGCATGTTTAAGACTAGAGAAGGTGCAGAAATATTATTTTATTTTAACGTCACAAATAAACTTGTATTTTAATATAGATTTTGAAAACACAACTTTACTAGAATTAACACAAAAAACTTTGGTTTTGTGTGAATTATTTTCTCTATATTTATAAATAAAGACCTTTTACTTTATTTGATTATATTCTATCCTAGTTTTAGTGAGTGTTTCAGGGGCTCTTAATTTGGATATACTGTATGTTGTATTTAGAAGGAGTCTATCTATCTACATCTTACAGTACCAGCACCAGAAAGCTAATTTTTCATCATAATGATTGATAATAATGATTTTATAAAGATTCGGTTTGATTTCTTTGCACTTCTCATTTAAACATGATCTAAATTCACAATTTATGTTTAGTTTAACAGTTAGAACTGTATAACACCAACTCCCTCAGCCCCCGACTGATGGTATACAAGTCTGTCAAATGTTTTGGAGGAATTATCACATATTCAAATCCCACTGCACTCATTCCATTAGGATGGTATGTGTTGGTTTATTTACAGAGTTGCTGCATCCGTATGTGGTTTGACATGAGTGGGTAATATGGAGTGTTGTGGGAACTCCAGCTAGCTTGACAGTAGCTTTAGGCAAGCTGGTAGAACATGAACCTGATTTTATTTTAAATATTTATCGGTCTTTAACCAGCAAGTACAACTTCCCCTCCAGCGGAATACACTGCTGTGGTTTGGTAGGTGACCTTCCTGGCAAAAGAAAAGATAAAAACGATAACAGGTTGTAATAATTTTTCACCAGAGGTGCTTAAGAGATGAATAACTAGTTTGTGGCAGCAGCAATCTTCTCACACTATTTCCTCATAGAAAAACTACTTCTCTTTTTTTTTTTTGATGTTTGATTTTGTTTTTCTCCAATTTTCAAAATGGGACTTTTATCGTCTTTCATATTTATTGTCATTGTGGTTCAGAAAAGCCAAAGCTAAAAAGAAGTGAACAACTAATGGTTTGCAGACACAAGAATGGCTAAGTGTGCAGAAAAGTATCAGTTGAGCTCTGCATGAGATGGGTCTGCTAAAAACGCTCCACTTTGCTGAAGAGTGTGGTCTGTTTCACGACATGAACGGCCTTTGGTGATCTCTGTAGCAAAGTATCTTGCTAAAGTTGCATTAATCTAAGTGGCCATAGCAGCACAGGGGCTGGCTCTTTTGTTGCAAGCAGACAGGCCGAGGAGGAGCAGCAGGAGACAGAGTTGAGCCCTCAAGGACATAATGGGTCAAAACAGGCAGAGATTGCTACTTAGAGAAAGTTTGTCAGTAAAGTTTCCACTGCCTCTGGCACTTGGCGTTTTCTCAGCATGTTGTTGGAGATGTGTCAAATACAAAAGAGATTTTTTTTTCTTCAAATACTTCTGAAGCTGAGGATTCCAGTAAGAGTCTCTTAAGAATCTAAGCCCTGTCTTTTATTGCCGTTTAGATGTTTAGTGCTTTGCACAAATGCATAAATTATTTCCATGCTGCATTGAGGATGTTTTCCTTTTATGCATCCTTGAGTGAATCTATATCTTAAATTTAAATGTCATGTCTGCTTGTGGATTACCATATACAGTTGTATAAATACACACATAGCAGCTTCATAAGTCTCTCCAAAATGTCTTAATCTGCAGCAAATTCAGATCATTCTTACAAAAAGACTAGGCAGAAATTGCAACACAGTGACAGGTCTTTGAAATACACTGTCCAGTACTATATTCCTCTCACCCTGACAGCCCAGCTTGTTCGTCAATTGATTTCCAGATGACATTCAGGTGGATGCCTGGGACAAATAACCTGACAGAATGACTCAGGGGAGGATCTCTTGAGAAGCGTCACATTGGAAGACACTTGGGTGATGGAAGGTGGACAGACAGTAGAGATCTTCAGCATCCCAACATTGACCGGTGAGTCAAACTCGTGCTATACCTTAAGAAGTGTGGACGACAGTTCAGTGATGTGTTAGCTCAGTGAAAGGCTTGTAGAGCGCTAAACGTTTTCATTCTGAATATAATCAAAGAACAGGAAGGAGTTGAGGTTTTTGCTGCAGCAGCTTGTATACAAAATCATAGTAGCTGTTAATTCCACTTAGGCTTTTTGTAAGCAACTTAACCGGCACCAGCCTCGACACCAAGCATCTGTTTCCTCGAGAGGTTCTGCTCTACTCACTCACATTTAGACCGGCTGCCCTTCCCTCTGCTGTCAAATCACCAGGAATGGCTGCAGATATGCTGGAAGCCAGAGCCACAGACCTACTTGGCAGCTCTAAAGTCAGCTTATGACTTTTTCTCACCACAGATGACTTGGCCTTCTCCAACTGGCCGCAATCCAGTCAAGTGAAAAGATGCTGTCTGTTCTCTTAACTTCACGAGACGACAGAGTCGATAGGCCAGGGGAAGCCAATCCAAGCTGGAGAAATTCATTCTTTAATCTCAGATCATTTTACACCAACATCCTGTTTAATAGTTTTGCCAAAGTTTGAAATCATTATAAGTTTAAGAAATAGAAGTGCATAACAGTTTTCAAATTATAGGGTGCTGTTTAGGATAAAAACTATATTTGTCTCTCTCACACAACACAACAGACTCTCACACACACACACACACAACACTCAAATTGTGCATATACACTATTAAAATAGCACAGGAGCATCTAATTCTTCTCCTGCACATAACTCATTTACTTTTTCATTTGTAGAATCACCACCAGATGGGTTTCATTTTAAAGTGGATATTGTGTATCCTGAAATATTCACCTGTCAAATGTTTGTGGTTTCTATTGTTAATCATGTTACTATTAATCATCTTCTTCTTAATCGGTCAGGTTCAGAGGGCAACAAGGTCTTCCTCTGGTGGGACGTGACTAAAGCACCTCGTCAGGGAGGCATCCTCACCAAATACCTGAGCCGCTTCAACTCCTCTCATTGTTGAGGAGCAGCTGCGCTACTCTGAGCTTATCCCTGATGACCGAGCTCCTCACCCTGTCCCAAAGGGAGACTCCAAACACAGTTTAGTCTTACTTAGTTTAACACTAGTAAATATTCTATGTTCTTTTACCATGTCATACATCTGATTCCCTCACCGACCCAAATTCCTGTGTATGTGTGATATAATATGTGAAATAAAGAGATTCTGACATGCTTTTCATCGTTGAGGCTTCTTTCTGTAAAATAAATGTATTTCAGGATCAGACTGGGCCTCAACAAAGCCACGGCTCTTTAGCAATGTTATCTTACCTTTTATCTGAAAGTAAGGGTGCAGTGGTGTGGGGGTGTGAGTGTGTGATGTAACGGTCTCAGTAAAAACAGCTGAGAAACAGTTGTGATTCTCCCCGGGTGTCTCTTCTTATTAATCCGATAGGTCAAATTAGCCTAAATTCATTAAACTGTCAAAACCCTTTAAAAGAAAGACGGAATTACATCCAACTGGCGATAATATTTCCATCCCAAAATAAATTTGAAATAGAAGATCTTTCTTTTAATAAGATTTAAGGGGTTAAAAACAGTTTGGAGATTTTCCTTCCCTTAACAATCAAAGTAAGGTTTTTGCTCTACTCTAATATTTATTTTTTTATTTTTTGTAGGCTAAAAAAAAAACAAGTTCATATTTTTGAGTACTTTCATCTTGTGACTCATTTTACAACATCAAGATTAAAGCAAAAAAATAAAATGTCTGTTTGATGTTTAACTTTTGCAGCATTGCTTGGACGGTCAATTAATTAGGTATGAAAAGTGTAGAGTTGTAGTTATGCCTAAAATTATGTTTAACTCCAGCAGACTTAGACCGACCATTTAAGACCAAGAACATTTAACAAAGCAGTTTTTTTCTTGCACGACATACGAGAGAATTTTCTCAAACAACATAGTACAAACAATTTGAAAGAACTTTCCATTTAAAACCAAAGACATTTTGCACTGTTCATTATAATCTGTGAAAAGTTCCTTCTTGAATTACGGTCGTGATCTTTTGAATTTTTGTTTTTCTGTTAAGCTCTATTTCTGTAGTTTTTGTGTTTATATTCCACTACCTTGTTTCATAAGTTTTCTCCATCAATCATTCCTCCTTCAGCTTCAGTTACTCACCTACCCTCACAGCTGTCTGAGCCTTGCTCAGTATTCAACCCTTCAGCTTAAATGTCAACGTGTTGATCCGGCCTGTCTGTGAAGATGTGTCTAAACTATTGGGTATCATTTAACTGGAGTTTTAGAAAATATGAGGTTACCTAATAAATTACAATGAACAATAATGACCACATGACAGTACAATAGGAGTGGGTTTGGCAACCACTAATAAAAACCCAAAAGAAGAAGAAGAGCAACCCTTGCACCCTTCTTACATGTCATAATGGGTTTACCCCCCTTTTTTTTATAAAACTGTTTATTTTCATCTTCCTGCCTCACATGGAGTCCAATGCGTCTGATAATTGCTTTGCAACATTTTTGCTAATGTTTCCAATGGTATTTCTAATGGCTTATGATTATGTACATGAACAACATTCTGCTTTGCGTTCAGTTCTTTGGTTCAAGTTTGGTTTAATGAACTGAAGTGACACCGTATTTTCCGAGCCACCAGCTTCATTAAACTAAAGTCGACACCACCCTTTATTTCCTCAGAGGCTGTCTCTGTGAAAAATCTGCCAACACCTTGAAAGGCAAGGTTGCCCTTTAATAAAAACATCATAAAATCTCTGCCATTATCTGGTTAAATGGGGCAGAAGATGTGGCTTTAAAGTGAAAACCTCCTCCAAACTCTGATGAATTAATTACAGGCAAAGAGGTGGCGCTTTTAAGCTAATCAGATCTTATCAAACACATGTCATCTAGTGTGTGTGTGTGTGTGTGTGTGTGTGTGTACGCCGGAGTGTGCGGTAAGACTGAAGGTGACTCTCCTGTGACTGAGTGACTGATGGTTTCAGAGATAAAGTCTTCAATTGCATGTTGTCAGACTTTTTGTCAGCAGGTGTGAATGTGTTCACAAATGGATCGTAAATGTATTTGTTTCCTCATTCCTCATGGTTTATATATCTGTCCCTGTACAGTAATTATTATGGGGCTGAATATAAACAGAGGTCAAAACTGACTAGATCTGTTGCATACTGGGGTTCTTTGGACGCTGAGATACAGGAGGAAGAAAATGACCAACCTTTCTACATAAAGCGTAACGTTTTACAGTTCCAGAAGACGCCGGCGTCTGGAAGAGTTGACACTTTTCTGTTCTGCTTGGACAACCATCAGGGTCTGTTGCTCTGTGGTTCAGTAAGTCATTAGGTCATGCAGGGGTCAGGAATTGGTTTATTTCATTGACCTTTGGTTTGTGAGCCAAGGAAGGTTTCAGGGGGAATCAAACCCTTTGACTGTGAAGAAAATCCTTAAGGCTGGATCTTATTGGGACAACTGTTCCTCATTTAATAAACCATTATCTTCACTTCTTTAGTGAAAAAAAAAATGGTCAAAATTTTTTGACTGAAGAGTTAAACGGCAGTCAAACAGATAGTCCTTATTGTTGATACAATCGTATCTACTGATTAACTGTCAGTCTATAGATAAATGATCTAAAAAATGTTCAAGCAAAGAAACTTGTGCAAACTGAAAAATAGATTTATTACAGCTTCCTCTCTGCATAGTGTGTGCTTCCATAGGTCTACATCTAATTGGTCTACAGTTGAAAGGTTTTTCATTTTCTTTAAAATAATCTTTTTTTTCTTTCTTTAGACACCAAGGGTGAGGGTGGGACTTACATTCTTACTTATGCTCTGAAATGATCATCTATATGTGGATCTACAGAAATTAAAGCATAAGTCTAAAGAAAAGGATGTTTAAAGTTTGAACAAAATATGTCCTAAAAATGTGAGAGAGGAAATAATTGGTTATCCCAGAACAGCAAAAGTATTTGATTGGTTAGGCCTACGTAAACATATTTCATACGAGTCATGCATGATGACATTGTGTATATTAATTATGATAGCGGTGCAACAAGACACATAGAAGGGAATTCATATTTCCAGGTCTCCATGCTCGTTGTACACCAGAAAACAGTCCACTAAAATCCTGCGCGTCATTTTTGCAAACATAACAAAGACATTTACCACAGACATGGGAACGCCAAGTACTATAGACTGACAGATTTACTTTATCACGTCTGTTAACCATCATCTGCACCTTATGTACCTCATGCACTCCCAGGAAATAAGTGGTGATTACTCCAGTGACTGACAAGAAATCATGCGTCTGCATCTCTACATTATCTCTGTAGTGGATGCCTGAGTTTCCCTCCAAGAGAAAATCGGTTTTCCAGGGCAGACATTCGGCTTTTGGTAAAGGTTTGTTTTGTGGTCACAGCGGTGATAACAGAAATGCTAAACCAACAGCAATTTTAAAGATAAGTCAGCAAAAAGTAAAGTTTAAGAAGCTAGCTGATGAAACAAAACTGTGAGGAACAACCTCAAAACAATGAAAACCAAATAATGCAACATGGGAACTGTGAAAAAAACTCAAAATAGGAGAAGAGTAGAAAAGACAGAAAACAACAAGCTGTTATGTCTTGACCTGTTTTTATGGTTTTGAATTGATCTGAGATAATTAAAATGTCTATATTTGAAATTCTGAATGTATTAGGAAGAGTGGAAATTGTTAAAAGTAAATAGTTGGTTTAATCTGATTTTCTTTGTCCTCATTAAAAGGTCCCATGAATACTCCTTAAGAGTTTTATACAATGTTCCCAAGAATGCTTTTCATCGCATACCTGAAAAAAGTTGTGTTTAATAAACATAATAAAATGAAAACACAAATAAAAACAGAAATTATGTAAACTTTCTGATTCGAATAGTGTTTTCTGATTTTTAATTCTGGAAATTGTGATCAAAACTTTACTTTTTCGTGCAGCCAAAACACAACATTTGTATTTCGCAGTCCTTTAACTCAAGCTTGGATTTTATGTTCTATATTTTCAGCTTGTGTTAAGTCAAACTCTGGCAAATAGGCTGTTTTATTTCTATCCTCTGCAGATTTTGTTAAAAATAATTTTATATCATGATTTCAAACCGTCAATTTTAAAATCTGGAACGATCCGTCACAGCCAGTTCTTTAGACTAAAGTCTAATGAGTTCCTTGCAGTGCTGTTGCATTTGAAATAACCTTCGCAATACAGAGACACGATCTACCACTGTGCTCCAGCCACAGTGATTGGCCATCGCTGCAGCACGTCTGTTCTGTGGGATCGTAAAGTGAACCTTCTTTTCAGAAAGAAATGACAGCTTTGTTGACTTGAGTAAGTCTGAGTGGTTTGCTCTTCTGACATTACTTCATCTCAAACTCCATTTGAACCGTCCATCAATGTGGGATAGTAACGCCATATTGCTGCAGATTCATGTGAACAGCATGGAAGTCCTTTCTCTCCATGCACGATACTTTGTAAGAGTCAAGAGCCTTATGTAACGTTTTTTCATTTTTATTTTCCAGGAAATCAGAGGGTAATTTTCTTTTATTAAAGCAAGTTTTCTAAGCTGGAACATGTTTTTCTTGCTTTGACATTGACTTCTTTTTTCTAGCTGTTATATTAGTTCATGCTCTTAACTACTTTAATATCTCAATTCAGCAAATAAACTGATTGGTAAATAAGTAGCCCATTAAAAGTTAGATCAATCAAGTTTAGAACAAATGTAACACTGAGCAGGTTCAGTGCTACGTCTTTACACAACTTACTGTCAGCCTGTCTTGAATACTTAAAATCGTTCTACATCAGATACAGAGCATCTACATTTTAAGATTAAAGACTTAAAAAGCAGCAAATTGCATACATGCAAAATGAGACACAAAAAAATTAGAAGAGGTCTTATTCAGATCCATTTGTAAAACCATGACAAATATCTATTTTAAGGATTAATATTCACAGTACAGACAATCTTAGCTCCACCAAAGATCCTACTGTCATCAGTTTATCAAATGCAAGCGAATAGAATGTCAAGTAGCTTTATTCTTAGATATTTTGGCTTCACAAGTTGCATGTACATCAATGTACATACAGCCTTTTGTTTACATTTAAATGTATGCATTTAGCAGACGCTTTTATCCAAAGCGACTTACAAAAACAGGGTTTAGCATCACACTCAGTTTATGGTACTTGGGCCTTCTGTGTTACCTAAATGCTGTAAATGAGATTCATCATTAATGTTAAATCCTCTCCTAGCATATTGCAGGTAACTTCTGTCGTAGTTCAATGCTAAACCCTCTGTTCCTGGTTTTCCTTTGTCTCTACCACCTCTATCTTCCCCTGGCTATTCTCTGTCATGCCAGTTCCCCTTATAAGAGTTGCTGTCCTAATGGCCTTCGCTCATGTAGATCCAGCTTCAATAAATAACATATATCTTCTTCTTCACTACTACCTTCGCCTCTGCATTTGGGTCAACTCCTAATACACAAACCCCAAAAGCCGTTATAAACAATAAAAAAACTGCAACGAATGAAACCAATGTTTGAGGAAAGCACAAGACACTAAAAGTCCTACGCTTGTGTTTAAGCTGTGTTGGTGAAAATCGGCTGTAATTTTAGAACTTGGATGCAAAACCCAGCTAATGAACGGCGGACTACAAAAGTGAATGAAATGGGTTAAGAGATAGACTCTGACAGTTAAAGGGATTTTGATTGGGACGCTGAACAAATAAGACTTAGTAAAGATATTCATATATAAACCTGATAAACTAAACTTAACTAAAATATTTGATTACTAGGATCAATCAGAAAGTGTAGCATGGCAAGTAGCACAGCGCCTGGTATGCTTGCTCCCCACAGCATTTTTCTTTAAGTTTAAATATTGTGGAGAAAAATTGCAAATAATTTTGGAATTAGGTTCCACATAAAAATTGCCAAATAGAAGAAGCCACAAATCCTGAGCCATGAATGGATGTACTGTATATTTGTGGCTTTTATATTTTATCAAGCTATTGTAATGTAAGATTATTATTTTTCTTTTAAATTAAAATTTAAAAAGTTATTTTTTTAATGAGGAATAAACACATTAAAGAATAAAACTTAAGAATATTGTTCTCATTTTATCAGTGAGTGTGGTTATTTTTATTTCTACTCCATGCCAATTGTTTCTGCTTCTTTATCAACACACTGCTCTAGGCAACAAATTGAAGCTGAAATTGTCACATCATGTAAGATCCAGCAAAGAGTTAAACATGCATGACATGACTTACTGTTTCCCACAAGTTTCATGCCAGCAAAACTGGATGATGAAACCGGGTGCAACTAGAAAGCCACTCTGTTTTAAAATAAATATACATCTCAAATTTTCAGTGGGAACCTATCTAGTGGCATTTTGAGAAAACAGTGTTTCAGGACTGTTAGATAAAGTTAGTGCTCTATATAACTAATTACTTCAGTTACAAAACTCCAGAAAACTACATCAGCATTACTACCTGCATTCAGCATCAATCTCCTTGTTTTATTTTAAACTCTGCCAAGAACATTTAGAACATTTTATTCGATTATTTTATTGGCAACTAAAGTTTTGTGATGCATCAATCACTGCAGAAAGATTTCCACTGTATGGTTACTTTATCCATTCATGCTCAAGGGGACGAAAGCAGCCAGACACTTTGTGTTCCCATGCCACCGCACAGCTAATTGAGTGTCACTTTGAATATAAGGTTGCTCTCTGCTCGAAACAAAACTCTTATAGACGGGGGTGGGGGTAAAAGCTGCGTCATTGTTCCACCAAATCACTCACATCATTAATCTTGATTTTAGAGCCTAAAGCAAGATAAGAAGAGACTGAGTGTGTCTCTGATGATAATTTTTAGACTCGATTTTTCACATTTGTGTCCATAGGGATAAGCCGTGTTTTATGGTAAATAATGGGAGTGTTTAATCCTGTTCTTTGTGTTTGCGTGAAGACCTGTGAGATCAGAGGTGATTAGACATAATCAGAACTTGTTCGTGCCATGTCTCCCAATCTCGCCGACTTGGTTCAGCCTGCATTAGCATGCGTGCTTCCTTCTCTGGCTGAATGAATTTACATTCACACGCTTCTCTCATATCATGGCTGATTTTTCCATTTGATTAAGCGTCTTCTTATCCTGATCACCAATCTCTGCAAAATGATGTTAAAATCTTGAAATATTACATGTTAAGAGAAAATTTACCATGATATGTGTTTTTTCCCCAAAACTTTTACAATGCTTGGATCAATTTTTTAACCAATATCAGATATAAGACATGTCTTTTAATTTATAGAAAGACATTTTAATTATGGGGTAATTATATATTTGCTTTTATTTTAAGGTTCCTTTAAAAAACATAAAGGTCAAAATTCTAATAAGTATGCCCCTAAATTTAATGTTTGTTCATAACTATTTCAAATAACAAAACGTTTTTTAACTGTATATTTGAGTTAGCTGAAGTTTGACAGACTCACCGGAAGCTGACCTATAAAAACATCAGTGGGATTGATTTTGTGAAAGGAAAATTAGATTGTTGTTCTATTCGTCCCATCCATGAACTGTTTTATCTTTGCCACCTTGTCTTTGTCTCCAACCTTCTTTCTTCTTCTTTAAAGTTGAATCTATCAAAAACAGCATTAATGATAGCACTCCCATCCCCATTTGATGCTGGGAAATGTAGCTTTTTCTTAAGTAAAGAGTAAATTAGGGACATAGAAGCTTTACAAAATAAATGTATAAATAAAATGTGATGAATTTCCCAAAAATAATGATTTAAGATTTGATTTAGAATTGCCCTGATGAATTCAATATTTCAGAAAGTTTCTTGTTTGAATAATTAGACCGGAAAACCAAAGGAAAATTATACCTATTTCCTACACTGGGATGTGTTGGAAATGTGTAAAACCTTATTAACTGAGTATCTCCCTGGGTAAAAAGCAGATAAATGCATATTTGACAGCCCTGCAGCGTGCGCCTGCTGCTCTTACACATATTTATCGAACATATTTGTGGACAGATTATATTTTGCACAGTCTGCTGGCAGCCTTCTGGCTCTAAATTATGAGTGGTGGTCGTATTTTAAGAGGAATTCTCAATTAGCTTTAATAATCCAATTGCTAAACGGTGAATGGAGCTAGAGAAAAATATGTCATTAAGTTTGTGTTTGGATGTTTGCAAGTACCTTGATGAAATGGTCATTATTCTAATAACATAACACTGGTACTATTTTTAATTAACTTTAAAAACGTTTCAATTAACTAGCCCAAATACTTTAATCAAGGTATTCCTTTTTTTAGGATCGAGCCATCGAGTGACTTTAAGTGCAAAGCTGCACATGTGTTAATATATACAAATATTAATTAAATCATACAGTACATACAGGTTTAACTGGCTAGTTTGATGACCTCGTCTGGCCCGTGTATCAGAAACACACACCCTGCCCTTAGGTTTGACGTCTTCATGTATGGTGAAGTTATATGGTCTTCACTGGTGTTATAGGGGCAGGAGTCAGGCATTGAAATCCCTACAAACTGATGTGAGATTTCATATTGGAAAAAGAAAGACTGCAAAGTAAGTTACGACAGTTCCTCTATGCCTATTAATGTATATTAGGTTTATGAAGTATTAAATAAACAGAAGCATTTCTAAAGAGGTTTCAAGTATTCAGATTTGAGCAATTCCAGTAATGTCAGCAATTTCAGCAGACGCTAAAGCCTGCAAATACCACCTTTAAATATGCGAAGGTTAAACCCTCAACCCTAAAGAATGTAAGAACTGTTCTGTAGTTGTGCAAAAACAGTGATCACATTTCATCATCCACTAATTTATGATTGTTTCACTATAAACTGGAGGTTAAATGAAGGCCATTACTAATGCATTTGCATCTGTTGATAACACACAAAAAGCTCTTGTTTTTATACCAGTTCTTTACACTGATAAATGGATAGCCAGGGTAGTTTTACTTTGTATAACATAAAACTCTTAATTAACCCCATGTACAAACGTGTGACCATAACTGTCATTTCTCTGGGTCTCCCATGCCTTTTGAACGACTGCTGGTATTTCCAGGGTGCATGCTGTTTTGCCCTTTGACTGCAGGAGACAGGTGTGTGTGCCCAAAGACCTTGCTGGGATAAGTGGATGTAGAATACAGAGGAAAAATAAATCACCTCTGCAGAAATGACACTAACATGGTCAAGGTTGTTTATAGCTTTTTGATCATGGTATGGTCTGTCATGGCAAACTCACCTAATGGTAAGGGCGTTTTACGTAAATTACTGCAAGCACCTTTAGGTAGTGTGGTCAACCAGTAGGTAAGCTAGATTTCTCTCGTAAAATGTCAGCTGTGGACCATGGTTTGGACTTATGATTACACTGGGAAAACACTGTTGTGTAGATCAAAGATTTGCTGCTTATAGTATATACACAGGTACTGTGTGCATATTTATTTGCATGTATGTTTAGATGGTTTCAAATACTCTGGGATCCGTGGGAAGGGGTTTACGAGTGTTTCGGATGTCTTGGTTTACCTCCTAGAGCAGAAACCTCTGTTACTCAACCTCGAGTAAAAGGAATATACTATAATACCCTTAGAATTTACTGATAATAATAATTTGGTGAACCAATTGTAGGTTGAATGCTTTATTTGTTCTTGTTGGATATTTATACTGGTAGAAAAACGTATGCACTAATCTCCTTTTACTGGATGGACTCATAGGAAGGAACTATGGAGCAAAATATTGAATCGTGTTGAACAACCGCTCATTTGTCCTGTAGGAGCTTTTCCAAAAACAATATGCAGACATAAATATTTGGATACTTGTGAACAGTTAGATATTAATGGAGTAAAACTGTCAAAGATAAGTAAACCAAAGTCAGAAGTGCTGCTGCTGGCGTGCATAAAAGCCAGTTTTATCTAAAATGAGTGACACTTTGAATGAGATGAAATGTAGCAGCTCGAGGACACCTGTGAGACAATTAACTAGATTTCAGCAGCATTCATTAATCGCTGACAGTTTGTCAACCTCATTATGTCAATTAGCACGTTTCCCCTCCAAACTGTACGCTGTGGAATGACCAGGTGCCAAGCTGCTTCTGCTCACCTGTTCCATGGCTTTCCTGTAAAGACTGTCATTAAGGAGCCCATTATTTCTGATTAGCTTTGTTTTGCATAATTAATGAATAGGCAGTTATGTACAGATGGCTATTTTCTCCCAAAGACATTACTCAACCTTGTTGAGACAGACAACCACATAAACTGTTTGTTTGCTGGACATTTTTTACTGTAACAGGTTTCAAATGACATGATATTGTGATTTATTTCTGGTTTAAATAAAAAGTTTTCAAAAATAAGTAGAAACCTTCTCTTGTTAAGTTTATAATTACCCATTGTCCTACTCCGGTTTGGCTGACTGAAACTCCCAGCAGACCAAATTTAAACTAAACTCCGTTAACCCCGACTAAGCTCAGTGGCAGTTATTGCTTTATCACCTGAAGAAAGAAGCAAGTTTTTCCTCCAATCCATGCTAAAACTAATTAAAGTTCAGGCTGAGGAGGAGGACGGAGACAGAGACAACCAGGCTGAGTGAGTGATGTTAGGACGGCAGAGATTAACGAGCGAAGGCAGAGTTCTGTCTCTCAGCCACAAATCCCTAATGTCACACATACGCAGTATGCAGAGGTCTTTGTTGGTTAAAGACTACCTTCAGATCTGCGCTGCTTCTTTGTCTGCTGCAGTGCATCCTCCTCCCCCCCCCCCCCTTATACCCTCGCTGTACCCTGACTCTTCAAATTCTCCGATCAGGGCCAAACACAGGAGAACTCAATTTTCCAGGCAAGATGAAAGGCTGTGGATGGTTGAAAGCAGCAGCCCCTGACGCAGAGATGGCGTGCCACAACACCAGATGAATAAAGAGCATGTAAGGTAAGGAGCACGGGAGCAGTATGGGGAGCTTCTATTTTTGATGCTCTCGATCTTTAAATGTCACGATGGCACTTCGACAAATTTGTTTTGCAGCTTGTTAAAAAGTTCCACACGGAGAAGTTGCAACATTTAGATAATTTATTCAAGGTGTGGTTATTTCTGAAATGTGAACAATCATGGTCGTTTGTAAGAATCTTTTATGATTATTTAATGTAATGTTTTGTTTGTTTGTTCTATTCAAAGTGATGTTGAACTAACTAACTGACTCTACAATGTCTATAGCAGTGTATTAGACCCAGTGTCTTTAACCAGCTTTTTTTTATCTTACTAATAAATACATTTGCCCACTCTAAATCTGTCCATGTGAACAAATTACAAAACAAAACGGTAAAACGGTATCTTTGTAATGCTTTTGATATCATTCTGGGAGAAGCCAAGTTGTCCGGGTGAAGCCATCAGTCAGAGCCACGACAGAAAACAGTCATCCAGGGACATTTCTACAGTGGCTGCTGTTATTCTTGTGTTCATGCATGATAGGGAGAGGTTTTTAGTGGCAGAGCTGAAACGCAGCAGGGAGTGAACAGCCAGTTATTTCTGTCCAGGCACTGAATATATTTTCCCCTCACCATTCCAGCGTGCCTCGTGTACTCTTCCAGCTTCTGGATCTTGTTCCCTGCTAGCTCCCCTATATTATTCAGAGGCCTATCAGATATTGTCAAAGTTTGAAATGGTTTTTGGACTTGCTAGATCATGTCCGAATGACGTGCTTCTATGGTGTTACAGCAATTATTCCCCTGAAGCAGATCAGTCTACAAAGCTGGATCAGGATCAGCACCAGTAAAGTCAGGCTACAACAAACTGTTATCCCATTAAGCAGACTTGACAGCATTCTTACCCATTTAATTTAGGTTAATTTGTGTGTCGGGAATCTCCTAAACTCACATCAACTGTTACGGCCCAGTCAGGCCTTGTTTTTTTCTGAAGGGTTTTCTGATTGGGTTTGCTACAAGTGGTACTCATGGACTTATTTGGTTCCAGTATAGGAGAGATTGTCTTATGCTTCTGTTGGTTTGGTTATTTTAGTTGGATTAGGTTGTGGCTTATAAAGTTGTTTTTGTTTGTTTGTTTTTGTTTTGTTTATTGTTGTTTATTCCTGGCTTTGGCTTAATCTTATCTTTGGTTTTCATTTTAGGTTACTTTTTAATTTCCTTAAATCTTTGTTTCACATAGGAACATCCTTGTGCTGTATCCTTCAATGTTACTCAACCAAACAAGGCAGGTGATGGTAACAACTTACTCGGAACCTCGCTCATATTTATAGGTAAAGCACTTCAAACTTGTGGCCAAAATGTATTATCCAAATAAAAATTATACAATATTATGCAAAATCCAAATATTGTTTCCTGGCTTGTGGATGACGCAACATAAATGACAAAGTAAAATACGTGACCATGTATTTACAAAAATAAAATCCAAGACACAATCCAAAAATGTCCTAACAAAAAAAAAGAAAAAGAAAAAGTGTTTCAACACTTGAAATTATAAGAGGTGATGAGTGGGTGTGATCGACACAGTTGGAATAAATGAGTCCTCAGAGTGGGGAATTTAAAGCAATGTAAATAAAACCAATAGGCCAGAATCATTATAACAGCTGGATTTTAATCGCTGTAATTCTGGCTGCCCAAAGGATTCACGGTTGTAATATTCTATATTATAAATATATATATTCTTTCAAAATAATATGAGTTGCAACATTTAATTTCCCTCTGGAATTAATTAAGTATTTTTGAACTGAAGTTGTGACCACGCTAAAACATGAAATGTGGAAAACTAGGAGAAATTCGTGTTGCATCAATAAGGCTCCACCCAAGACTTAAGTAGCAGTGAAAGTCTGATGCCGAAGTATTGATTGTGTCAATAAAGAAGCTTTAGACTGCACTTTGCAGAAACTGTCTGCTGTCTCCTGTTTAACCTGGATAATGTTTTTTAGGCTTATCCACAGGTGAGTAGTAGTGAATCTAAAGCACTTTACTGACTGGCAGCACTGTCCTGCTTTTAGTTGTAGCTTAGATCCCTTTTGAAGCTGGTTTAATGGGACACAGAAAGATTTTTGTCTAGCCACAAACACTCAGATGTTAAAATCATGAAGAACGGATCAGTGAAATGACTTTAAATAGCAATATAAAGAAACAGAAAATCAGCCAGTCAAGCGCAATGACAATGAAACGTCTTATAGTGATACATTTTCTCCTTGCTTTTTCTAAGAAATTGTTCTGGTTTCAGAATAAAATTTAAAAACAACTGAAATTTATATTCACATTAAAGAGCAGCTGTGAGATTAAATGGGAGCTGAATGGATAGCAAGCTGTCAGAGCTGTCTGAGGCTCATCTCACTACAGACAGCCAAGCAAATCCAGCGTTCCAGCTCACAATTGCTGACAAAGCCTAATTAAAAAATTGTTAAATAAATAAAATACCCAACAATGTACAGCTGTGAAGCAAAAATAAATAACACTACCCAAAACTTGTTTCCTTGGTCACAGATCGGTCTTCAATAATGGGACTTAAATAATAATCAGTAAAATGTTTCTATTATGTGCAGCGGAGATAAGACATCTTCCTTGATTATCACTCCACTCTTTATGCCTGCTTGTTTTAGTAAAGTTCCAGAGGAGGTAGTGCCTTTTTCAGTAGCAATTGAGGCAGAGTCTGGTGTGCGTCACAGGCTAACACAGAAAAACACAGGACAGCTAACTTTGAACGAACTCTTAAACCCAAATTCAGAGAGAGCAACTAACATGGCCTCATGTTCGTGGACTGTAGAAAGAATCCAGGCCAACATAAGGAAAACGTGCAAATTCCATGTAGAATAACCCCAGGCCTAAATTTGAACCAACAACTTTCTTGCTACATGGCAACAGTGTATCAACTGTCACAACACTTTCTTTTTTAATATTTTTTTTACAAACTTATATAATCACTGATATTTGTAACGAGAAATCTCAACCAAAATAAAACATTTTGAGACTTAATCAAATTTTTATCTTTTTTATTTTTGGTTAGACAAATATTCCTAGATTACACTAGTCATATCCCTGCATAAATGTTTTATTGTTTGAACCGATTATTCTGTTGAGAAAACTCAAGATAAATGTGTTTGATGCCGGTTTGTGATTAGCACAATGGAGTTCTAAGCAGGCTCTAATCCAACACATCTGAATCAAATGATGGTTCAGTAGCGGGCCTCTGTAGAACTTCATGACATAATAAGGAAACTGTTGGACCGTTTGAATCTGAAGCTGCTATGGAGCAGAAGAAAATCCCCCAAAACTGGCTGAAGATGTACTTTTGAGGACTGCAGCTGAAGACAAATGGATTTATCCTAGTATTATAGACTATCAAATGTCTATCATTTTAATTAGTTTGGACCTCGTTTGACCACGTCAAGTTCAAAATTTTAAATATTTAACCTAAACCTCTATAGTGAAACAATGAGACAAAGGTTTGGAACTGCGAATTTTTGTGTTTGGATCGACTCAGACTGGATGCTAAAAATTGATGCACCTGCAGAAGTCAAATTAAAATGTTCTACAATGATTATTTTGAAATAGCTGTTTATGATATCTCATATTTTTTTTAAAGAGAACATCACAGCCAGACTGCAAAGAGGAAATGATAGGATTCTATTTTGTCTTCAATTCCAGGTTACATCAATTAAATTTTTTTTTTTGTGTGTGTAAGACTCAAAACCCCACAATAAGGCTTAAAAAATGTGATCTAGCTATGAATGAGAGTCCCAAAAAAAGATGGTTTTGGTGCACGAAATTTAGTATGAAAAATTAAAATAATCTTAAAAATAAGAAAAACATTTTATATATACATTTTAAAACATTTAAATTGCATTTAAGGTCTCAATAATACCTCTGAAGACCTGGCTCACTACTGCCTTCAGTGTACATGAGAGAATATGCTGGTAATCAGATGTAAACATGTTTCTTCTAGACCTAAATTGCTCTAATCATTACAAACATCATGGCAGGACACAGATTACAGCAGTAGATGAGATGATTACTGTCCACCCTCTTCACTGGAAAATTAAGCATTTCAGAACACTAGAACCCGCATCTGCATTTCCACTTCAGCACAGGGATGGAATCAAGTTGCAAATCTTCTCAGACTATTTATCATAGCAGATTTCTGGATGGAGCCTGGGAACATTTTCTGTTGGGTAAAACCAATTCTCTCCAGCAATGGTGCATAGCATTAATACAAATGACAATGTTATAAATGTAGACCAGGAGCCAAGCCCAGCAGCTTTTTTCCACATTTCCATAAGTGACAGAATGTATTTAAAGGGAAAAGCTTACTAACACACTAGAAAAGCTATGAGACTTTAAGTTCTTTCACTTCTGTAGCAGGAAATCTGTAGCATATGTCTGCTGTAGGTATAAGCACTTCCTAATAGTCAAGTCAAAGCTTAACACTTTAGCCTCCTCGGGGCACTAGAGAAAGGAAAATGTCAAGAAGTCTCCAAACAGCATTTTTATCCACAAATATAAACATATTTAATTTTTAGTTGCAACTAGGAAGGGAGCATGGCCATCTCCAGAGCATAAGGTGAAACTGTCTTTTAAAATCAGGTGGAAGTTTGCCTTTTGCACCTTCAAGGCTACAAGATGTCAAGCTCCAGAGACAACAGACTGTTTCTCAGGAAACATTTGAAAACTTACAATACAAGGAAGGAAAGGGAAGCATTGGTAAATGCTGGGTAACCCTATAGATTTATGTGATCCACAACAGCCGGTTGATAAAGATGTTTTCACATGCAGTAGTAAAAGTCAAACTAATGTCAACTTTTCCTTTAACCACATCAATATAAAAACCATAATTTTAAACTTCAACCAATGGCAGTAAAAGAGTTGTTTAAGTGTTGAGAACCCTAATGTGATATGTTCACTAAATAAGTATCAATCACAGGGAATGGCAAAGATGACACTCTAAATGTTCCTCTGACTACCATGTGGCCTTTCAGGCCAACAACCCATTTTTGCTTAAAGCAGAATGTCACTTGTAGCCCTAAGGCTGAAATGGCATTTTAAACCATGACCTTCTCCAATCTGCTGGTCAAGTGGCCAGAATGTGTCACTCTTTCCGAGCTGCTAGAAAAAGGCCACGATAGAAGAAGGTCAGCATGCAAAGCTAAGACAAGAAAAGAGAAAATTACAAATGTATATTTAAACGTCATCACCTTTCCTAAACATTTGCTAACTGAAAAATAAAATGGACAGTGAAAATGCTTGCATGCAGTCCAGCAATAAAAGGACACATATTTACCAGAAAGCTAGTACGGTTAAACATACCTCAAAATGTTCTTAAATCTCGCTCATTTGCAGGTTTTTTTTTTGGAGCCAATCTAAAATGTTGCAGTAAGGGGAGCTCAAATATTGTAGTGGAGTCCTACCTAACAGGCCATTGGCTGGCATTTAATAAGCAGTCCCTCCAGATGTTGAGATGTTACGACTGTAGATGTTTGCTGCTGTGATAGTGTAAGGTAGTTTACACTAGGTGCATTAATGCATGCTAAGGTTTTTAAACTATTAAAATAGGCAATTGTATGTATTTTTAGAAGGTACCTTAGAAATTAGGGAAACAGTTATACCCAATAAAACTTGGTTGTGTCATGCTTTTTAGGTTTCTGGCCCACATAAAAAGAATTCTTTCTGGTGTGCAACTATAATAGAGTTTATTGAAATAATAATGAGTTGTTGGTCTTGAGGCAGGAGTCAATGGTGACGGCAGGAAACGGAAGGGGAACCGAGGGAAAACCGGAGACTTCTGAAGGTGAGTTGATGAAGGGGAGTGAAGATGAAAGACAGGTTGTGTCGTACTTGGTGGTGAGTAATAGTTGACGCCAGCGAGGAGTGAGTGGTGAGACTTTCCAGCGGTGGATTCAGAGAGGGGATTGTCCAGGAGGTGCACAGGAGGTGAAGATTGGCTGGAGCGAGCAGACCGAGCTGAGCACAGTGAAGCGGGAACCAGAGTTGTGACTGTCCAGGGAATCTTGACAGTGAGGGTTTGAGTACAGATGAAGACGAGAGCCTGAAGGTGAGCACAGAGGGATTTACTGGAGGCAAAGCAAAAAGGAAAGTAACAAAAGATCCCAAAAAAATCATAAAAACACAAAAACAACGAGAGACTTAGAAAAAACTAGAGACAAACAAAGACTAGAGACTGAATAAACTAGAAACTGGAATCTAAAGCTAGAGACCTAAGTAACACTGGGAACTAGAGCGTTGGCTCTGAGAACAAGCAATGTTACCAGGTGTAACAAACACTGACACGAGGAGTAGCTGGTTCACCGCTCCTTTTAAGCTGCTCAGCTCATCACAGCCAACAGGAAGAACCTGTGCAGAAGCACAGGTGTGGGGAACAGCACTCTAGCAGCCTGGTGCTCTGGCGACCCCAAGTGGATAATCTGCCAAAGTGCTGAAAAGTCTCAACATAACAGGTTGGATGCCTTGATCTGTTTAGTCATCACTTCAACTAAATGTGAGAGACATTTTAGTTCATAGTGATGGGTTAGCATGATGATAATAACAATAATAATTATAATTATGAATTTTTGTTATAAGGCACTTATGATCGAAGGACTGTATCAATAAATAACAGTAAATTAAAACAGAAACATCAGAATCAGAATCAGAATCAGGCTTTATTGGCCAAGCATGCTCACACATACAAGGAATTTGTTTTTGGTTACATAGATGCTTGCAGTGCACGAAAAAGGCAGTAAAGGCATGAAAAATACAGTAAAGAAACGTTTGGTAACATTTAGCATGGATAATTTATATATTATTTAAAAGTGCAGTTTTGTGCAGTATAAAAACTATAGAAGTCATAAAAATATATAAATGAATTGTTCAATTGTTCATGAGAATAATGGAAGTTGGAAAAAAGCTTCTCCGTAGCCTGGTCCTACGGGTCTTCATGTGGCTGAAGCGTCGGCCTGATGGAAGGCACCGAAACAGGTGACGGCCAGGGTGAAATGGGACGGTAATGATTTTCTCTGCACGCTTCCTGGTTCTGAAGGCATGCAGGTCCAGCAGTGCGGGCAGCTTTACACCGATGGTCCTCTCTGCAGACTTGATAATGCGCTGCAGTCTCTTGGTGTGGTGTTTTGTGAAAGCACTGCCCCACACTGTGATGGATGTGGTGATGATGGACTCTATGATGGTTGTGTAGAACTGCACCATCAGCTCTTGGGCTAGGTTGAACTTCCTCAGCTGGTACAGAAAGTACATCCTCTGTTGAGCCCTCTTGATGATGGAGTTGATGTTGCTGTCCCACTTCAGGTCCTTGGAGATCGTTGTGCCCAGGAACTTG